>BLAL01000080.1:2500-602500 GCA_015698045.1 Rhizophagus clarus
ACTTCGTCAATTTCTTTGTAAATTTCATCATCTTCCGTTCCATCTAAGGCATTTGATATACCACACTTCTTAAAGGCACGAATGATAATTTCTTCAGAAACATTATTCCAAGAACGTTTGACCCACCCACATACCTCACTTATTTTTGCACGTCGAAGATTTCCAGCAGGAGTATACCCAGCACCACCATTATTCATCCAATGGTACCACTCTCTACGAAGATTATCTTTAAAAGGTTTATTAATGGCAACATCGAGTGGTTGACAAATACTTGTTAAGCCACCTGGGATTACTGCAAGTTCAACATGATTTTCCTTAAATTTTTGTTTAACAGATTCCTCTAGATGCCCTCTAAAGGAATCGTATACCATCATAGCCGGAAGTCTGGATTGGCCACTTGACATTCTTATCTGATTTAAGTAACTAACGTAATGTTTCATCAAGTCAGCATTCATCCATCCGCTTTCTTGAAACCATACGATCACACCAGGAGGGGCCTTTTCACCACGCGGCATTTGCTTTCCTTTAAAAATGCAAATTGGCGGCAATTTTGTTCCATCTGTAAATAAAAAAGATTTAAGTAAAATTACATTTTATAACAATCAAATAAATAATGGAGATTTTTACCTGCTGCGCATGTTAAGACAACAGTAAACCGATTATTTTCATTACCTGTCCCACGAATATGAACTGTTTTCTCACCCTTTTGATTAATGGTGAAATTTCCAGCCATGTCAAACCAGACTGGTGTTTCATCCATATTAAAGATATTACACATCTCAATAGAATTTTTTATCCTAAGACGAATAACAAATCGATAAAAACTTTCCAATGATTCTTCCAATTGTTCTGGAAGTTTCTGGGATATTCTTGTACGTCTACGCAAAGCCAAATTGTGCCGTTTCATAAATGCAGTTAACCATCGAAATGTTGCCATAAAATTATTTGCTAATTCTCCATATAGTGCTACCATATCCGGTTCTCTCAAAATTTCAAACATTTGAAGTCTTACAGTCACAAAAGTTACAGCTAGCGCCTTTTTCCTTTGCACAATTACCCAATTGTATAATTTCGCCTCAGCTTCAGGAAAATAAGCTTTTCGGCCAGAACCCACCCGCATAGTATTATTTTTTATTTCACTTGTCCAACTTTCACTTGCCTTAACCCAGCGTCCAACCATAGATTTGTCAAGGTCAAAATGTCTAGCTGCTTCATTTCTTCCACGTTGACGAACATAGGTAACAACTTCCTTTTTCTGTTCAATAGAATACGAAGCACGTTGGCGTTTAATAACTTTTGGCATAGTGTGTGAAACTCAAATTTTCGGAAGATATGAAGGTCGCGCGAAAGTTGTAAAGGTCGTGAAGTTGTCAAGTCGCGAAGTTGTAAAAGTCGCGTAATTGCTAAAAAACCCCTTATTATATCATTACGCAGAATTGCATCATTGTGAAACATTTTACAGATTTTTTCGCCAGAACTTTTTTTTTGCAAAATTTTTTAACGAATTGTAAATTGATTTTAAAGACGTTTAAAAGACATTTTTCTAAAACTGCCAAAATTAAGCATCCCCCCAAACTTTTCGCACAAAATCCCTGCAAAAATGGGGTGCTTAATATTGGAAAAATATGGTAATCGTTTAGCATAATTTTGCTTACATAAGATGTATTGGAGTTGTATTTAAAGGCCCAGTTATCCGACCATAAGGCGACGTCTTCTTTGCTTTTGTTAATTCAGAACCAAAAACGTCATCGATCCAGAATAACTCTTTACTTACACTTACTCCTAATATAACATTGACCCTAACCCTAACCCTATTTAATAAAAATACCAATAAGATACTAATAGGTTATCAATAAATTATCAATCAGCTATCAATTAGCCTACCCGATTGGTGACGGATTATGGCGCAAGTTCAATAGGCTACCAATAGAATAGCTTATTGATAGCTGATTGATAACCTATTGATACTCTATTAATATCCTATTTAACTAATTTTGACCTGTGCAATACTAGAATATTTTAATGAAAATTATTTATTATTAAAAAATCTGACGATGCATTAAATTTGGCCAAAATTATGTTAATTCTAACCAAAATAAAACTGCACCAATTGTATTTTTTAAAATTGTACACACTTTTTTTAGATCATAATATTGCATATCCTTAACTTATATAATACTTATTATAATAAAATTTAACATATTTGAGCTATGAGATAAATTTGCTGATATGAATAGAATTTTTTTATTTCTAAGAGTTAATATGGAAAGAATTTGTATAGAATATCTAATAGAAATTTTTTTTTTTAAGAGATTTTCTGAGTTCAGTTTGAATGGGATAAGTTCATATTTTCTAAGAGTTCATATGAAAAGGTTTGTATGGGATAACTTTAATAGAAAATTTTTTTTAAAGAGATTTTCTAAGAGTTGTATGGGAAGGATTCATATGAAATATTTTAATAAAGATTTTTTAAGTATTCATATAGTAAGGGTTCATATGGAATATCTTTGATAGAAAATTTTTTTTAAGAAATTTTATAAGAGTTCGTATAGAAAGAGTTTGTATGGGATATCTATTAGAAAATTTTTTTGTAAAATTTTTTAGGGTTCTATTTGGATACTGATTCTTCAAAACAACCTAAAGCAGATGAATTATATGGTTTATTATATGATTTATATTCTTTAATAGAATACAGTTATAATGAAAAAATCTATAAGCAAATTGAAAAAGCAGATAAAATTAATGAGAAGTTAACTACTACTACTTTATCTTTATATATTTATACTACTCTTTTATATATTACAAATCCTTAATATTTTATACAAGTAAACTTTTAGACTTTAAAAATCTTTTAGAACCAAAAAATACTATTAATAACAAGGATGATAATAACTCATTTGGAGAATATTCAAGTACTAATTAACATTCTATTTTATTTTACAAAATTATGCTTAAAGTACTTTAATGTATAATTATTTTTGTTATACTTTATAGAATCCATAGAATTGATAGATTTTACTAAACTTAATATAAGTAACATATAAGCGATATGGAAAATGTTTTTTCATTACTAAAAAAATTAATTCTAAAATTTCAGAATACTTATTTTTTTATTTATTTAATGATCATGATGTGAATGCATATATTTTTAAAAAAAATACAGAAGTTGTTAAACTGACTACTTTATATTTAATACTATGAAAAAATAAAACACCTTTTAAAGGAAGATGTTTTGGACAAACGAGAGTCCTCAAATATTGTTTAATACTGGTAATATATAATAATATATAAATCTGAATATGTGAAACATAAAACTTATATATTTTATTATTTATAGAATATTCCAATATTTCTATTATAATATTTCTATAATATTAATAATATAAATACATAATTGAATAATAAAATTGGTTATCAATTTTTTTTCTTATTTTTTTTCTAACTTTATCCATAGAATCAAAACTTTCTCTTCTAGAACTACTTTTTACTTGATTTAATTCTGTAGATGGAAGTAATAATTTATTATGTTCATTTGTATAATTTGTATAATTGTCACAAATTATAAATATAATTAAAAGGAAGTTGAAAATAAGAATATAGAGCAATGATAGAAAATAATATGATATAGAATCTGAACTATAACTATTACATTTATCAGCTTCAGTTTTATTTTTTTTCTCCTTATTTTTTGATATTATATTGAATAAAGTAATTTTATTTATTAAGATATTCAGTTATGATATAAAAAAAAAGCAAAAATAAAAATAATCATGTGATCTTTTTGCTGATCTCTTATTAAAAGTTACTTTCACTAGAAGAACCTTTAATACTATCAATTCTTCTTGAACCTCCTTCTCCTACTCAATAAAATAGGTTTATCAAAGTCATAATCTATGGCTTCTTTATATTTAAATTTATTATCAGGATTATTTCTAAAATTAATTTTGATTACATAAGAATCATTAGCGCTAATTATAGGAAACCAAATATGTTTTATACCAGTAAAAGCTTCACCCAAGAAATCTCCATTTCTAGTGAAAAAAACCTCACTACTATCAGAATAATACCCACAACTAATGATATCCTCAACTTTCCATTCAGGTCTGTATTCAATACCAATATTATTATTATTGAACTTTTTACCATTTATAGAATGATAATTAATAGAATATAAATTTAAACCAGGTATTCTAAAACAAGGATTAGGTTTAGTGGCTAACCCAATAGTAATATTAGTATTGTAAGGATCTGTAATTTTTAATATAGTCATTTCGTAATAATGTAATTCTTTATGTGATGTACTTTAAGATTATACAAACATTATTTCAGAAATTTTATTTGATCATTTTCTATAATAATTTTTTTACTTCTAAGAACAGGCACAAAACAAGAATAATTAGTTTGTATACTAGTATTCATATTATTTAAAAATTCAATAATTTCTCCCTCTAATTAAATTTTTACTTTTTGACTTAATGTATCAGAATTATCAGAATTATCAGAAATCTATTTTCATGTTCTCGCTCCTTCAAAACACTTTTTTTTTTTGATCAAAATAAATACATAAGTTTATTAAAATTAAATTTAAAAATACAATATGATAATAGCCATATATTTAGTTATCTCATCTAAAAGCATCACAGCCATAATTGATAAGTACTTGTTATGACCAACTATAAAAGCCTATTTTCAGGAAGATAATAGAAAGTCTTTTATAGATTTAAAAGAATAAGGAAAATGAAAAAAATAAAAGAAATACACTAAAAAAATAAAACAATATAAATAACTATGTAATTAAATCAGATGATTTCTATATGTTAAATCAACTAATAAAGCTAAACTACAAAATCATATAAATTGTTTCAAAATGACCTTCAGTCCTGCTATTAAATGATTTATATCAGGCTGTTTAAATTGATTAGACCAGTTGTGAGAGTTCTTCTTGTTGGTCAAATTAAAATTTGTGAATAATTTACCCTTCTTATTCTGGTTATAAAACCTTTAGTTACCTAAAAATTGATGATTAGTATCCTGTTGAAGAGAAAACTTAATAGGTCTAAAGTTATTACCAATATTACCAATTCGAACTGGAGGATATTTCTTGAAGCCATGTTTAGGGAAGGAATAACAACATCATGAAAGACCAATACCATTCCAGAGTTGCAAATTACTTATACATTTTAAAGCTTGATTTCACATTGCAAAGTATTTGATTAACTTTTTCTATCCTGAGGATTCTTAATAATTTTAAAAGATTTTATTCTAATCTCAGTTAAAAACTTATTATGAGTGCAGTTGGAAAAGATGGAGAACTCAGTCATATCAGCCAGTATATCAGTTATGACTGCATGAAATTTTTCTCATTGCTAATATGGGGTCTTTGCAATAGAAAGGTATGAAACTCAAAAAATTTTTTAAATTTACTTTATATGCTAATTATGTTTTTTATACTAAAATAAGTGTAAATTTAATATTAATTAAATTTTTATTTTTTTTTGAGTTTCGTACCTTTCTATTGCAAAGACCCCATATTCTAAAAGATTTTATGATACTGAAAACTATCTAATTAGAATTCCTCCTAGTCTGATAGTCTATTCATCTCTATTGTACGCTTTTAGGCACTCATGATTTGGTATTGATTAAATTTTTGCTGAAAGATATTTCTTGTACACCCTAATACTAATTGATATAATTTTACCCCAAAAACTTAAGTTCCCAAGAAGAGTATAACCTATTCCATTTGGCTGGTATATTATAGATTATTAAGTTCAGCAGCTGTGCCTGTTCTTCTTCTATAGGACTATAACAGAACCCCAAATAATACTAATATAACTCATATACAGGTTTACGTAGAGTTTATATGAAATTACTTTTTAAACCTACAAATTGAGTTTGCGTAGATTGGTCAATTTGGGAGTAATTCACATATTATGTTTGCATAAAGTTTATAATAGATATCAGTCACTAGTCATATCATGGAAAAAAGAGGGAGATTTTTTTTAATAAAATTTGCAAAAAAAAGTTTGTGATACAGTATTCTCTTTAAATATATAGTACACGTATATAATTAAAGTTGGCCAAAATTAACTCAATCTGGTTAAATCTACCAATCAATAATTCATAATTCTAGCCAAATTTTTCTTAATTCTGGCCAAATTCGTAATGCCAGCCCAAATTACGTTAAAATCAAAATTTTCAGGTCAAAGGTAACACCATATTTATGCAATGTAACACTTTTTCCAACAATAGTAAATATGTTTGTTCAAGACTTGAAAAATATTTTTAAACTTTTTAAAAGTCAAAAATTTCACTTTATTCAGTTGCATCTGGCCAAAGAAGGTAGTCAATTATATTGTTATTTGATATAGCAAACTAATAAAATATTAAGAAAATTTTTTTAACTTCTTTCTTTTGCTTATTTTTTTTAAATATTATATAAATATCTTTTATTTTAACGCTACTTTAAAAATAAAAAAAATATTTTACTTATCCATAATGTATTATCTTTATTTATAATTTAACAAAGCAAATAGACCTAATAGCTAATAAGAATTCTTTCTATAAATAAATAATTTATGTTTTATTTTCATGTTTAATGAATTAAAATTTAAAAATTTCAAAGTTTTTTTCTAATAAGTTGCAGAAATTTACATGATTATTATAATACTAGGATTTAAGCATTAAAGGTTTAATTTAAATAAACAAAAAAACATTATATTTAACTAGTTTTTTGACCAAAAATTCACTTATAACACCCAAATAGATCTAATAGTATTATTTTAATAGATAAAAAGATTTTTTATTAGTGTTTTAATTAAAAAATTTTAACAAAATTTATAAATAACAAAAAATCTGACATAATAATCACCCTTCTAAGCTTAACAAAAGCTGTTTATTTTGCCAAATTATAGCTAGAAATGAGATAATTACTGTTAAAAAAAAGCTTTTACTAAAAGTTTTATTGAAATCAAAATTTTTTTTTTTATTATAAAAATTGACTTTTTGTGGTTTACACAAAAACTACCTAAATAACTGCCCTTTTTAACTTAGTAAATCTTTTTCTTCTCATAAAATTACATATATTTTTATTATTTAAATTGTATTTTACATCTACTTTTAAGTTGCATCTGAAGGAAAACTTCATTTTTGAGACGAACTTTCTTGTAAATACAAAAAAAAAAAAATATTACTAAAAAGGAAATGATGATAAAAATTTATAATACACATAACGAACTATTAATTTACTTAATTTGTATAAGCGTTGTATTAAAAAATTTCTTTTTTAGTTACATGATGAAATATTCAATTATAGTTACACAAAATTATTTTAATTAATGATCGACAAGTGATCTGAAATGACCACTGACTGATATACGTAAATTTATTTTTAAAAAATACTAATTTCAGTAAATTAAATTACTCAGTATTTACCAAAATTTATTTTATTTTATTTATTTTTTCACTTTTTTTCAGTATTTTATACCAAATTTATTTATTTTTATTATTCTTTTTTGGTTTTTAATACCCTAATTCCAAAAGTCTGGTCATGTTTTTCACCTGATAACACTACAAAAAATAAAAAAAAAATAATTAATTAATTAGTTAAAAAAATTACTAAAAAACACTTTCTCTACTTTTTCTTACCTTAATTCCAAAAGTTTGGTTATGTGTTTCATTTGGCAACACTACAAAAAATAAAAAAAAATTAATACAACACTACAAAAAGTAAAAAAAAAGTTAATACTTAATTAATTAAAAAAAAATAATGAAACACCTCTCCCAACCCTCTTTTATCTTAATTCCAAAAGTCTGGTCGTGCTTTTCGTCTGGCAACACTACAAAAAATAAAAAAAAACAATTAATTAGTTAAAAAAAATACCAAAAAAATACTTCCTCCACCCTCTTTTACCTTAATTCCAAAAGTCCAGTTGTGCTTTTCGTCTGGCAACCCTATAAAAAGTAAAAAAAAAGTTAATACTTAATTAATTAAAAAAAAATAATGAAACACCTCCTTCAACCCCTCCCTTACCTTAATTCCAAAAGTCCGGTCATATCTTTCATCTGGCAACACTACAAAAAATAAAAATAAAAAATAAATAAATAATTAATTAATTAAAAAAAAACACTGAAAAACACTTTCCACCCTCCCTTACCTTAATTTCAAAAGTCTGGTCATGTTTTTTGTCTGACAACACTATAAAAATAAACTGATAAATAATTAAAAAAAAGATCAGATATTCAGATTATCTGATTAGATTGGCAAGTCACATGACCTTACCTTTATACTGAATAATTCGTTATAGTGAATAAATTTTTTAAAATTTTTTTTTAATTAAGATATAAGTTTGTGTAATATTACTATGAAAAAAAAGTTGCATAGAGTTAATAGTAAATGCATGCAGATCATTTGTGAGTTATATTAGTATTGTTTGGGATCCTATAGACAGCGATCAAAATTATCTGGCTACTTTTCAAAGTGAAATGATTTACATACTATAATGTAATGCAAATAAAAAAAATAAGTTAAATATATTCCCTATACCTTAATTTATTAATTTAGATAAAAATTCAATAATATATCCTATGTTCATTTGCAGCAACAACTGCTTTAATTCTACAAAATACACTAATATTCAATTTTTATAATATTTTAAATGATTATTTTTATATGCATTTTTAATATATTTTTCAAGTAGGGTTTTGTAATTCAACGCCATGGCGATGCATCACCGGTGTCACGTGATATATACAAAATTACGTATTTTGATGTAAAATAAAATAGAGTTTATGTAACTTGAATTATAAAGTTTTTTTTTACGATAAAAAAATAAAAAAAAATCTGCACTTCGTTTCAGTATGCTATTTCAAAAGACATTTTCAAGTAAACCTGAAGTCATGAAATAAAAAAGACCGTTCTATTTCACTTTTTTTGCAGATTTTGGCCTGAGAGAACTCTTGGAACCAGAAAGCGTGTTTTTTAGAGGTGTGCAGAATTTTTTTTTGTGTTTTTCTTTAATCAAGAACCTTTATTAACATTCTTTAACATGTTTTTTTTGTAGATTTGACTCTTGGTATTTGAAAGTGTATTTTATAGTTATAGAGAGGGATATGAATTTTTTGCTCTCTTTAATCAAGAGCGTTTGTTAACGTTCTTTTACTCATTTCTTTTTATAGATTAGGCTTTAGGAAACTCCTGAAATTAGGTTGGAGTTTTTTTTTGGTACAGGATTTCTTTATTTCTTTAGTTAAGAGCGATTATTAATGTTACTTTACTCGTCTTTTTTTGTAGATTCAGAAATGGAAGTTTCTTGAAATTAACAAGTGAGTTTTAGAGAGGGTATTAGGATTTTTTGTTTCTTCTTGTCAAGGAACATTTATTAATGAACTTCTTTTACTCATTTTTTTGTAGGTTTGAGGTTGGGACTTGGGGATTGTGAATTGTAAATTTAATGTACTGTATACTATTTTATATCTAAATAATTTATTTGTGTGACTCAAATTAATAATGTTAAGTCTTAAATCTTAATATGTAATTAATGTAAATATTTTAAATGGTCCTTCTTAAGCTTCATTATAAAAAACAATTTAAATAAAGTGATAATTTACTTGTAAGGTTTAATTAGTAATTTTATTGTAAAGTGTGTATCTTTCATAATTTAAAATATGAAACTATTTTTTCTTAGCATTACAATTTTTCTGGTAATAACCGAGATTACCACATTATCTGCAACATCTTTGCATTACTTTACATTGATTTTTTTCATGAGATGCTTTATACCTCTTTGCACTTGATGACCTTCCTTTGCTACGTCATCTTTTTGGATTTTGTAATTGAAATACATTTATATTTTCTTTATCACTCCCAAAGCTATCTGCTTCTTCATCAGACTCTATTTCTTCTGATTTATCATTACCTTCGCACTCGCTATCCTCATCAGCAAATTCTTTCAAAATTTTAATTAAACGTAATGAATTTGACTTATTTTGCAAAGCTTTTTGCAAAGCCTTTTTATACATTCCATAAAGAGTACCGTACATAACCTTCTGATCAAGTGTACACATTCTTTGCTCAAGAAGATCATCCTTTTCTTTATCAATAGCACATAAATAGGGGATTAAATTATTTTCTTCTTGCAACGGATTAATCGTACCATTATTAAACTTATCAGCAACTATAAATGGTTCGTATGAACCATCCTTTCCTTTTTGGTACCATCTAAATGGAATAAATCTGATATGAAATTTGCCTTGCTAGTATTCAACATAACCTGAAAATAATGTCTACAAACAATACCCTGTTGAATAATTGAGAGACAAGAACACACATGGGACCCATTCTTTAAGAGAACAATATGATGCTTCATTTTCTATGAATTTCCAACTTTAACATCCCATATTTCCTTAACATTATCATGACTAACAACTTCCAGCAATTGTTTTATTGTTATTTGAAGACTTTCTGTATCATCATCTCTGAAAATTTCATTGCTAATAATATCTGTTTGGCCTAAATTTGCAACATAGTAAAGTAACTGATTGATTTTGTTACGTTGCATCTTTAAAATTGCTGGTGTAAGAAAATCTTGATAACATTTATCTACCTTTGTAAACAAAAAATTTGTCTGATCCAGATTTTTAACTGATGGTATGGTAAGAGGACTGGAAAAACTAATAATAGAGGTCACCGGACAATAGTAAATTGGTGAGTTTACCCAAATTAAAAATATTTTGCATAAGTAATTGACTTAAAAATCTAACAATCCTACACAGGAATGTCTGAAGAATATAATGAACCATAAATTATTCTTGTAAAATTAATATTAACTGAGATCATTAAATTTTCTGAAAAAATTTTTATAATAATGCAAACCACTTTTAAAAAAATTTATTAATTATGCGAACCACCCTTTTGTATTACACAGAATATATAAAAATTTAAATTGAGTGTATAAATGGCAAATTTAACTCTAACCTTAAGCAGATATTGTTAGTCTACACATTTTGGCTTCATTAAAAATTGAATATATCAAAAATTTAATCAACTTTACTAGTGTGCTGGGTGCTACAGTGACCTCTATTATAAGATTTCCCAGTCCTATGGTAAGTTTCCAATACTGATATTGGTTTTTTTTATCTTGTTCATCAAGTAATCTATGTATTTCAGACATAAGTTCACAGAGAGTAATACTAGAGTTAAATATTAATTTTTTAATATATGCATTTACAGATTCAACCTGTGATGTTGCAATCATTCCTCCAGTAAATTTAAAATTTGTATATAAATGTGCCCAATACTCCTTTGACTTGTATAAACCTTCTAGATAACATTTGGCCTTTGGATAATCTTCAACCAGCTTTTTAAAACGTTGATAAAATATTATTTGAACAAGACTATTTCTGCATTAATAAAAATCTTGTAAAAACTTTTCATAATCATCTTCAAGTAGTTTTTAAAGGTTTTTATGAAGATTTTGTGTAATATGAAATGCATAATGTATTGGATATGTAGTTGAAAATATTTTCATTATTGCAACATCAACTGCTGGATCTGAATTAGTTAAAATTACTGTTGGATGGATGTTAGTTGCTTTAATAATCTGCTAAAACATCCAGATATGTAATTCTTAACTTTCATCTGCAAGCAATGCCTGTGCAAGAAGAATATTTTGACAATTTTGATCAAATCCAACAAGTAAGGATAATGCCATTCTGTATCTGTTTGTTTTATGTGTTACATCATTAAGAACACAATCAGAAAACTGAATCCAGTTTTCTACTTGTTCAGGCGTCATCCACAGTAAATGTGTTAAAGCATTATCATCATCCCACTCTCTAGCTACAATCCATCTGGAATCTTTTTCCTTTTGTTGATCAAGCCAATCTGACATTTATGCAGCATTATTGGAAAGAGATTTTGCCGTAGGACGAAATTTTTTAATTGCATTATATAAATCCTCACTGTAAATTGGTTGAGAAGGATATTTACCTTCCAAATATCTTCTTTGTGCTGTTGCCTCCATTTTACAGTGTTGTGTTAAAAATTATATATCTTCCATCATTTCTTCACTAAATCTCTTGTTTTGCTCAAATAAAATACTTTCAATTCTCAAATTATGATTATGATCATCTACAATTTTGTTGACAAAAATTGCAGAATCTGGATTATTTGCTTCCGGACAAGAAATATTTACACGCCATGGGCATGAAATTTTTTTAGAACTTGTTTCCTTTTTAGAGTGAGACTCAAAACTTCGCTCATGTTCATAAATATAAGTTCTTCTTCTAATGACTCCTTCCCTTTGATCAACATGATCTTTTATAACATTGAACCCTTTATTTCTAGCCCAGTTACTCATAAATAAGTCACAGGTTGGCCAATCTGCAAAAACTTTCTGGTAAATAGGTTGGCGAGGCTACTTTCAGCTCTGTTTAAAATCATATTATTATTAACTAAAAATGTATAGTAAAAAAATAAATTTCTTTAATGAAATTTGCTTAAGAAAGTAAGAAGAGGAAATCAGTAAGTAAAATAGAGGAAAACACTCTTTGTTATTGTCATCTTTGTTATTGTCATGCTTTATTTTGATAATAAAGTAAGTTTTTTTTCATGAAAATTGATGTCTTTAATTACTTAAAAAATATGTAAAAACTGTGTATTACTAAAATAATACAAATGATCAATGAAATAAGTATAATTCAATTACCTGTATAACCAATTTAAGCTACACAAATAACTGATTTGAAATCAATTGTAATTAAACTAAACTTTTTATATTAAGATTGATAAAAATTGAAATATTACAAAAACTGTACATATTTACAGCTTGACATCATTAATAATTGAAATGTTACGAGTTTTGTGAAAAGAAATATGCAAATGTTCTTATGAATTATAATAATAACACTTTTAAACATGTCAAGTTGAAATCTAAAAGTAAAAGAATGGCTATTATCCGAGAAATAATCCTGTACTCCCCAACAAACAACTTTTAATCCCCAAGTCTCAACCTCAAACCTACAAAAAAATGAGTAAAAGAAGTTCATTAATAAACGTTCCTTGACAAGAAGAAACAAAAAATCCTAATACCCTCTCTAAAACTCACTTGTTAATTCCAAAAGACTTCCATTTTCAAATCTACAAAAAAAGACGAGTAAAGTAACGTTAATAATCACTTTTAACTAAAGAAATAAAGAAATCCTATACCAAAAAAAACTCCAACCTAGTTTCAGGAGTTTCCTAAAGCCTAATCTATAAAAAGAAATAAGTAAAAGAATGTTAACAAACGCTCTTGATTAAAGAGAGCAAAAAAATTCATATCCCTCTCTATAACTATAAAATACATTTTCAAATACCAAGAGTCAAATTTACAAAAAAATATGGTAAAGAATGTTAATAAAGGTTCTTGGTTAAAGAAAAACACGAAAAAAAATTTTGTACACCTCTAAAAAACACGCTTTTTGGTTCTAAGAGTTCTCTCAGGTTGAAATCTGCAAAAAAAGTGAAATAGAACGGTCTTTTTTATTCCATGACTTTGGGTTTACTTGAAAATATCTTTCGAAATGGCATACTAGAACGAAGTGCAGATTTTTTTTTATTTTTTTATTGAAAAAAAAACTTTATAATTCAAGTCGCATAAACTCTATTTTATTTTACATCAAAATACGTGATTTTGTATATATCACGTGACACTAGCGATGCATCGCCATGGCGTTGAATTACAAAACCCTTTCAAGTACTTTCATCAGGAAATTTAATAAGATATAATATTACATAAGTTGTATTATATTGTTGCATAAATTATATTGTATAATATTTCATAAAATCACTTGTTCAAAAATAACAAAAATATAACATTATGCAAATTTGTGAAAGTTTGCATAGTTTTAAAAATTAAAATTTAAATTAAAGATGTTTTGGTATCCAGTGATCAGATTTTCATGATTTAGGATTCATTAGATTCGTCTTATAAAGAGAATTCAAATGATGATAATTTCTTTTTTAAAGGATCAATACTCTGTACAAAATTATGCATTAACAATTTAGACATTTCCTATTATAACTTTTGATCCAGTAATTGTGTAATGGTAAATTGTAGCTCATCAGAATCATTTTATTGAGACGATTCAAATGATGGTAATTTCATATTATTTGGATTGATATTGACTAAGTTATTATATTTTTAAATATTTTAAACTCGTGTATTGCAAATTGCAAAATTTATGACGTAAATAGTTTCATATTTTTTGACAATTCTAGAAATTACGAAACATAAGAATTTATTCATTGTGATAGTAAAAACAAAATTATATTATTAACAATCACATCAGCACGTAATAATCTGCATAATTTTGGTAAATTAAAGTAGCCAGATAATTTTGATTGCTGTCTATACTATAACCAATAAGAATAAGGTTAGAATTTCTAAAATTGTCTGCTAAATAATTCTGTTTCTTCTTTTTATCTTGAGTATTTATTTACATCTCCAAAGGTTTATTGCTATCACTACTCTTCAAAAAAGTTATTTGTTAAGAAAAAACATTGCTAAAAATAATCACTTTCAATTTGAAAGGTATCTACTCAGATGATAGACTACTAGGAACTATAAAGGGATTATTGTCCAGTGTTTGCTGTTGTTATTGAAGTTTCTTCAGCTTTTTCTTAGCACTTTTTTTTGAGTTCTGGATAAAACCCTATAAAAAGTAATTGTACATTATTTATACAAGTTTTGTACAACTTTGTATAGAATAATACTTTATGATGATCTTTTATATATATTTATTAAGAGAATTGTACAAAATTTATCTGAATTTGTACAGAATTTAATTTTGTACAGAATTTGTTATATGGAATTTGTACAGAAATTATCTGAATTTTAATTTTGTATAGAATTTGTCATTCAGAATTTGTACAGAATTTATCTGAATGTATATAATATATAATTTTGTACAGAATTTGTACAGAAATTATCTGAATTTTAATTTTGTATAGAATTTGTCATTCAGAATTTGTACAGAATTTATCCAAATGTATATAATATAATTTTGTACAGAATTTGTATAGAATTTATCCAAATGTATATAATATATAATTTTGTACAAAATTTGTACAGAATTTATTCAAATGTATATAATATATAATTTTATATAAAATTTGTACAAAATTTATCTGAATGTATATAATATATAATTTTGTACAGAATTAATCATTTAAAATTTGTACAGACTTTATCTAAGATATATAATTTTTGTAACAGAATTTGTTCAGAATTTATCTAAATATATATAATATATAATTTTGTATAGAATTTATTGGAAATGTTATATTAATTCAGATTTGTGACAATCTGCATTTTATTTTTTGAAGATTTTTTTATAAAAATTCTGATAATTACTAAAATTGAAACATTTTGTATAAAAATTTTGAGATTTTCACATTTTTCTCTTTTATTTACACAAACTTTTTTTCTATTTCAACAAACTTTGCACTTTCTATTTGTCTCAACACTTAAATTTTTTTTCACAATGCTTTAAAAAATAATCTTTTTTAATACTTTTAAAGAAATGATTTTTTTCAATTTCTTTAATTTAAAGAAATAATCTGTTAAAATATTAAAAAAAAATTGAAATTTTTTTTAAGCTTCAAAACTTTGCAGAAACATCAGATTAAAAAAGTTTTTTTTTGTAGAACTTTTCTCCTATTTATTTTTACTTATTCTTTTGGATATTATTATTTAATGAGCATTGACTAACACTTGTTTTTCCTTTTTTTTGTAAATTCAGAATACTGAAGGTATGGGTTCTGGATTTAATTTTAAAGTTAATCTTCAAAAAAAAATTTTTTTTATTAGTTTACTTTAATGAACATTAGCTAATACTCATTTTATATTTTGTAAGTCCAAAGAGTTAAAGGCTTAACAATTCTAACCAATTTTAAAGGTAAACTTCAAAAAATATTTTTTCATTAATTATTTAACAAACTTTATTAACTTTTGTTTTTATCTTTCTAAGTCCAGAACACTAAAAATATAAGTTCCAAACCATTTTTAAGTTTACCTTCAAAAAAATAATTATTTAATGAAAATTTAATTTTAATTTTTTTTGGGTCTGAAAGCTGAGGTAAGCTCTGGACTTTTTTTTTTTATTTTAATTTAATGAATGTTAATATTAACATTAGATTTTGCTTTCTTTTTTAAGTTCAGAAACTGAGGTACAGCACTGAACTTTTTTTTATTTTAATTTAACAAACATTAATATTAACGTTTAATTTCAATTTTTTTTAGGTCTGAAAGTAAAAGTATAGCTCTGGACTTTTTTTTTATTTTAATTTAACAAACATTAATATTAATGTTTGATTTTAATTTTTTTAGTTCTAGAAACTGAAGTACAGCTCTGGATTTTTTTTTATCAATCTAATTTAATGAACATTAATATTAACATTCAATTTTTTTTTAATTTTGTTTATTACTTTTGTAATCAAAAACATTGAACATACAGCCTTAGACTTTATTTCAAAGGTAACTTTGAAAAAAAATATTTGGTTATTTTATTTTTACTTAGCGAACATTAACTAATGTTTGATTTTTTTTTTTTTTTTAAATCTGAAACTCTATTTTAAGGTAAACCACTAGGTAAAAAAAATTCATTTTTTTTGTATTTTAGCCAAATGTTAGTAATGCTTTATTTTTCTTCTTTTTTTAGGTTTGGAACTTCATTTTGAGAAGAACCATTAAGTAAAAAAAATTTTTTTTACTTTAATTTCAATAAATGTTAACCAATGTTCATTTTCTTTTTTTTTTAGATCCAGAACTCCTTTAGAGATGAACTATGATATTTCAAAGATAAAATACCTTCAAAATTTTTATTTTTTTTTTTTTTTATTTAAACAAATGTTACTAATGTTTATTTTTTATATTTTTAGATCCAGAACTCTTTAGAGATGGACCAATATTTCGAAGGTATAATATCTTTGAAATTTTATTTTTTTTTATTAAAATGAACATTACTAATATTTATTTTTTTTGTATTTTTTAAGTCTGGAACTCTTTAAAGGCAGACTGGTATTTCAAAGGTATAATATCTTCAAAATTTTATTTTTTTTATATTTTATTTAAAACAAACATTACTAATGTTTATTTTTTTTGTATTTTTTAAGTCTAGAACTCTTTAGAGGCGGACTGGTATTTCAAAGATATAATATTTTCAAAATTTATTTTTTTTTTGTTTACTTAGATGAATATTACTAATGTTCATTTTTTTTATTTTTTTTAGATTCAGAATTTAGAGGCAGACTGGGATTTTAAAGGTATAATAATATCTTTGAAATTTTATTTTTTTATATTTTACAAAATAAAACCAATTAACGTTTTATTTTATTTTACATTTTTTTTAGATCTAAAACTCAAAGCAGATTGAAAGTAAAAAAACTTTATTTATTTTTGTTTTAATGAATGTTAAACTAGCATTCATTTTTTTTAAATTTGAAAGAAGTAGACTGAGTTATTTTAATTTTAAAGGTAAAAAAAATTTCAAAATAATTTTATTTTATATTTTATTTTACAAAACATTACTAATGTTTCATTTCATTTTTTTAGGTCCAGAATTCTAATTCAAAGCAGACCAGTATTTCAAAAGTATAAAGCTTCAAAAAAAATTATTTTTTTATTTTAACAAACATTAACTAATGTTTGGTTCTTTTTTTTAGATTTGGAACTTCAATTCAAAGTAAACCAGATTATTTTAATGCTCTGAACGAGTCAAGTTAATCCAGGTCAATTCGTGAATCAAGTCAAGTTGAATCAGATTCAATTTGAGAATTTTTTTGTCACGTGACTACAATTCGAGTCACAAGTCAATCCTGATTTAAGTTGATTCTGAGTTTATATTAATACTTGACTTGACTCGAGTTAACCTGGGTTGAATAAAATCTGCAGTAGTATTTCAGATTTTAATATAAATTTATAATAAAAAAACGTTTTTCATAACATTTTTTATTATTATTAGGTTAAAAAATGTTATAAAAAACATTAGTTTTTCATTTAGTAATTCATGAATAAAAACTGTTTCGCAACATTTTTTACCACTATAATTCAAAAATGTTGCGAAAAATATTTTTTTTCATTAATTCATAAACCAGTAACATTTCACAACGTTTTATCATTATAGTCAAAAAATATTGTGAGCAACATTTATATACAAAATATTCAAAAAAAACCATTTTGGACAGTTTTTAATTGTTTTAATAGAAATATTGCGAAATGTTTTTATTTCTTTAATTTTATACAATAAAAACCATTTCACAACAGTTTTTAATTGTTTTATCGCTGTTTTCAAAATAGTGCGACTAATACATGCATAATAAAAATCTGATTTTCAATTTTAAATACCGATTACCAAGTGATTACTAACCCCCTTAAAATAAAAATTAAAATTTTCTTTCATGTTTTTTTAACGCGTTTTTTATTTGTTTAATAAATATTATGGAATACTCCATTGGTACTTGTCTTGGTTGTAAAAAGTGTTTTTATTGTGAAAATGAACTTAGCAGTTACTGGAAATGTCACAAAAAAATAAGATAAATTTTTTTTATTAAGGTTAGCAAAAAAAAATTTGTGGTACAGTATCCTCTTCAAATGTATAGCGCATGTATATAATTAAAGTTGGCCAAAATTAATTAAGTCTGGTTAAATTTGCTGATCAATAATTCATAATTCTGGCCAAAATTTTGCTAATTCTGGTCAACCTCGTAATTTTGGCCTAAATTAAGTTAAAATTGAAAAAATACAGATCAAATATAGCATTACATTTATATAATATAGTACTTTAATTTAAAAGCAAAAATATAAACTTATTAAGTGCCTTTACGATTTTATAAAAAAAAATTCCCATTTAATCTTTATTATTCAACTTGAATCTTTATTTAAAAATAGTCTATTTTCTTTATTAAAATAATAAAAAATTAAAGATCAGAAATTAATACCGTTATAAAAAATGCTAATTCCCCCATAAGTATTAATCATCGCATTATAAAATTTGATATACAAGTAATTTAGACCCTTCTGAACAATATTACTTAAGCAATAAAAGGCAATTTACTTTGACCAAAGTGTTGAAATTATGCTCTAAAATTTCTAAATGAGTGAGAAAATATAAACGTTAATTTCTCCATATATATTAATCATAGTATTATAAAATTTAAGATACGAATAGATCTAACCTGCCTAAACAACTCTACTTAAGCAACAAAATGTAGTTTACTTTGATCAAAGTATTGAAATTACGCTCTGAAGTCACTAAACAGATGTAAAAAAATTTAGAAATTGAAAATTAGTGCAGTTTTGTAAAATATATATTACTCTATGAATGTTTATTATATACTTAAAAAATTTATAATATAAATATATTTGACACTTCTGAACAACATAACATAAGCCGCAGTAAGCAATTTCATTTTGCCAATGTACCAAAATTACGCTCTAAATATGTAAAATAGATTTAGTTGTCAGTTCCATTATAAAAACACGAGTTTTTTTTCAAATATTATACCTATATTTATAAAATTTAAGATCCAAGTATTTTGGATTTTGCTAAACAACTTTACTTAAGCAATAAAAGGTACTTTACTTTGATCAAGGTGATGAAATTTCATTCTAAAAATTTATGTATATTTAAAAATAATGTGTTTTTTTTAGTTTTTCATGTTTTATACAAAAACTACCTGAATAACCGCTATTACAAGCTTAGAAAAACCTTTTCTACTCGTAAAATTACATATATTTTTACTTTTAAAACTGCATATTTTTTTATTTCTCAACTTCAATCTTGAAAAAAGTGTGTTTTTAAGGAGAGTTTTTTGTACGTTATAAAAAAAAATTTTATTATTCAAGATCGGAAAGTAAGAATAGAAATTGATAGAACACATGATAATCTATCAATTTCTTAATTTGTATAAGTGTAGTACATTAAAAAATTTAATGTTTAACTACTAAATGAAGTAATGCAATTGATGTTACACAAGATAATTTTAATATGAAAATGATCTGCATGTGACATTTCCGGTGACTGTTAGTATTTAAAAAAAGACGTGTTTATGTAACAAAACAATTAAACCAAATAAAAAAAACTAAACTGAAAGAGTAAAAGTTACATATCATCGAGTTTCAACACCTATCCTACCTCCTAAACAACTTGAATATCTTCAAGAAAGCATTTCTCAGTTTAGTTATTCCTTAGATACTAATACAAAATTTTTGTTCTTCATGTAATAATACATTTCAAAGAAGAAAATCCACTCCTAACTTGAAAAAAATTAATTCAAATGAAAATAATTTAGTAAATAATAAACTAATCAATGAATGTGAAACAATTGATTTAGAAGAAACAGTACAAACAATTTCATTTAATCTTGTAGTAAAACCTTTTAATAGTGCGGTATTACCATCAAAATGGATGGAAATAGAAGTGTTATCATTAGATGATATTCTTGTTGATGTTCACTGTTATGTTAAGAAATTAACTGGAGATAATGAAATCATGCATTCAGATTATCTGATTACATTTAAGCCAGAAAAAAATGCAGGATCTGGGGCGCAATTAGTAGATATGCATGATTACAAAAAATTTCTTTCAGATTACAAAAAATTATCAGATGGAAAAAAAACATGACAATTATGGTGTTTTTAAAGAAGAAAGAGAAGAAAAACAAATAATCAAAAAGAAAGGTAAAATTGCTAGTATTATTGTATATTTTTATGACAAAACGATATTACATTTTTTTGTATTTTTTTTAGAGAGGTTTAGTGTTAGATTCTGAAGGATCTGGAAGTGAAAATGTGGATGTGCGTAAAAAAAAAAATGCAGTTCCAAAACTGGCTGATTTTTTTGAAGTAATACAACAAGAAGATCATGTAATTCATGAATTAAGAGAGTAATACAGATGTGATCAACATGATATATGCTTTATTAATAATAGAAGACATACGAAGCTCACTGCAATGCATCTTCAATGCTGGGCCAAGGAAATTGTAATTATTTATTAATTTATATTAACTGTCATATTATTCAAATAATTATTATTTATTATTATTTTTAGATTCGAGGTATAGTTAACAATACCAAGATATCAAATTTACCAATTTTTACACAATCAAATAGTATTAAGAAAAAATCTAAAACACCTTCAACCTCTACCAATCCAAATTCCAATATGATACCCTTTTTTTTCGCCATACCACCACAAATGACTTCATTCATACAAAACTTAAACATTAATAATTCTACAAATTCACCATTATCTTCTCCAAAACAAGCAGCTCCTTCTCTTGATAAATTCTTTGCCAAATTGGATGGATCTGATGGTACTGAAGAATTTGCTAATTTCAAAAAAACATTTAAAGATGAACATATTTCTGTAAGTCAAATTTATGATCTTACCGATACTGAATTTGACCAATTAGAAGTGAAGAAAATTGGGTGGCGCAAAGCAATTAGAGCTGCAGCATGACATTATAATAAATAAATAATAATAATTAGTAATATAATATATTTCAAGTTTAATTTTCTAATTTTATAATAAAGATCCAATTTGCAATTGTCAATTATTATTTGAATTTATACATTCTATGTAAATATTTAAATTTTATATATATTACATATAAATTGAATCTTTAAAAAATTTTGCCGTCATATTTAAAGTAATCTGAATACATGCAATAAGAAGAGGGTATCTGGGATCACTACATGAATTAACAAAATCTCTATATTTTTGTAAAAATGACTTTATAACAGAAAAACTAGATTCTATAGGGTTAAAATCAGGAGAATATGGGGGTAAAAATTCAACACGCTCACTAAAAGATTCAATATATTCTATAAGATCTTTATCATGATGAATTCGCACATTATCAAGTACAAGAACACTGTATTCAGAAGGATATGCGTTCATTTAAGGAATCTAAATAGGGAAGATAAAAAAACAATTGAATAAAAATTATGAAAAAATGATTTTTATCATAAAATTTTACCCACCACATTTGAAATAACAAATTCTTTAAATCTTTCCTTTGTACAACTGCCTTCTATTATATCTACTGCAATAATACCTTGTAATGATAAAGCAGGTAATATAGTATATCATACAAGGATCCCAAAGAATACATATATAACTCAGATCCAACCCCAAAAATTTTAATATAACTTTATACGCTTAATTTTACTAAAAACTTTATACAAAATCAGCATATAAGTTTAAATTTTATATAATTTTATACAATTTAATATCTGAGTTTATTATAAAATTTTTATTATATTTATAAAATTTTTTTACAAAAATATATAATAAATAATATATATACATAAAAATTTTCATTAAAAAAAAAAAATTTTAAAAATAAACTTCTAAATCTTTAAATAAAAAATAAATAACATTTTCGTAATTTATTAAACATCTAGTGATCGGATTTTGATAAACTTTATATCATTAGATTCGTCTCATTGAGACGGTTCTAATGATACTAAAATCATCTTTCTAGGATCAATATTGACCGAAATAAGGTTTACTAATAAATTTTATTAATTAATTAAAAAATTATTAAAAAATTTCCTATGCTAAAATAATGTAAAATTAGCTATTGGATATAAAAATAATACTGGAAAATTACAAATTTTTTAAAATTTTGTGGACAATTTTCTCCTCCCTTATCTCATCACCACCCTTTCAACCTTATATTCTTTATATAATTTTTTTCTTTTAAGTTTGTTACGCTATCACGTCTAAAATTGTTACGCTATCACATCTAATTTTATTTATTTTTTACAATTGATCTTGTTATACCGTCACGTCTAAAATCTTTTAGAAATCTGTTACACCGTCACGTCTAAATTTATTTAATTTGTTACGCCGTCACGTCTAAAAAGTTTGTGTATTTCTTTTTTTAAATTAAGGGGTTAATTTTACAAATTTTATTATAAATTTACATGTTTTACTATTTATAGATTAAGGGGTTAATTTATAAATCTTTTTACTAAATTTATTATCAAATTATATTTTGTTTTTGTTTATAAAATTAGGGTTTAGTTTTATATGTAAATTATATATCATATATAGTATATACCAGATTTTTTAATTTATTAACTTTATACAAAATATAATTATAACATATATTAAAATTCGCTTCTATTATACAAATACATATCTGACTTATCACTATTTTTAAGTCTATTATACAAACTCATTCATATGACATATTGGATATTTATATAATGTCTTTATACAGATCTGGATCCCTGTATTATATGTATTCTTTGGGGTCCTATCGTACATTACGTACAAAAATATTCTTTTTAATTGCAAATGTATTTTTAAGGGAATACTCATATCCATGAGACAAAGTACGCTCATCTTTTGAAGCTTTATCCATGAATATAAGCTGTTCAGGCTTATATTCACATTCAACTTTTGCAATAAATGTACTTCAGAGAAGTTCATTCTGTTTATAAGCCGCACGATGTAGCTGAAATAGTAAAAAAAAAAATAGTAAATAAATCATGCAATAATTTATAGTAATTTGAATTACTAAAATTTACCTTTTTCCTACTAATTCCACAATAAACTAATGACCGCCAAAGAGTTGGAATAGAAATTAGTTTACCTATTCGTATCTCAAGTTCTCCAACTAATTCATCTAAATACCAATCAATTTTATCTTTAACTAATTCTTGTAATATCTAAATTGTGATAAAAAGTGAGTATTTTTTTAAAGAAAATTTTACAAAAGTCGTGAAACTATCAATATAACCTTGCAAATACCTTCATATTATCACGAGTTAGTATTTTGTTATGTCTTGATGGCTTTTTCCAAGGATCTACTACTGCACCCTATCGCATATAAATTTGTAGAACTTTTTTAACAGTAGTCTTACTAATATATAGTAACTCAGCTATTTTTTTACAATTATGTCCATTATAATAAAGAAAAACTATTCTCCATTTCAGGTCTTTATTAAAAGCGCGTGTCATTTGAAAGAACTTGTCAGAAAAACTTCTAATTGAAAAATCTGGAGAAATTGATAGTAATCTATAAAAATTGCAAACTTCAGGAGAAAGAAACTCTAAATAGTATATAATAACTTGTTCTAAAACTTAAAAGGAAGGTGCAAGTAAGCCTACCGACATAAGTACTGCTGGGAAATTGTAAGTAATCATAAAGAAAGAACACCTTACATTTGTCAAATTAAAAATATTTATGAAAATTGGTGGTTTTTTTTATTTGATGATTGTCATAAGGTCGCACCAATTTGAAAATGGCAATAATAAAAATGTTGTGAAATGTTTTTATTTCTTTAATTTAAGTCAATAAAAAAACTGTTTTACAACAGTTTTTAATCATTTTAATAAAAACATTGTGAAATGTTTTTATTTCTTTAATTTAATTTAATAAAAAAACTGTTTCTCAACAGTTTTTAATCATTTTAATAAAAATATTGTGAAACGTTTTTATTTCTTTAAATTTAATATGATAAAAAACTCGTTTTGTAATAATTTAATAAAAACGTTGTGAAATGAGTAGTGTCCTAGGACATATTAATATATTAATATATTAATATGTCCTAGGACATTACTTGTTCAAGACTAATATGTCCTAGGACGTTATAATCTAATAATTAATATGTTCTAGGACGTTGTAGTCTAATAATTAATATGTCCTAGGTTGATATAATATAAATATTAATATGTCCTAAAGACGGGGTCTGTTTCCTCTTTCTGTGACCTATTGGTTAGTAATTATGGATGAACTGTGCGCCTATTTGATTGCCTGTCTAGATGCAAAAGTAGTGTAAAAAAAAGTGACGGGTGGCGCAGTAAAGTAGATCTGCGATTAATTTCGGCCGACACTATACCATAACTTCAGCCGATCTTTTGGGCATGTGATTTGAGGATCCAGCCTGGCGCCATGCTAGTGACCTGATAGTATCCTGGAACTATCGTGGAACTGTCATGGAACTGGTAGGGAACTCCGTTAACATTGTTAACGATCAAAGTAAATCGGCCAGCTTGGATGCTGAATTTATGTCTAAAGAACTGGCCGAAATTATGGAGCGATTTTGACTGCGCCTTACTGCGCCAGTCACGTGATCCTGTTCAGCGCCCGAACACCCTCTGCCATATAATATAACAAAATAAGTGTGCCGGTTGTCACTTACTATGGCCGGCCCATTTAATTGCCAGGAATTGCGCCATCTTGTAACCCAACTATCGTGCCAGTATAAGTATGCCGACCTGTATGTCAATCTATTTTCACGCCTATAAAAATGCGATTCCATATTTGCCATGTGGAGACATGATCTGTCCTAGTTGTCCTAGTAAAATATAGTTGTCAAAAATCTAGAAAAAAAATTGTAATCACTGCAGGAGGTAATTTTTATCGATTTTCCGCGAATTGAACATAAATCTTCTGCGCCAAAATTTTGTGTATTGGGTTGGTTGTGAACTAGTTGCGGGCTAGTGACTGCAATCCAACTATCACCCATTAGTTGCTGGCATAAGTGTGTCGATTTTGCGTCCCAATGTTCGCTATTTATATATAACAATTCTGAAGTTACCCCATATCGTACCCAAGTATATATGCCCAGACACATATCTAGAAAAATTTCGCAAAAGGCTACCCCGAATACACATACCCAGATACATACTAGTGATAGGGTAGCCTTCTACCAATATTTTATATAATGATTACGCAGAAGGCTACCCTAAATATCACCTATTAGGAATATATTTATTCGCGATTTGCTTGTCAACTTGCTATGTATTTTTTTGTATCTATCGAAAAAAAAATAAATTAAACATTTCCGAATTTTATAAAGTTAGTATAACTTTTCGAACTAACATCATGCATACACCAACTATTTTTGACCGCGTAGCCAGTGTTCCATCACGTAATGATATCGTGGCAGAATATGATAACAGGATGATCGCTATACTTCAGCAATGCTTATCTAATAGACAACCCATACACTTTATGCCTACTGCTGTAAGTGATGAGGCCGAATACATTAATGGGGTATCCACCTATATTTTGCGTGTTAGTGGTTGCTTGATTAATGGGCAAAAGGCTGTCGTGAATGTTATGGACATTAAACCTTTCTTTGATGTCATAGTACCTGAAGAGATACCACTATCTATGTTTAAGACCAAATTAGTGAAGATATTATCTAATATTCTTGGAAGCACATCGAAGTTCGGAATCGAAACTATTAGCGCTTTTCCACTTCAAGGATATCATACAGAGAAAAAGTTATATATCCGTGTAAGGACATGGAATCATTGGGATCGGCATAAAGCGCTAAAGGCAGTTCGTGAAGCTGGTATTAACACTGCTTCCGATGACCTAAATCCTACATACTATTATCGCAAAGTAGCCCGTAAAGAAAGATTACCTCTTTCGAGTTGGGCAACGTTAAGTAATTATTTTTACGAATACATTCAAGGGAGTACTTATTTCTTCCAAGTTTCTGTGAATAATTACAATCCAACAAGTGAGGACGACTATAATAATCCATTATTCTCCTCGGCGCTTTCATGGGATCACACCCTTGTTCTTACGTAGGATATCGAAACATATAGTTCACGAAAAACAGGTGAGGTGCCTAACGCAAAATATGATGAAGACAAAGTGTTTATGATTGGTATGACAGTGCATTGGAAAGATGATCCCGAACCGTTAAAACAAATCTGTCTTGTCAATGTTGAAACAGCACCAGAGCCAGGCTGGATCACAATTGTATGTGGATCCCAGACGGATTTACTAAAAGCATTCGCTTTATGTTGGAAACTTCTGACCCCGGACATACACATAGGCTTTAACGATTCTCAATACGATTGGCGGTTCATTGTAGAGAAAGCTAAAAAATTAGGGGTTCTCGAGTGGATGTTCAATCAAATGTCATTAAAGCCTTCAAGCCTCAAAAACATTTCAAAATGGCAATATCAGTATAATATGATAAAAGTAAACGATGGGAACTTCTATTCGAAATATCTTAAAATCCCCGGATGTGTGGCTATCGATGTCTGGCCTTGTTTTATGAGATTATATTCTAAATCTGAAAAAAGTAGTCTTGCATATTACTTAAGAGAGTGTAATCTTGACAACAAAGTGGATTTACCTATTCATCGCATGAACAAATATTATAAAATGGTATTAAAAGAAACAAATGCCACAACAGCCGAGCAGATGCGTGAAGTGGCCAAATACTGTATTATCGATGCTCTTAGTTGTCAGCAATTAATGGTCAAGCACAATGTAATTAATGAATATAGAGAGGTAGTGTCTGTATCTTTCTTATCATTATATGATGCACATTATTTCGCAGGAGGAATGAAAGTATGTAACCTTTTGGGTGCTAGTGCGTGGCAAAGAGGGATCCTAACCAGTATGATTTCAAGACAACAAACAGAAACTAGAAAATATCCTGGAGCTTATGTTTTCCCACCAGTAAAGGGTCTCAAAAATAAACGTCCTGTAACTGGTTTAGACTTTGCATCTTTGTATCCAAGCCTTATCATGACATACAACCTCTCGCCCGATAAAATCATTTTATCTCGAGAGCGTGCTGAACAAAGTGGTAAAAAACTTCACGAAATTAGTTTTAAATTCAATAATCAGAATGATCTCGCATGGTCTATTCAACATAATAACATCCCCAAAGAAAAGGGTCTCTATGCCAATGTGTTAGAATATTTATCTAGTAAACGGAATGAGATGAAAAAATGTCTTGCTCCTTTGAAAGAAAAAAAGGAAGACATGGAACTGATAATAGCTTCAATGGGTAAAGGTTTATCATTGCCAGAGACTATCGAGAAGGAGTTAGCAAATGCAGAGGGAAAAAGCGTGACAGCCTTACTAAAAATTTATATCATTTTATTAATAAAGCAAGGCATGAATTTATGGCAGAATATGATTCTATTTGTTTCGACTGCTCTTGCTTAGATGCGAAACAATATGCTCTTAAGGTGTACATGAATACATTTTATGGTACTGCTGGAGATAGTAAATCCCCTTTCTACTTGCGAGCACTGGCTGGGGGCGTCACATCAGCTGGACAGAGAAATATCAAACTTGTCACAGATTTCGTTAAAAGTAAAGGTTTTCAGATAAAATATGAAGACACTGATTCATTATACCTAGTTCCTCCAGAAAGGTGCTTCCAGGAATGCGATGAGATGTATGACAGTGGTAATGGGATCCCGAAAGAAGAATATTGGTCTAGAATGGTGAACATCTCTATGGAAGTGATGGAGAAACTCCGTGACGAAGTTAATGACTTTCTTAGAAACGATAATGGATCATCTTATCTTAAAATGACATATGAGGAAGTCTTATTTCCGATAGTATTTACTGGAAAGAAAAAGTACTACGGCATCCCATATGAAAGTAAGCCGAACTTTAATAGAAAGCCTTTCATTCGGGGGGGGGAGGGGGGGGGGGGGGGGGGTAGCGACTGTAAAACGTGAGAAATCCAACCTTTTCTGCAAAATAGGAAAGCGTATTATGGATGAATCTATGAGGGTGAATAATACACGTACCTTGCATCAGATTGTGAAGGACATGCTTAAAGAAACCGTAAAGGATATTTCGCAGACAGATCTTAATGAAATAATTAAAACTGCTGTGTGAAAGCCTGATAAAAATAACAAGAGTGTCAAGCGTTTTATTTCACGAATGCAAAATAGACACACCCGTGAAGAAGCGGATGCCAAACGGCGCATAAAAAAGGGCCTAACACCCGAGCTTTATCTTTATGGAATCCCAGAATCATATGAACGCTTTGAATATGTTGTAGTTGAGAATGATTCATCAGATAAGGTCGGAGATAAAATGGAGTACCCAGAGGTAGTGAGATGATTAGGTAAAAAGATCGATATAAGCTACTATCTGAAAACTGTTGTCGGCCTCTGTGCGCGATTTATAAACTATGATGATAGTTACCAGCCATCATCTGAAATTGTGCTGGATGCCTTAAAAAAGTTAAAAAATGGTAATAAAGCGGGTGATAATAAAGCAGATGACAGTGGAGTGGATGTAGACGACCTGGACAAAGACGAAAAGGATGAAGATGAAATAGACAAAGATGAGATATCAAAAATAAGAGATGCATTAGCGCAGAAATCGGCTGAAAAATGGGTTAGAGGGTATATCAAAGAGCTACATACTGGTCCAAAAAAAGATGAAACAATCATCTCCCATCTTTGGAAAGGAGCTCACATTTACGTAAAAAAATTATTTGATACTACTTATGCCGACAAAGGAGAATGCCTGACTAACAATGCTTATTACAAATCCTTCCTCAATGCATTAGATAAGCAAGAAGAATCCATCCGCTTAAAACTTTCATCATTGCTTAAAGAAATTTCCGAGATTGATATAGAGTATAGAGACAGTATGTATAAATTAGTTACTAAGAAGCGAGCAATGACCTTAGAACAATATTTAACATCATATTATTTGGATGAGTGTAAGCTACTAGCAGGTTTCTGAAACACATGGTACACAGTGGTTGGTCTAGAAATCACACACTATCGAATGTTATCAAAGTTACAGGATGACAAAAAAGATGATTCGTCTGAAGCGGATATAGATGAGATCATCGATTTATATGGATAAGTACTCTTAGCGGGATGTGGCAATTTCAGCTAAGAAAACTTATAATATTATTTATATATTTTTTTTTTCTCGTGCAATAATACCGGCTAACTTCAATTCCTATATTCGATCTGGTCACGAGGTGACCTCTTCCGACCTCCGATCATATAGCCTGGCCTCGGATATGCCTGGAGATGATCATTAGTATTTTTCGCATATAATAATTTGGCAAAACTGCGATCAGCCGAAAAAATCTACATATTTTAAAGATAAGCTTTATTGGTATAATGGCTGAACTACGTGACCAAGTTTCCCAGTACATAGGCATCAAACCTAACGAAATCTGTCTCCCAATCACAAAAGAAGATAGGCAGGTATTTCGTAAGATAATAGCAGATCAGGAGAAAATGACAGATATCGTAATGGATGACTATCGATTTTTACAACACCATGGACATAATGGTAAGGGAGGTGACCGGATTCATATTGGATGGTTATTAGGATGTACGGTAGCCGATGCTGAAAAGATCTTAATTAATCCGCCCAAAGATTTAGCAGAAACGATATTGTCTCATATCGAAAAAAGATTCGAAGAAGTTCCACTAGCTCCAGTACTTATACGGTAATCGATTAGGATTTGAGATAATAAAAATCTGGTCTATGTTCTCTATTTATATAATTTTCGTAAGTGAAAAATTGGTTACTTTTTTTCTGTGAATTCCACCATTTCCTGACCATGAAGCATATAATTGTAATAAGTACTAGGGTAAGTATAGAATATATTAACATAGGCGATATCGAGGAACTCGCAATGATAGGAGCAGTCACCGGTAAAGATACTGCTTCTGCACCACCTACAGAAATTATTTGGGACGAAGGATTAAAAGTGGAAAGGGTCCCTTCAGGATCAAGTTGCGATGAATCATTCATAGGCGGGGGTGGAGTATCTACTTCATTATTTTTCTTTGACGCTAACTGGTCCCTGAGGGACCTATTTTCATCTATTAACTTTAATCGCCCTGAAGACAGAATATCTATTTCCCGTTTGTACATACTATCTGATGACTCTTTCCCTTTTTCCATACATTCTATTTCATATTCTTTTGAATTAAGGTCCTCCTTTATTTGTTCTAATTCAAGCCTGAGAGAATCGATTTCTTTGGGATCAGTTTGGGCCGGCTCCTCTAGAAGTCCTCCCACTGCATTCAAATCATGGAGCACCTGTTCTAGTTCCAAGTCATCCAACTTACCTTCCAATTCACGTACTTTAGTTTCAAGAGAGAGAATCTTGGTCTTGTCGGCGGACGAAGCTTTCCAGGCTAAAGTCCCCTCTCTTTTCAGTGTTTTAATCTTAGATTTGAGCGATTGGATTTCGGCAGTATATTTGGCTTCAAGCTCACGTTGACTCTCAGTATGAGACTTTCATTCAGAAATAAGTTGGGATCTAACTTTAGTAGTGGATGCAATTAACTGGCTAGCTTTATTTTCAAACTCCTTTTCTCGTTCATTGTACTTATCTATCAGCTTTTCGCTGAGATCATTAATTTCGGCTTTAGATTTGAGAGCGGAATATAATTTTTCTTGAATCTCTTGCTCATTTGCACCACCAAGTTGTTGACCGACCCCCCTAAAGGAACAATCACTTTTATTATTGATATCTTTCAAAGTATATACATTGATCATAGCCTTTTTTTTTCGGCTTAACTGTTACTATAGTAAAAAAAATATGACTAAAAATTTCTGGATTGAATCTACCAAAAATATATCGATAGTACCAAATATACTGAATGAATCGGATGGATCGAATGAATCGAATTTATCGAATCTACCAAAAATATATTGATAATACCGAACAAAAATCGAATGAATACCAAAAATATATCGGTATTTTTTCGAAAGATTTTTTCTATCCATTTGTAAAATGATTAGGTATTTGCGCTCAGATGCAACCCGTCTATCTTCTAAAGATATTCAGGATATTATTAAAGCCAAAAATTCAATGAAACGGGCATCAGAAGCCATGGCTAATAAATACAAAATATCAATACGACGGGTATATCAAATTTGGAGAGGAGTCCATCTACAAATAGATCCTAAAGATATAAAGCCATTTTCAGAAGAACCTGATACGTATCAGCAAGCAGATCCTGTAGAATGCAATGTTGTTTTGAGGAATAAGGTGAAAAAGACCGGAGGAAAAAAAACTAAGTCTAAATCCGTTCACATCTCTGAGTCACCTGTTATTCAGACACCACTAGCTTCAATAAGTTCAAAAAGTTTAAATATAAGCAATGAGAAATTAGGAGCATTTTATGAGAAAGAAGATAAGAGAGGTGAAAAAGTCACAGAAGGAATAAATAGGATACTAGCCATGTAAAAGATGTTTTTCATTTAGTTCGATATAGCGTGATAACAACTCCTCACATAGTCCGTTAAGATTTTCTTTAGACTTAAGAGTGCTATATAGTATTTTTTCAAGCTCCTCATAACTCACTTTTTTTTAAATGTACCATCTTTGATTAAGTCCTGCAAAATTTTGTCTGGGGTCGAGGAATCATCACATTCGGGAATAGTGGTCGCACAATTCACCTCAAGCTTGTTCTTGACCTTATGCATATTAATTGGGATAAAAAATTCCTTACCATTACATTCTAGTCTTAATTCTCGCTTCGATGCAAGTAAATCATAGTTATATTTATCAAGCAATGTGTTGGGTAAAATAAGCATCGGCTTAGGATACTTGACGACTGCAAAATCGGCGTATATAGTACATCCAGGAGCGAAATTTACTGGAACATTCCTAACAATTCCAAGCGACTCTGTAGGAGTAGTAGCAATGCCTCTGAGATCATGTTTTTCTTTTGTATCAATTTCTAGCTTTGATCGTTTGGCTATATCCTCAGACATGATTGGAAAATTAGCACCAGGATCAACTGTACCTGCTGGAATCACTAGACGCTTAATTCTACATTTAACAGTGGCAACATCTGTGGCGGGATCTTTTTTCTGTACAAAATCTATCTCTATAGGAACTTCAATGAATTCATCCTCTTCAGAATCGGCCAGTATTTTAGAATTATCGTTCTGTGAGTGAAGAAGGGCCGTGATAGTACCAAACTTTTCATTAAGCACCTTCTCAATAATTTTCTCAATGATTTTTTCTAAGCGGGATTGTTCATCCTGTGGTGGGGACTTTGAACTTTGCTTTTCCTTCTTGAAAATAGGAACTGATGCGATCCCAGAAGGATCTGCTAAAGGGGGGATCCCAAAGGGACCGGGTGTTTCCGCATCTTTTACCTTATGAGACTTGCGAGTTTTTGATTTCTTCTTCTGTGAGGAGGTAATAGGACTATGTCCTTTCTTCACTTTTTTTTTACCCGAGATATATTAACATTAATTTCAGCATCAGCCTCAGCCTTAGACTCTGATTCAGAGGATGAACTCTCAGAGCTAGAAGAACTATCCTCAGACTCCAACGAAGAAGCATCATTATCGGAAGAATCTGAATCCGATTGTTCGTCTACTCTAGCTGTATGGACTCGACCACTTTTGGATTTTTTCTTCTTAGACTTATTTTTCGATTTCTTTTTCTTTGTTTTAGAAGTTTTACGGGTAGGTTTACGACCACTTTTATGTAACTTTTTGACCGCATTAATTTGCTTGGAAAGCTTGGCATAGTTGGCATTAGCAACACCCAATCTCCTTATTAATTCATCATTAATATAATTATCTAAAGATGTAAGATCTCTTGGTGCATCAGATGGCATTCCCAAACGCACTGCACGTATATACATCTTTTCCAAGGCCTCATTGTTCTGGGGGTGTACTTGAACCGGTTGAGCTAGCTGGGTTCGCAGAAAGGCTATTTCAGATTTTAACTTATCAATCTCAGCCGAAGTAGATCCTTGAGAATTGGTTTTATGTGACGGTTGATGCAGAGTCATTCCGAGAATTTGCTGGGCGCTATATCTCTCAATTTCCTCTAATTTCTTAATTAATCCAGGAAGAGGAGTTTCTAGGCCGATTCGTCTTACTTTTATTTGGTTATCGGGTTTAAGACCATGAAAAAATTGTTGTTTAACCAATTCATCTTGATTAACGGCAGGAAGCAAAGGGTATGCTAATTTAACCATTCTCTTTAAGTTAGCATAGAAACGTCCCACAGGATCATTACCTTGAATAAGCGACTGAAATTTAACTTTAGATTTTTCAGCAGTAACTGTGGGAAAGTCATGTAAAAATGTATGTATCTTCTGTCCAACAAACATTCCACGAGTTATAACATTACCACCAGCATTAGCATTTGGCGCGTTTGGAGCTAAATGTGTTGGGCGACCACCTGATATGGACCAATCTTCTTCCCAAACAGTATGTCCAGGTACTAATGGATTGGCAATCGCATTATTATCAGCTGGTACAGTATTCCTTATATGAAGCGCCCCACCTCGAAACTGATTGGCATTAATAGCACGTAATGCATTATTATTAGCCAGTCCATTGATAGCACCAATTTGCAAGACCGGTATTATCACTAATATTTTGCAATTCCCAGTTTCTCCCCTTAATCTCAGTTTCATACCAATCTTTTGCATAATCTAGTAAACCAGACTCAAAAAGCCCGTCAATATGAATTCGGTGTTAATGACCTGCATTCGGATCGTGGTTAGGGGAAGCTTCACACCATTGTCGCAAATCTCTTATATAATCTGCTGGATTTTCACCAGCTAAACCATGAAATTTTGGAGGCGGATATCCTGCCATACCTATATGTTGTATATTAGGTGGGTTATTCTGAAGCGCCAAAATTTGTCCCTGCAAATTTAAAATATTCTGATCTCTTTGCCTAATCACTAGCTGGAAAACAAACTTTTTACGTAGTAATTCACTGATATGGTCATATGGGTTTGCTTTTTCGCTATAATGACTAACATCCTATTTACCTGATTTTGGGCATTAGTCTGCAACTGCCGGATATTTTGCTGAAGACGGTTAGTATCTCACCAATATAATAGTTGTTTAGCAAATTTTTCCCGCAATAGTTCCTGGATACGCCTATCTTTATCTCGATATGAAAACATCCAGCGCTGGGATTCTTGTCTTTCATTATTATAGGCCAGCATAGCCAAGTTCCGCTCTCCTTGAGCATTGTCCCTTTCTCTCACAGTTCTTTCAACTCGAACTCGGGATTCATCTAATAAACGTTGTAACCGTAAATTCTGATTTCTACTATCTCTTAACTGATTTCCAAGATCCTGTTCCCGATTATTTGTATCATTTAATATGTTCTGGTACTAATCACGCTCAGCCGTAATATTTTGCAAAGTAACCCAAATAGTATTTAACGAACCTCTAATACTATCTATAACATTAGCAGGATTCTGTATAGGCGTACCAACTCCCCTAATGTGATTTTCAATTCGATCTAACCCTCTATTAACATTTGCAATAAGATTAGTCGTTGCCATATCCAAAGCATTTATTGAGATTTTTTTATCTATAAGAATCCGGATTCTTGTTTTAAGACTTTCAACCTTATTTTCAAGCTCTATGATTCGCCCATCTTGAATAGACCCAACCTCATCTTTGAATTTCTTATCCTGTTGTAAAACCCTAAGCTGTTTTCGCAAATCGGATATTTCTGATTTAAGTTTCTCTATCTCTTTCTCGTGAGCTATGATAGTACTATCCTGTATTGAGATAGTTCGATAACATTGCTTAAGCTCTTTTACCAGAGATCGAATTTTTTTCTCATTGCTCTTATTAATGAAAATCTCATCTTGAAGCTCACCACGAAGCTCCTGATTCGTATCTAAAAGCTCTGAATATGCCGAATCAAATATGGTATTTCATCCTAATTTATAGTACCATCATAATAACCCTATCTTGAGAATGAGCCAACCCCAAATTATAATAGATCCCGATGAAGAGCTCCGTATAGTTTGTAGACTTTTGTTTTATAATATACCCAGTTTTTATCCTAATGCAAAAAAATTATATAGAGTGTGTCAGGAGGAAGGATATTCTTTTCGATTGCAGAATATTACAAAATGGATAAAACACCAATATAGTTACCAAATATATCGACAGCCATTACCATGTAAAGCTGAGGCAAGTTTTTCAAAGATTAAGATTCCGAACAAAGTCCATCAATGCGATATATTGCTTCACACTCATGATCAAATTGATGGATGGGTATTTGTTTGTACTCTCCTAGTTATCGACGTGGCAACGCGTTTTAAGGATGGACGCTCACTAACATCAAGAAATAGCTTAGAAATCTGGATTGCGATTAAAGATATCTATGAGGACCCTTCTAACCCCCTTACATGGCCAAAATTATTAATGACTGATGGTGATGCTTCGTTCTGAGGTGCATTTTCATGAGGAATGGAACAATATAATGTCCCAATACGTGTTGTTGACCTTTATAGTTTTGAGAGCTTAGCTTTTATTAAAGCGCTTAAGAAAAGAATAGCAATATTAACATATAAGGTCCAATATGCTATAGAGGGGCGATTAACTAATGGGGAGCGATCAAGGATATTTAAGAAAATCCTTAAGAAGTATATTGATTATCTGAATAACAGTAAGACTCGCCTTATTGGAATGTCACCAGCTCGTGCTATGACTTTGGAAGAAGTTGAGTCAAAGCCTTCTAAAAAACCTAAGCGTGCAATCGGAAAAGATGAGGAGATAAAATGACAAAAAGGTACAGTGGTTAGATATCTGTTAAAAGCAGGCGAGTTGGAAGGAGATCATAGACGTAGAGCAACCGATCCATATTGAAGCTTGCGTGTCTTTAAAATAAAAAGGGTTGTTATTGGGAAAAATCCACCACAGCCAGTCTTATATTATCTTGAGGATGAACCCATTGAATCAACTGCTCATCTTATAGGACAAAATCCCAAAAGACCTTTTAAATATGAGGAACTTCAAGTAATCGAAGAACCTGATAAAATCAAATATCCGCCCGATGAATTTATGCGAAAATATCACCGTACTGGATTTGTTCATTATGTTCGAGTTGTTGATGATCAATTAACCAAAGCCCATCAATATGCCGAAAAACGTGGTGGACTATGCCTTGGAAAGACCAGGCAAATAAATGGTCATGATATATTTTTTTGGTCTTGCGGAAATGATGCACATCAATGGGAGTATACTTGCCGCCCATTCTCCAAAAAAGGAAATTTAAACAATGATTTCATGTCGATCTCATTGTTTAAATTTCCTTTTTGAGGAATGGGCGGCAAGTATATATGGGAGTATCCATTAAAGTATATCATAAAAAAATTCGAATGGTGCCCTCTTTGCCACCACGCTACTGAAAGAACTGTACGATATATTTTCGAGGATCTGCTAGGTAAGAAATTCCCACCGTGTAGGCCTAAATTCTTGGATGGGATGCACCTTAATGGTTATAATGAGGAATTGCGTCTTGCATTCGAATACCAGGGTCCTCAACACTATCATCATAATAGTTTGTATCATCGGAATAGTGAAAGTTTAGAAACACAAAGACAGCGTGATCAGAAGAAGCGGGAGATTTGCAAGGAGCAAGGTATATGCCTCATTGAAGTCCCGTACACAGCTGACCTCTTGTCCTATGTCAGACATACTATAATCGAGAAAGGATTCCCTCTCCTTCAAAAATAAATTTCGACGACCCGTCGCCCAAATTTGCAAGATTATTTTTAGTATATCATTAGTAATAGTTAATTCCGATAATATGAAAGTCAAAAAGCTTGATCCGGCAGAAAAAATTATTCTCCACATTGATGAGATTAAAGATGCAAAAAGGTTTAACAGATTGAATTCAACTCCTCAATGGCCTTTCACCCTCCTGATATCTGGTCGTACCAATTCAGAAAAAAGTGGTGAAGTCGTGAACCTATTATCAGGAAATAAGCCTTATTACATGCTTAAGAGTAAAAAAGGAGGAACACGTTATATAAAAAATGACGATTTGGTTCTTATCGGTCACTATCTCAAAGAGCCCAAATATTTATATCTCAAATCAGTATATCAGATGATTGCAAATAGCCCAAAACCATATCATGAAGATATCACATTTTGGGCTCTGAAACCCGACAAAATTCCAAATCCTGATTCCTTTTCTCCAGAGAGAGGTACAGTGGTCGTATTTGAAGATGTGTGTGCTGATTCGAAGAAAGTTCAGGAGAAGATTAAACCTTATTTCTCTAGAGGGCGACACAGTAATATTAGCAGTATTTATGTCTCTCAGAGTTTTTTTGACTGCCCAAAACTGATAAGAAAAAACTTAAATTATGTTGTACTCTTCAATGGGTCAACTTCGGATGAATTAGCTCATATTCTTCGCCTATACGCTAATGACTGGCGTAGCATATATACGGATGTCGAAAAATATTTATATGATCATAACTTCATTGTCTTCGATTTGACAGTACCTCCAAATCATCCTCACCGAATACGAAAAGGATGGGACAAAATTTTTGAAAAAAGTGTTCCAACTAATGAATAGAATTTTCGCTCAAAGCTATTGATGAAGTGAGTCAAAACGTATATTTTTTCCTGGCTTCTAGGTCATATTCAGACTCACTACGCCTCTTCACCTATAATTTCCTTTCATAAGTGCTGGAATAAATTTCCGGTTCTATATTTATATCATTATATCTTGTGTAGGAAGAGATCTGATCAACAAGAGCGATAATTTTCCTATCTTTAGCAGAAATAATATCCTCCAGTTGCCGGCATTTATTCTCTAACATGTCAATTGACTTTTCTGCCGATGCAATAGCTTTCTTCGTATCAGGAATTATACTTTTGAATAAAGCTACTGAATCTGATAATTGGGTGACTTTCCCGTCACTCTCCTCCAAAGACCTAGTCATGGCTACCTCACGAGACTTATACTGCTCTTGCAAGTCAAGAAGTTCTTCAATTTTTTTTTCCAATACTTGTTTTGATATACACAACTCCTCATTTTCTCGTCTTAACGAAGTTTCACAGTCGCTAGTAATAGGCTTCATCTTCTGACGCTCTTTTTGCTTAATATAATTTCCAACAGCCTTATTTAGCAAATCTTCCACTACGGGATGGATACTACTTGCCTGTTCTATCGATAATGGATGCTTTCGTGTTATAAGATGTCGCTATGTATCTATTTTAATGGAACGAGGGAGCTGGTTAAGTTGCTTTGAGTAATATACGTAAAAAGATGGTGTTAGTATACCAATCATTGTTACCATATGTAACTAATAAAAATTTTGAGAATTTTATAGTTTCAGAAATTTTATAAGAAAATTTTAAGAATTTTCCCGAAGGTGCTTTGCTACGCGCCAATATCACGGATTGCGTCACATCAGATAGGGATCTGCTAGCATTACCTATGGTAACCGATTGGCAAAAAATTCACGTGATTTTGGCAGGGGTGCCCCAGCTGAAATTTGCCAAGAATACATGATCACGTCTTTCATGATACAGATAATAAGTTTTTAACCACTTCGTTTTGCAATTGCTTATCTTCCAATTTCGCAATTCTGGCCTTAAGCTCAGCATTCCTGGCTTCAATCTCAGCAAACTTCTTTCTAAGTTCAGCATTCTCGATTTCGAGCCTGGCAATGTATATTTTCAATGAATCAGTCTCATCCATTTCGGATTGCATACTAGCGTAATGTAGTATTAGTATGTTAATATTCAAAAGTAAAAGTCATGTGATTTTCCCTTACAGCCCGTAAGCGAAATTTGCCAAGAAAAAAAAAATGAAATTTGCGGGACTGCGCGGTCTCGGAAAATTGCCAAGAGATTTTTTATTAATAAATTACATAGCCTATAATACATGATATTTCTACGCTAAATATACATGAAAAAATTCTACACTAATTATTATATGGGGGCGTGAAAACGGTAGGACTTGGGTTAACATTTCGGGGCGGATGAGAGGTAGCTTGTTCTAATGCCTGCATTACAAGACTCTTATTCACGATCATAATATTTCTCAAAGTTAAAAGAATACGCATGAGAGACTTAACTCGCGATATATTACTTGGTGATAGAGGGATTTCTGCATGATCAACATGAAAATATTGTGGTATGCCTGCCAAATCCTTTACGAGAGCATTTAAGTGTATAACTGAACCAGCAACTTGAATCCCTACAATGCCAAATTGATTACCAGTTGGCCTACACAAGGCACTGATAAAACTAGCTCCATCCAACGTCTCTCTCCATAACTTCACGTCGTCATCATCTTTTTTAGTTTCACTACAAATGATACGTGAAGATTCGGTATAAATTAATTCAAAAATTTTATCATCCTGTTTTATCAATCCCATGACATCAGGCTTCTTTCCCATCAGCTCTTCGATTACTCCTTGATTTCTTCGAGTCTTGCTCGCCAAACTTTGACGCTCAGCCCTGTAATATGACAAAAATAAATTATATAAGTGTTTTATATCTCACATGATCTTGTCGGTTTTTTCACTTACATGCTTAAGCAGATATATCCATTTGGAAGATTCACCAGACTTGCTCGAAGCAATGGAACTACAACATCTGTAACGTAGGTCCCTTCGCTTTGTTCACTGAGGGATGTACTTGTAGCAAATGCCGGATTACTCCATATCTCGCCACTAGTAAAAAAGGATATGTTGAAAATATTATGATTATTTACACAAAAAAATGGTGAAAGTACTTACAGCACAACTAAAATATGTTCCGCAACTTTTATTAGATCAAATTCATTCTCTTTCCAAGATTTATCATGTAAAATATTTCCAGTCGTTCTTGAAATAACTGATTCGTTGAAATTCTCAACAAACGAATTACACTTAGCCACAACCGAAATGGGAAGATCACATTTCATTTTCTCATACGGTTCCTAGTTTGGGAAAAATTGAGTTGACATAATCAGTATTGGGAAAATTCGCTCAGATACTCTCTTGCGGATCAGTTAGGCATGACTGCCAGGAAAGATTATTCTCGGACATTTTTTTTCATCACTGGACATAATTATATCGAATATACAATAATTTCTTACCATAAAGACACGCTTCTGCCTGCGCTTTAAAGTATTTATCATTTCTAAATTATCGCTAAGAACCATACTCGCCTCCAGATCTCGCCATGTAAGTTGTGAGATGTTGATGTTATTAACCTTTTTCTTAAGAGCGTCGTAGAGAGATACATCATCTTCTATCATTGGATGCTATTAAAACAAAGCATTTTATAAGCTCCGAAGTATATAAGAATGATAATAAAATAGTATGATACATACATTAAGTTTTTCTTTTAATAAATCAATATTCCGTCCTATTTCTTCTCTTGTATTATCAGGTGTCGAATCTTTTTTCTAAAAGCCGATTAGTCTGTGTGAAACATGTTCTAATATTATAATATCCCATACCATATTCAGCGCCTTTATTGTGTTTAATCCTACAACACTTTTGTATCTGCTTTCCATCTACGACAGGTTTATATCAAATACCGGTATATATTAGTGATCACGTAAATGTAATAGATGCGAATAATATTTTGCACGTGCATTATCAGATATTTTAATCAATGGCAAGAATAGTCACGCACAGCCAGGGGTAGCAGAAATCCTTGACATCTGAAGGAATTTCCTAACAACATTGCTCTTCCGGACCGGCATCCCCCGACCTTCAGCAATGACATACCAAAACTATGTCCGTTATAGCTGTCGTAGTTTCATCAGTCAAAGCAGTTTACATATCATAAATTCATCTATTATTACTAACCTCTGGTAAAATCTCCAAAACCTTTAATTTTCGTTCAGCATCTTCTATCTTTGTTAACGATGATCTAACCGCTCGTTCTACTATCCCTCTAACGTGTTCGTACGGAGGTAAATTATTTTTGTTCATTGCATGATATATAACAGTAGCAGAGCATATAGCGTCAAAAGGCCCTTCTAACAAAAGAGTTTCAATCTTAGCTACTAAATTTGCCATAATAAAAATTCGTCAGTAGTCCAATAAAATATCTTAGCGATCTGAACTAAAATTTCGTATACTTGCCCTTTTAAATGATTCCATTTCACATCTCTCTTAATTCGCATTCAATATTTGGGGAAGAGATAGGAGAAATATGCGAGGCACTTTACGCCAAAATTTTGTGTTAGAGAATAAGGGCATGTGGAATGTGCATTGAAGATCTCAACATTTACAAAGGCGTTGGGGAATATGCATATACATACTTTTTTTATTTCACTTGCCCGACCGCTCAGTAATAAAGGCCTAGTAGCATTATACAAATACACTCCAGTCGAAATCTAGTAGAAATAGCCTCTAGCATCAGAGGAAATATACTCATAAATGAATGCTATTCAGATAGATAGGGAAAAAATTCGAAATATTTTGGGGATCGATTTCTTATGTGTGAAAATTAATTTATCGCACAAGCAGTCATACAGAGTTACAGATGATTTGCAGAGTATCACCTATATACTTTAAAGAGGATCGCAAAACGTGTTTATTGTATCACGCATGCCACACTGGCATTTGTCTTATATGATAATAGTTAATAGTAGATAGCAATTCTAACAAAAATCTTCCTGAGAAATTAGGAGTGGGCCCGTATGTTGCCCTATTCAATCGTCGTTTTAACTGATGTTTCTTAGCTTCTATCCATCTACTAGAAGAACAATAAACATACTCTTCATATGGTGGGGTTAATTTGATTGGATTAATTATTCCAATGTATTTTGAGTAATATTTTCTAAAATAAGCATAAAACTCTTCGCAAGCTATAACATATTCTTCTTGCGTCTCAGGATTTTTTACCTTCTGATAATACCCAAGTATACCTAAGAATTTCTTTCTATCAGGAGTACCATCATTCCTTACCGCCTTCCAAATCTGTTTTGCCAAAGATTCAGGTCTCTTCTTGTAATTCCTATAAGCTCGTTGGATAACTGTTGCATAGAAATTTTTAAACTGATAGTTATATCGTTTCGCAATCAAGAATCCCCAAGTTCGTTTCATTGATCTTCCTGAAATACTTTATTAAAATAGTTATACAATATTGGAGGATCTAACCCAGAATAGACAGATCATGCATAGTGATTTTTATCCCGCATAAATTATGCAGGTGATACATTTCACTAGGCGATCACATGCATGAGCGAAGTAAAAAAAAATAAATTGATTTATTGGTATTATTATAATAATTATACATACAGTAAATAACATACTATTTAAATAAAGAATCTATAGTCTGGAAAATTCGTTGCACATATTTGCAATTATTATTCAAATCTGAGAAATCTATAGTAGTATACTCTCTATTGATACTAATATTTCCAGTTTTATAATAGTCAATATCTAGTAAATTATATTGATAATGTTTGCCTGCCAATTTACACTTATATCGTGTATATTCTGAACTTCTAACAAAGTTCTCATTGCCATTGTTTAGGTATTTGTCAATACGGTGATATTCAGGATTTGATAACCACTTTAACATATAAGACCAATCTGAATATTTAACGATTCTATAGCCTTGCAGATGTAATTCTATAAAAGCAACTATGTATGCTACATTATTTAATCGCCTCCATAACTGTTCACTCTTTTTTTCTGCCCAGCTTTGTGGAGTATAATGATCATATAATGCAGGAATATTCTGAGCATATGCAGGTACGTCTTTAGCTTGAATTTTTTCATCATATCTATATCCTGGCCGAAGAAAGTATATATATCGATCATTAGGAACTCTTATTTTGCGAGGAGTTATACCTAGAAACTTCTTCTCGTCAGGAGTACCATCATTCCTCACCATATTCCAAACTCGTTTCGCCCATGTTTCAGGTCTCAACTTGAAAGTCCTCCAAGCCCGTTGGACAACTTTTGCACTTTCGATTAAATGATTTACAACCCTTTTCCTATCTTCAGGTAAATAATGATAACTATATTTAGTCCAGTAATTACTTAATGTAAAACAATATGTTCGATAAATCTCATCTATCGCGTCAGAACTAAGCGATAATACACTATTTCAGCTTGGCACTCCTCTTTTTTTCACATTTTTCTGTACAGGTTTAGAATATTCAATCCGCCTTTTGACTGTTTTAGCAATACACTCATTTAGGTGAATATTTGCACATTCAATGGTATTTTCATGGATAAACACCAAGGATTCACATACAGTGCAATAAATATTAAATGAGCGTCTCCCAGCTTTAAATTCCCATCTATATATACCCTTTCAACCATTTGGATAAATCCATTCTTGGAAAAGTATTTTGGGTTATATTCAAGAAATTTCTTAAAAGAATAATGAACACGAGAACACCACATTTCTGGTGTTTCATCACTATACCTATATTGCAGATTGTTTAACGCACCACTACAGGATTTAAACCAGAATAGTAATTAGTTCTATCCATTTTTATAGTTTATAACTGATCTTAGTGATTTATAGCGTTTTAACGAATTATAGCAATTTCAATGTGTTATATCAATTCTTTATCAACCTATACTAGATAATATCATGATATTATCAACCTATATTAAGGAATATCACGATTCAAATTTCAAAGATGGTGATTAATGAGATAAGATCAAGGAATTTGGCGCCTGATGGTCCAACTGACCTAATCAGGAATTTGGCGCAACAGCATCTGATAGTTCAGCTGATTGAGCATGCTGATTGAGATAGACGATAAATCTTATCGGGAATGTGTAATCTTATATAAATATATCCACAAAAAAATAGTATTAAACTTCAATTCAAAATGACAAGCCAGCAAGGTAAATGATTACTTTTAAATGGGTATTTGTTTTAGTTTGTCCTCTTTATCCTTGATTTTTAGAAAAAAATGGTTATCTGAAGAAATCAATGTGTTGAATTGATTACAAATTATACAATAATAGGAACAGATTCGACTCAGAATAATCCTGGGACAAGCCTTGAAGAGCAGATTGTAACGCTTACAACTGGAAACCCAACGATATTTGAGCATACTATACCTCTTAATACTTCTCAATCGGGCAATCCCCCGTCGTATGACCCCTCTTATCAAGAATCGATTGATACAGGAGAAGACGCAGGTGGACATGTCGATGCACTTCCAGAATATAGTAAGTCTCGTGAAGACAGAGAGATTATCACCGACCGCATTATTCCTTCTCCACCTCAGTATCTTCAACCAAAACATTACGTTGAAGAAGATGAAACTGAAGATGAATTTCTAAAGAGAACAAAAAAATAGTTAACATTAGCAATTTAGCAAATATTTTATATGTTTCTACAAATTAGTTTTTATTTCATTATTTTTTCGAAAAGTAATACACGAGAAAAATTCAGCAGATTTGCCAAGCTCTAACCTATGTATTAGCAGTTCCTTCCCTGCTACTCTGTAGTTATTATTAAATTTGCTTTCTACTCATAAACGAATATTATCTGAATGTAAATATGGTTACATATTAACAAATTGTGTCTTAGATACAGTGTTGGAGATTATCTTCAAATGAAGGTATAAAATAGGAATCATTTAGTTTACACGCATAATGACGCTTCATGCATTTCTCTCAAATGAAAGTATAAATCGGAAATCATTTAGTTTACTATCATGAGAGTTAATAATCACCTGAATAGCACATGTATAGATTTATATTTACATTTGTAAACGCACACTTTTTAAAAATCAATCAAAACATTCTTTATTGCAAAGTAATACATTAGAAAGGGCCGGTCGTTTAAGAAAAAATGAAAGTAAAAAATAATAGAATAGCAGGTTGTTTCAAGGGAGGAATAAAGCATAAATGCCTGCCGAGCCCTAACCCATATATTGGCAGTTCCTTCCCCACTACTCCGCATTATTATTATTAAAACTATTTACCCATGCGTTTATCTGATTAACAGTAGGAACTGTACTGCGACCAACACCACCATAAAAATTTTTCACTGTTGAGATTTTAATATTCCCTCCAAGACTACGAATATCAACTACTACCGAGTAGCACATCTCCTCAATAGTATAATTCCTCGCCTTCATAAGCTGATTGAAATGTTGTTTAAAGCGGATTCTGATGTCCAATGCAATATCTGGAATTCCAGATAAATTGGAACCTCCAGAAGAAGAGCTTGAACTAGTTGAAGCTGAGGCAGAGTTTAATGAACTTTCCAATTCAGATTCATTAGTTTCATTGAACACGCTTTGTTGATCGAAATTGGCTCTTTGGACAACCGTATAATGTTGGACCAAATCATTTGAAGAATTTCAATAGAAGCTTTGATTGATGTAAATTCGGACGAAATGTTTCCAAAATCATTACGACAGGCTTTTTCGATCCTATCAAGCCTTTCGGTAACAGTACTGATCATTGAAAAGATTTTCTTAGTGAAGTCATCATCACGTGCCTTGTTTTTTTCGGCTTCCGCGGTAAGTTTATTATTAAGATCATTATTGATTCTGTCGAGCTTCTCAGTGAAAATAGAATTAATATCAGAAATACATGTGTCAAATTTATCATTAAGTTCAGTAGAGATCTGGTCATGAAGTGACCTCTTTCCTGGTATATTATTTAGTATACCAAGATCGATGAGAATTTTGATGACACGTGCAGAAAGTTCATCGGAAATTTTTTGTTTGAGATTTGACCACATGGTAGCGATCCCTATGAATAACACTGGACCGATGAACAAAAAAATAGCGGTTAAGGTCAAAAAAGGCATGACCCCCGAAGAGTTGAGCAATGACAAACTGGACATGATTGGGTAAATTGATGCGTAGTAATTTTATTGAGATTTTATTGGTGGATCAAGTTTTTTTTAGATATTAACACTTGATTTTTTTATAGCAATAGTTATCTTGCGTAAATGCGCTGGGAAAAGGGTTTATTTTATACTGTATACCTACTATGCGTGAAAAGAGAATTTAACCCGATTTAATAAAAATTATGTTGCTTTATTAATTATTATGTGTATTTGTCATAACTACATTTTTCATAATTACGTTGCTCGTAGATGCTTGATTGTTGAAATAACAATGCATGACGCGTTAACAGTGTGAAATCGGCATTATGAATACTAATAAAGTACCGAGGAATTTTCTAAGATCATCTTTTGATCTGCGGGTAGGCTTACCCCGCTAGTATTTCTTTTTTCGAATTAATGAGAAAAAAAAGGTGGCTCCTATTCGTGCTCCATACAAATCTACTAACGACCGTAAATGGAAATTTGTTTTATTATATAGAATGTGGCCAGAGGCATCCCCCTTATATTTTATAGGATCTAGATCTGTAAATCGGTAGTTTAAAAGGCAATTTCCATTCTTGTCCCATTCTAACAACAGGGACACCAATTCAAAGATTCGTAATATATGTATCATACCAGAACTTTCCAGAAATAAGTTGACAGATTAATTATTCATTGATCTAACCCACAGGAGGTGACGTACTTACTGTGCATTTTGCAAATAGCCGAAATCAAATCTTAGTAAATTCTTGCCAAATTAATAAGATCTTCTGCAACACGTGGGTTGAGTTCACAGCCCGCCCCTATTTCAATTGTAATCACAAAAAAAGAATATCATGGATCGAGATCTGTAGATGACGAATCGCACATGTTGGAATACGTACCACTAATTCCTATTCAAAAACGGATTAATATGCTATTAGCCTATACACGTAATTTGAATGCGCTAATGTTAAGTAATGCTAGTAAGGTAATAAAAATCTACCATTTATCAGCGGAGATCATGCCGATTTCCATATTCAATTCGTTCTAACATCATGATCTGTGAAACACAAGTCAAACGACGCCCTGTTTTACGATCAGCATATAAATCAGGATGTGATATTTTTTATTAGTAATTCAGAACTGCGTAATATACTTCTCCGCGAATTAGATTTTTGAATTGCCGAAATATACGGCAGCCATGCCGAATCCGAATTGACGTAACCATAATTATTTTAACAGGCGTAATGCATTTTGACAGACATAATGCATTTTGACGGATGTAATGCATTTTGACGGACGTAATGCATTTTAACAGACGCAATGCATTATGCCATTTTTTAACAGTTTAGTTATGTTAACGTAAAAAACGTTAAATTAATTTTTTTTATTATTAAACGAATTAACATTTATTTTGTTATTAAAAACGTTAAATTAATATTTTTAACGTTTTTTTGTTATTAAAAACGTTAAATTAACATTTTTAACGTTTTTTGTTATTAAAAACGTTAAATTAACATTTTTAACGTTTTTTTATTATTAAAAACATTAAATTGACGTTTTTAACGTTTTTATTATTAAAAACGTTAAATTGACGTTTTTAACGTTTTTATTATTAAAAACGTTAAATTGACGTTTTTAACGTTTTTTTATTAAAAACGTTAAATTGACGTTTTTAACGTTTTTTTATTATTAAAAATGTTAAATTAACATTTTTTTTAAACATTTTTATTATTTTAAAAAACATTAATTTATGTTTTTTTATCAAATTGAAATAAATCTTACTTATGTTTATGTGTAATTCTGCAATTTTACCGTGACTCACCCGCGACTCACCCGCGATAATGTAATATTTATAATATACTAAACACTCGCGACTCACCCGCGACTCACCCGCCAACTCACTCGCAACATTACTAAACACTTTGATGTAAGACACTATAATTTTATCGTGAGAGCGTTTTTTTTGTTATTAAAAACATTAATTAATTAACGTTTTAATTAACGTTTTTTTTGTTATTAAAAACATTAATTAATTTTGTTATTAAAATCGTTAATTAATTAATGTTTTTTTTATTATTAAATTGTTAATTAATTAACATTTTTTTTGTTATTAAAATCGTTAATTAATTAACATTTTTTTGTTATTAAAATTGTTAATTAATTAACGTTTTTTTGTTATTAAAAATGTTAATTAATTAACGTTTTTTTGTTATTAAAAATGTTAATTAATTAACGTTTTTTGGTTATTAAAAATGTTAATTAATTAACGTTTTTTTGTTATTAAAAATGTTAATTAATTAACGTTTTTAACATTTTTTTATTATTATTAACGTTTTTAACATTTTTTATTATTATTAATATTTTTAACATTTTTTATTATTAAAAACGTTAAATTAGCGTTTGTTTTTAACTTTTTTGTTATTAACCGTTTTTTGTTATTAAAAACGTTAAATTAACGTTTGTTTTTAACTTTTTTTTATTAAAGAGCATTAAAAAATGTTAAATTAATATTTTTAACGCTTTTTTTTTATTAAAATGCATAAAAAATGTTAAATTAACGTTTTTAACATTATTTTTTATTAAAATGTATTTGTGGATTTGAAAAATGATCGGATCATCAGATGATCAAATCCGATTTCGACATAGTTTGGCATTTCGGCAAATTACGTCTGTATAAATACAATACGGCTGTAAAAATATAATACGGCATTACATCAAAAAAAAAATTCATGCCGAAATTAATTACGGCGTATTTTTACAGACGTAATGCCGAAACCGTAATTAATTCGCGGAGAAGTATACTGCGTAATGAGTGAGATAGAACATACCAGAACTTCTTTCGGCTTGGCGCTGGGGAAAGTTCATCACTATAGCAACACAAAAATATTTCTCTTGGCCGGGGTTATTAATAGATCCTCTAAAAAATAATGACTGCGGATGCGGTGACCACACTACTGCGCATGAGCCAGTGACGTATTATTGCGGATGACATTTTACTGTGCACGATATCTAAGCCACCCACGTGAGTCAAAAAAAAGATACGATGATTCAGTCTTTTATCATCTTCTGCGCATTTGCGTTAAGCGCCTTCGGCCAGATGATCGATCTAGCAAACCTGTGTAGCAATTTTGACTTTCTTGTTTTGATGAATATCCCAGGGACACATAAGATAATAGAAATTATCTTTACTTTGGCAAGTCCAATCACCCATATGCCTCGATGTGTGTGAATGCTCGTACATGCTGGGCACTTGGCTTCAGAGTTGGTATATTCGAAATGATCTTGATATTTTGTAATTGATTTAGTCCATGATAAGAAAGGGAAACGTTTACGTACAGCTTCATAGATGATATTCCTATTTTCAGGGAATTTAGATATCTTAATAGGAACATGTGAAACTTGGCCGGAGACGCTTACGCATGACGCTGGTGGAATAGGTGGTGAATTATCTGGACCGATTACTTTGGAATCACCTAAAGAATTAGGAACGCTTACCATAGATTCGACAGGCGCAGTTGCATCACCGGTGATTATTTTTGAAGTCACGTGAGTGCGTGAATTTTTTTCACGCTGTGTAAGATGATTTTTAATAGTATCGATTTGCATGTCAGTTAACTTTGAGAGTTTGTTTGCACTATAAGATTTGATTCACATAATCTTATCTTCTCCAATTTCGTTAATTAACATATATATAGGCTTAGTTAGCTGGGTTTTTTTGCGCAAGTTTACACGAGAGACACCCGAAAGATACTGTAGCATTTCATCATAAATCTGCCCACTCGCAAGTTCATAGGCTTTTTTGTTCGTAATAACTCCATTCTTCAGAATTCCAGGTAAAATTTCACTATGTCTTTTTTCAAAATACTTTCTATAGCAATACCAGTTCATGATTTCATCTTGTTTGGCTCGTATAGTCCTAATTTCAGCAAATTTCGTTTTTTCATATAGATGGGCTAATTTGATTGCAGGCGATTGATCACTCTCCTCCACATTAACAACCTTAACACAATCTTCTTCCGAAGGTTCTATAAGCAATTCTTGTATCAAAGGCTGTATATCTATTTCAGGTACTTTTATTTTAGCATTTTGTTCTGATAAGACTGGGTTATTAGGGATAGGATGCGAACTTGTGAATGATTCTGACGAAGGGATATCAGAAGTACCAGGTAAATCTAAGTCTCGAAGCTTTTTCTCTCTATTGCGCTGTCTGATCTCATCGCTAACCTTTTTCTTGTATTCTTCATCCAAGAAAGCATCTGTCTCCTTATCTTCCAAGGATTTCTGATCACATTGGTCCATAACAGATATATTAACAGCTGATACGATTACCTCTGTTAACTCCTCAGGTATCAGTTCTTCAGGTAATAAAGTATCCATTTCCTTATCCACTGATGGTTTCTCATGTTGCGTTACCATTGGTTCTGCAACCAAATTGAAGTTAGATGAATTGTTGTTAGAAGAATTATCATTTGCCGTTAAGGCGTTTTGTAGAGTCTGATTCTGTTCCACTTTCGTGAGTCTATCTCTAAACTCAATATTCTCGGCCCTGAGTTTGGCATTTTCAGCATCACGCCTCTCATTATATTCCGCATTCGCTCTTAGAAACTCGTTATTACTGCGTTTAAGTTCAGCTATTTCAGCATCAGATACTGAAAGCTTGTTTCTAAGATAGGAGATTTCAGTATTCTCCTTCCTAAGCTCTGTATTCTCAGCCTCAAGCTTGGCGTTCTTAGCTTCAAGTTCAGTGATACGCTGTTTCAATACTTCAAGCTCGGATGACATGATCTATTATATATATAACTAATACACTGTACATAAGATTTCAAAATAAAAAATATGTGTTTTTGAAATTTTTTATTAATATATGCGCTAATAAATACAAATGTTCGGGACGTAGCCCTGATACATGACATCTATGTTAATACTCTATCCTATTATTCTGTTTTTACCCGCTTCGATAAACCCTGTGATTCGATCTAACTATCAAACACCCACTTGATTTGCCCAAACAAGTTTTCGACAGGCTTTGCCAAGTCCTCACGGGTTAAAACAGAGTTATTAATTGGTAGTGGTGAGGGCGACAAAGAACTCAACAACACTTCTACCTTCCCTTCACTATTATTCTCAGAGCTAGACGAAACTAGTTTGATTATGACCCAATCTACAGCAGTTGATACAATCCCATACATTACATCCTCATGCAAACCTGCCGTATCATAGCTACGTTTTTTAGGATTGCGCTGGATGGATGTCTGCAGTTGGACTGCATTCTGTGCAATACCTTGATTGATGTCCTCTTTTTTCACCTTGGTAACTGTGATGATTGTATTTCCCACTTTTATGACCCAATCAACTGGTCCTTTGCCATGGCTTCCAGAAATTTCGTATTAGGGATAAACTTTCACCTCACCATCAAAGATTGATGCAACACCGTAAATAATACGAGAAATAAACTCGCAACGAGTGGCTTCATTGGCGCTAGTGATGTGTTGGGATGTTTTGTGTAATCTCAATAATTCATCTATAACCAAACTTCTAATCTCTTTCGGAGTATCCTTGACACCTCCATCAAAAAGTGATAATCCGTTATAATCATCTGCCTTCAAGCCGAAGACTGCCTTCATCTTTGGGAAAGTATATGTGTTACGCTACAGAAACAGCCATGCATAAATTAACTGATCAGACATTTGGTAGAATCGGCACGTGAATATCCTGATAGTACTTACACGTATCCACAACAATTTCCAGATCCACCTTGGGGTTAGTAGTCCATATAATGCTCATTAAATCCTCATCAGCAGAAAACTGAATAACTTTACGCTCTGTCACGATCTCAACCGTATCACTTTCTACCGTTGCACTCTGGAAACTCAAATCTGATTTTCTACGCATTTTACCTGTCGAAATTTTTCTCTTCAAGCCAGCGCCACCTATTACACGACTTATTACGATGTGATCGTTCTCTGTCCCATCCGGAAAGGTTAAATATTCACAAAGCTTCTTCTTAAAACCTTCCAACGTTACCATTTCTCGGGTCACTGTCCATTGAAAATTTGCACTCTTACGCCCATACGTTGCGGTGCAGTGAACTTCTTTCGTCTCAACAGGACGCTGTACGATTATATGTATGTGCTCGTCGGCTGGCTGGGAGGAAAAGTGTTTGCTAATCCTCGAAAGCGGTTTCAACTCTACACCTTCGAGTTCGTCCTTGATATTAACGTTAATTTTTTCATTGACGAGCTTAAGTTTTTCATTTTCTTCATCGAGGGAAATGTCGACCTTCCATAGCTTGAGTTTGTCTGTAGCGTAATTATCAAACTCAGGTGCTTTTTCCTCCTTGATAGCTTTCTTAAGTCTGTTCACGGTAACATTTTCAAGATTCTTTCCAAAAACGACTTCAAAAACGTTTTCATAAGGGTTTTCGCCTATGACCAAACAACTGAGAGTGATAGTTGACATAGCACTTTTATATGGTTATTAGGCTCGGACAAAAAATAGTGTTACGTTTCGGAGTAGATAAAAATTTATTTCTGTTCAGGAAAGAAGATACTGGGCGTTAATATATGTTTTTATGTCACACAGGTATTGCATCATCACACGTGACCCACTTTCTCATGTACCGATAAAATAATAATACTTTATTTATGAAATAAAAAACGTTGCCAGGAAGTCGGCCTATATTACATAAAATTGAGACTATATCGCTACAGCATGCGCAGATACGAATAAAAAAATACTAATTATTCTTAGGGTGAAAATGTTCCATTAAATTCGTTCTTTTTCGAGAATCTGTTACCAAAGGTAATGACAGTCAGAAAAACGCTCATTAGATGGGGTCGTAGTTTATTAAAATAAACACCTGCCGATTCAGCTACAATGTTATGCAAAGCGCCGGCTAATTACTTACACAGCTCCTTAATGTAGTCCTCAAGCTCTAATGCAGGTCTCAATTTCATCCCAAATTCTCTAAATTCTTGCCTGGTCAACTTGAGAAATAAATGACTGGTGATTTTTTCTTCCTCAAGCTTCGTAAAAAGGTCACCAACTTCTATCTGTAATTTGGAATCTCCCCGCAAAAAATTGATAAGACTTTCCGTTCCATATTCTTTTAACATATCGGCTTTAGTGGGGATAGAAGACATATTGCTTTGTTTGCTAAAGCAACCACATAGTGAGAAAAAACTTGCTCCCATACATACATAACTCCTGACATATACATACCTTATTTTGCGTTATTTTACGGGAATGTTTTTTTGCAGAAAGTTGGCTGAACTTCCACCACTACATGCTTTATATCTTGCTGGGAAAAAGTTAAGGAGGTATGAGGCGTGATTAGTATTGTCGTATGATGCCAAGAGTTCTATGAAAGCACATGCAAATGGAATCCTCTTACCTTTTCACATGGAGATCTACCGGAGAAACATATAGTTGGTCTTACGCCTGGCGATCTCGAAATTGTGACTCCCTTAGCCTTTCATAACATATGCTTTTACCGTAACTATTTACTTTTAGAGTTGGTCCTGTGTTGCTTGTAGACATTCTTTCACATTTTTCTCATGTTTGTTTGGGAAAAAATAAGAATAGGAAGTTAATATTTGTTTGCAAGAAATTCCCCTGTCGCACAGACTTGCCTGTGTGATTAACAATGTGCTTCTGATTTTGGACTATTGCTCCGGACTGGTGATCCCTTATCCGGTTTAACTTTATTATATGATAGATCGGGATCAGAAATATCATACGGCAACGGTTTATTAATATCTGATTTTAGTAACTTTACCATGTTTCCAACTCCTCCAGTCTATTCATTAGCACTTGGGCTGATTCTGCAAGCTACAAGTTTATAATTGTTTTGAACTCACGAGTCTTTCAGCTACTTTTCTATGCGTGTATGTCGAAAAAATTAAAATTTTTGTTTCGTCTGTGTAACCTTGATTTTTTGGCTTCAGTTTTTTTGGTGCTTGATCAGCCTGTGTAACATTTGAGTTGGCTCCCGTTTATTTATCTAACCTACTCCAGAAATGCCAAGTCGGGTGATTTTCACCATTGCGTAATTACACTTGGATGGCAATGTTGATCATTACATTAGTTCAGACCAATAAACAGATTTTTATAAGTTGCAAGTTCAACCTGTCGAAATGCAAAAATCGACTCTTTTTAATATGCCGGCATTTGATTCTCCAAAAACCGTCTTGAAATCAAAGGAGTTACAACTAACTTCCTTAGTAATTCTGGGAATACTTGCTTATCGTTTCATTAGTAGTCGTCATATTGGGAAAGACCAGAAGACTGTTGAGAGCCAAATACGTCAAAATCGGCGAAAGGATCCTGGTAAGAAATTTGAAACAACATTTTCCTTCATATAATAGTAATATATGATGAACTGTTTCAAATATTTCTTGGCTCATCTTAACATATTTTCTTTTCTTATTAAACCCAAAACAGATAGAACCAATATTAGACCGTCAGGACGCGGACCAGAAACATATGATTCCCGTATAGATTATGATGACCTCGTGTGGCAACTATATTATGAATCGCATAAGGGAGAAGAGGAAGCTGAAGAATTAAAAAGAATGATGGATTCATTGGGAAAGTGATTTATTGTAGTTATTCTACACCAGCTAACAATAATGTTATCTAATGTATACAGTAACATTTATTTTAAATTTTAGTTAATTACAATTATGTCATTTAAGATATATCATGTGATGCTATTTGCTAAAATACTAGATTCTCAATTTAACCTTTTGCATGAAGAGATTTTATTAATAATAATAATGCTATGGTGACATCATTGCCATTTGAGATTTTATAACATTATCTACGGTAAATAGAACTAAGACTAATTTTATTAACTATACAAATAATTAATGGTTTTTTCAAGCCCTGAACGAAATAAATCTCGTCGTCTAATAAAGATGTGTGCATCGGTGCCAGTTACTAAATTTATGCATTCGAGGGCTTCATCGTGTTGTATATGAAAGTTTCTATGATCCGGATACCACTTGTTTTTATGCGCAATCTTATTTCTAGCCGATCTGTAAATGACCATCCACCTCATTTCATCAAAGGTTACATCGCCGAAATCTTCACCAATCTCTGAAAGATTGTCTTTAATTTCATCATCACCTTCTTTGCTAAGGTCATACGCTTCATAAAATAGATGCGAGAATGATTCATATCTCTTGCCGTATCTTGTTTCGTATTCTTTAATGATAACTTCCTGCCACTGCTCCATGATCTGGCAAGTGTTATCAATAGAGTCTCGAGAAGCTTCCCCAAAACATTTCTCTACGGTATCTTTATTAATAATTAGTGTTAGATTCGACAAGGATAATCAATTCCATTCATATTATGGGCTTTACTTACTTTGAATTATTTAACTTATCTCTATCATTTACAGCAGATGATACGTCCTCGTATATTCTTTTGTATATAGTGACGGTATCCGTAGTCCCAACAGAATCTTTTTTTTGGTAACAATTTTTACCAGCTTTTTGTAAAATCGTAGCCATAATCTGTATTTATATTAAGAAAAACTTCTGTACGTAAAACAAACATGATATTTATGAGTAAAATCACTTACCAATAATAAAGGTATGACACATAAGCCACCCACGTGAATCGAAAAAAATAAACCTATGTGAGTACAGGGACGTTAATTCGGGACAAATCTGTAATTCCTAGCTCAAATTACAAATATAAGTTCAGGCCGTACCAATCCCAGCCTTACGTGAACTTAATACGTGATTTTTACGTAAAATTATTTCTTGTCGCCCAAAAGGAGATCAATTGACATAACATATACCAAATTATGCAACGCTTTCTTAATCCAGCATCTTCTATGCGGTAAATTTATTTAATTTTGCAATTTGCATAAAATCAACGTCCCTGTGCGAGTATGCGATCCGCCCGATAATTTTACTAGGCAGTTACCGGAGAAATAATAGGACTCATCACTGGTGAGACTTTCCTTTCGTATCTTCTGTCACAATAATAACCTTTACCATACCCATCATATTCATTATACCTCCTCTTCAAAATCACTGTCGTGACTACAGTCATCATTCACCTTATCTAGTACCTTTGGTGCCTCTTCATTCGTTACTTTCTCTGACTGAAATATGGGATCATCAAAATACGCCTCACCATCATAATATACCTTATCATAGTCAGTATGGATATCTGCCTTAGCTGTTATTTCTGAGGGAACGTGATTCTGATTTTCATTCGGATTGACTTGATCAATAATATATTGTATTTGAGGATTAAGTTTCTTATAATTAGACCTACACTCCACGATTTTATTGAGAATATGCTTGCTTTGTTATGATCAATTTATTTCTTGCAACATTCACTTGGCAAATTGTCAAGTTTTTCGATGCTTATTGATCCGAGAATTAGGAATTTCATCCGCAAGAGAAGAAACTCGATTGTTATTAGCATTAGATATCGGTACTTCGAAGATATCACTCGCTTCCTCACTAAGGAGAAACTTTTCAAGCTTGTCAGAAGTCTTGGGCTTATCAGGCACCTCGGTCTTATCGAACATTTCACTTCCCTAAATATAAGGCCCATAGTGAGAAAAACTCGCTCCCATACATACATAACTTCTAGCATATACATACCTTAATTTTTTCGCGGGAAACTTCCACATACTCCTACATGCTTTATAACTTGCTGGGAAAAAATTAAGGAGGTATGAAGCGTAATTAGTATTGTTGTCTGAAGCTAAGAGTTCTATGAAAGCGCATGCAAATGGAATTTTCATACCTTTTCACATGTAGATCTACCGGAAATACATATAGTTGGTTTTACGCCTGGCTATCTCAAAATTGTGACTCCCTCAGCCTTTCATAACATATAGTACTTTTGTCGGCACTATTTACTTTTAGAGCTGGTCCTGTGTTGCAACTAGACCTCCTTTCACATTTTTCTCACATTTGTTTGGGGAAAAAAAGATAGGGGTATTGGTTAGCGAATATATATGCGAAATTAATATGCGAAAATGTCGCACAGACCTTTTATGTGATTCGATGGCGCTGTGCATGGCTCAGCAAATTCTTCCGAGCTGGTAATCACCGCTCCGGGTTGATGATCAGTATTCCGGACTCAAAATTGAATGTATGCTAACCAGAGATAAACACAATCATGACAAGAAATACTAATAATGAATTTGTTCAAAGCGAAATACTTGAAAATCAACTATATGAAGTGCTTTTGTATAAGAAGATGGATATATTAGCTATTCAGGAGCGCATAGCCGAAAGAAAGCTTGGTATGGCAGACTCAGAGAGACCATCTATTAATGACAATGCAAACCAAACAGCATTGAATCAAAACAAGAAAGTGGTAGCACGTGCTTGCTTTGATAATACAAGTAATCTATTGTTAGATTTGGTGGAGAAAATTATATCGATAGAGGAGGATCTTGAGACTGGTGGCAACCCAATCCTTAATACATTACATCGATATAGAGAAGATCTTATCGAAAGATCAATGGGGGAATTTTTTCTTAGAGAAAAATACCATTTGCTTTTATATCTGGAGGCGGATATCAGCATGATTCAGGCTTATCTTGGTATTATCGGTTATACTAACGAAGAAACGATAAAAGAAGATGCCGAGAAAGATGTGAGAGCATATATTCAAAAATTTAGACGTTCCAAGTTTGGTAATACAGAAATTTATCAATAAGAGGTAAAATGTTTTATTTTACTGAAGAGAGGCTACCGTTATTTCTGAAGGTCTCTCCTCAACAATTGTATGAAGTTTTCGTAAAAATTCGGTTAGCGCAGACCAGTGCCCCGCCTGGTATAAATTTAGTTAATCTATATTTTTTTTGTCGCACAATCCGTGGCTCAGCAAGTTCTTCTGAGCTGGTGATCACTAGTTAGATCAGAAACTAATTAAGTTTAGCATTACTATTCCAGATCGGAATCAGTTAATTCAGGGGTACTACAACCGTCATTGTCATTCTCTTCTGGGAAATCTTTTTTACGTAATCTACGGTGTAATGAGCCTCATGAAGTTTTAAACGTCAAATGAGAAGATAATGGTTCCTGACCCCTATATTTAATACTTCGTGGAATAAATTCAGTGATAGTAAAGTTAGTTTCTAACTCAGAATCCTCCGATTTATAATCAATCTTCTTTTTAAGATCATACATGGTTATCATTAACCCAAGTCTTTCGCACATGTATCTCATATCCCGTTCTAATTCTATGACAGATCTTTGATAACTTTTGTCATTAATCTTACCTTCGGAGTATTGCGCAATCGATCCAAGATTTGCGTAAGTTTTCCATAAGTCTTGTCCTAAGTTGACAAGCGATTCTCGAAGGTCGTTAAGCTCTTGTTTGGGTTCTATATCAAGTACCATTCTAGTCGAATATCTCTCTTGTAGTTCAGGTGTATTTAATATAAAAAATAAATCTTCTGGGCAGATAATCACTGCTCCGGACTAGCTAGATCATCGAATAATGCTATCAAATAATTCTATGGTGCTTGTCTGCCTATAGCTATAATGGGGTGATCGGCACCAGAGTCAACTGTCATGAATATATTGGAATTATGTTGTCCTAATGTCTGGTGAAACCGAGTTCTACTATTAATAACTCTAGATTCTCTTGATATTAGCACTCGCTCTATCTCAACTCGAATCGGATCCTAAAGGAAATTCTCGACATGGGTATTTGGATTTAGCTGATCTATCACTTCTTTGCTAATATTATAACACCCTTCCAAATTAATATATTTTAAATTAAGACATGATCTAGCAACTTCTTTGATAGTCATATCAGAAATAATTTCACAAAAGGTAATATCAAGATGCTGGAGCTTTGGGTTGGAGCGAATAATACTGCAAATTGAATGTTCGGTAATCTCTGTACGGTAGGCAAGATTTAAATATTCTAATTTATGGCATGACTTCGCGATTCTCCATAGACCTCCATCATCCACTTCTCAATAACGAAAGCTTCTAAAGCCACCTGACTGATCATCACACAGATTGAGATACTTCAGATTCAGGTATGAATCTGCTATCAGTTCTAATGCTCTATTACTAAATCCTATGCTATTTTTGAAACTCAAATGGATTATGTTTGGGTATGAATGTACAATGCTTATAATTTTTTTTATCTGAAAGTGAATGGTAGTATGATATTTCGAGATGAGTTACATTTGAGCAATAAACTGGCTTTGGCTTCCTACGTACTAGCTTTATGAATTTTTTCAATTGAGAGAGATCCTTTGCACATTCTATTCTTATGAATTTATTTAATTGGGGGCGATCCTTTGCAAGGTAATTATAATCATTTGGAAGAGATTGTCCAGGATATAAGTCTTTTCCCTTTAGCTCAATACGCCTCCATAAGATAGGGGCACCACATCTGTACCAAAGCTGGCTAACAAATAGAGCAGGGTGGAGGGATTTATCTATCAATAAAAAATATAGAATCTGCTCTAATAGTTCCGGTAAATTAAAAATGCTTGAATGCGCCATAAATATTCTGTTTTATATGTTGTATCTTTAAACGAAAAAAATAAAGTTAGCTATAGTGCAAAGTGATCACTGCTCCAGACTATTGGTTGGGTTGGGAAAATCAGTCATAGCTCGGATCTGACTATCAGATAATGTCAAAATGTAATTTACTTCTTTGAATGGGATCGCAAAATTATCTTCTAATAATAGTTTTGAATTGCGTATATCCAAAGTTGCACCACTTTTTCGGAACCAAGGACCTCCCAAGGTTAAATCAGGAAAATGGTCTGGCCAATCTGGTGCAACAAGTATGAATTCAGTGGGTATGCTTTTATACTTCTTGCCATCTTCAAAACCAATATGCAGATTGACCTTTGACCTTTCCTAATGTGGGATAGGATGCATCCGGAATCTCAATACGATTGCTTTCACTATGATATGTAGTTCCTAATTCACCAATATGTTTTTGGCTAATGTAATTTACATTGGCGCTCGTATTAATTGATGTCTCAATAGGAATATTTTCTTCGACTACACAATTCACGCACACCATTTTTTATTATAGCATATAATATTCAGATATAAAAAATAACCTCTATCACTGCGGACTGGCATTTATCAGGATAATATATTTGGAGGAAATGGTCTCGTATAATCAGCCAGAACATTATCACCATTACAGTATATCAATAAGATTAATCCATTTTTTCTTTTATCTTTGCCTGATTCCCTGACCTCTTTGAATAATTGCAAGAAGGTGAGTCGTTCATTATGCCGTAGTGTTCTACTGATACAGCTCTGCCTACTACTTGTCTGCAAGCCAATTTTCGCAAATATTGACGATAAGAATCATTCCTACCCCCATGGATCCTGCTAGCGTAGTCCGCACCTATTACCCTTAATTTACGTGAAGTAATTCCATGCTCAGTTATAGTGGTATTAATTGGATTTACGTTAACTATACCACTACGATTTTTTTGTAAGAAAGTGAATTTTTCCGGTATTGCGTTCTGAATCCAGGTGAGCAACTCTTTTGCTCGTATTAGATCTTTTTCCATTGAGAGAAAAGGTCGGGGTTCTCCTGATCCTGTTTCACCCTTAATTTTGGAGTAACCAGTACAATACCAACTATAATTGGACTTATACTACATCTCGTCTGATGTATCATATTTATCAATAGAAAGACCAGCAACATCTGCCGGTCGCATAGACAACATTATCATTATATCAACCAGATTTTTCTTAGAAGGAGACAAGGAAATATCGCATTTGTCGAGTCTTTCCTGAACCTTTTCTAAGTAGTAATGTTCAGGGCATTCAAAGCCCTCATCTTCATCAAATATATGCCGGTGTGCTTGAATTTTGTTCGATTCTGTAGTAATATGTGGAATTTTGGTCGCTTCTTTTTTGAAATAATCAGCTCCACGATCGCGTAACTTTTTTCGCAATAAAGTGAGCCGAGAACTTCCTGCGACTGGATTAGGTGCAGAACCGGCCAGATCATTTGAAATTTCTTTTATTTTCTCGGGTGGAAAGTCGTTGTCCACAATTTTTTGAGCAATTTTATCAACAGTATCCCTACCTTCTTCACGCTTTCCAGTAGGTCGAATAGGAATGAGAACTTCTACTTGTTCCTTAGTAAGCCCTAATTGTCGAAAACGTGTTTTGGCATTGGATCTTACCTTGCGATCATCCCTCAAACTTTTGTTAATTTCCTCTGTATATTTAGCTAGTTCGAATGATGGAGTTTCAGAGGTCCATTTATGGCGTTCCATGAAATCTGTAGCTACTTTTGCCATATTATTTTTACGACACTATAGTCAAGAATATTAAAATGTACCAACTTTATATTACGTACAAAAAAGTTCAATTTGAAAATTTATATCCTGTCATTTCACTACACCATGGTCGGTGAGCAAAAAGAATATTATAATTCTCGCTCTAGCTGGGATGTTTTACATATATTTGAAATTTGTGGGTAGATAGGATATGCGAAAAAAAATATATAGTCATGGAACCCCCATTCCAAGGCTATGAATGATCTAAGACTGAAATGTTATAGTAATATTTAGTAAAACGTTCTTGCTAGAGTTAATATATGTTCTGGCCCTAAAACATCTGTCTTGATAAATGCATCGCATAAAGCTTCCAGTCTATACTTTGAAGGAGCTAAATTCGGATGATGGAGGAATTTCATGAGTACGTTACTCCTCCAAGCTTTTGTCTCTTCATGCTCCCAGCATAATTTTAATAGTTGGCATAAAGTGAAATTGTGCCAATTAGCTTGGAGCAAGATTTGCAATAGACTTATTTTTTCGTTAACTACCGCTAGTAAACTTCTTTCTGATACGATGCCCCAAATACGATAGGAGATGAAAGAGAGATACCTTCTTAATATTGGCAATTCATGTAAAGGCGGAATTAAAAGCCTTTCTTCTTTCCAATGCATATAGCCTTCGAATAGCATTTTATGATATATGACCCATTTATAGCTATCATGCGATTAGATTTGGGGTTATATATTTTTTCGTAAGCTTCTGTCAGTTGATCTAATGTATCCATAACGTTAGTATGAAAAGATAATTTATCTCATTATAATACCGATTAATTTAAATACATATTTATTATAAAATTAAAAGTGAAAGAGGGTTTTATATCCTAAAATACTTACATGGCTCCCTATACTTGCCCATATATCAAGAGGGATGGCACTATTTGTGGAAATAACTGCTGGCTCCCTGAAGGATGTTATAGGCACTGGAAATTGTATGAAAAGAATTCGAAAAAAAGACCCTGCCTTATTTGTGGATTTCCTACTGATGCTGATTTGGGGTATTGTTCCAAAAATTGTTCCAAATATTCTGCAAAGTATCATTCGCATAAAAACCGGATGAGGCAGAAACGTAAGGCTGAGGCCCGTCAACCTGGAATCCCTGAAGCTCCAATTTTCGAGCTGAGTAATGTGGTTAGACCCCTTCAACCCAGAATCTATGAAAATCCAGTTTCCGAGTCGAATGATGAGGATTTTGGTCTTGATCTCTTTGGGGATTAGTGGTTAGCTCAAAATTTAGAGCATTAGGAATCTCTCTGAATTATCTGCCGGAAAGTAAGCAAAAAAAATATTATATAAAATAATAGCAAAAGAATATCCTAGCAGATAGTATAAATCGAGGGTAGCCTTCTGCGTAAACTATTATATAAATATTGGCAGAAGGCTACCCCTATTAACATATATCGAATAAATCTTGAGTTTCTTGTGTAATTTGCGCGTTATTTGCTAAACCAGGATCGAGAGATGTTTTGCTATCTTCCTCTAATAATAATTCATCGGGAGTGAGTTTACTATAGGCATATCGGATATCTTCTCCATTATTTCAATATACCTCTTCCCCAGTCTGATATGAAGGCAACTTGGGAGCATCCTCACCATCAAATGAGCCAACCAGGTGATATTGTGTACGTTTTTTATTAGTAGCTTTAAATTTCAGCCCGTATGTAGCATATAGTGCTGAATTTAACAAGCCAAGTTTCGCCTTATCCGTTTTTAATCCTGATTTTTTAGCTCTACGCGAAGCATCTGTATTGTCGAATACTCTAGCCATTTTGGGAACTAAATCCTGAAGATGTGATATCGATTCAGAAGAATCTATATGCGCTTTAACATCGTCAGCTTTATATCGCGCCCTATCGTCAATGTCTTTAGCAGGTGTACAGATCCTTAGTAATTCCAGGCAAATTCGATGTCTCTCAGCCCGAGTGGCTACAGCGAGTTTATCATCCCTATAATCTTTACGAATAATAGCCTCAACAGCCGTTTCATTGCTAATACCAGCATCTCGCAATTGCCTATAAGCTCTGAATCATCTCATATGATTATAACCACCATACTTCGAAATGAAATTTTCAGTCAATAATTCAGGCGAAATCTCATAACATTCCACGATATGGTGCCGGTCTAGAGAACGCATTTCTTCTAAAGTCTTCTTCGGCTTATTCTCCAAAAATTCAGCAGTCTCATGATCAACAATCGTAGCATTAGAGAAATTTGATATTTCCTCTGCTTTAACGATAGAAGAACTCGCCTTCACTATTTGGGATAGCGATGTCGTAGTATCTTCAGGTTTAGGAATAGATTCTATGATGGAAATTATCATACCCGCCTTTCGGAGAAAATCAACCATCCTCCAACCAAATAATTGCCAGGAACGGAATTTTTCCAACATGAATGCCACCCATAATCGAACAGATGGTACGTCCTTATTTCAGATAATAGAGTTTATATCTGGAAATATTCCTCTATTCTGAAGTTCTTGGGGAAGACATTCTCGTTTGGCATTCAACAACCATTGAAATAAACCTTTTTCTGTAACAGGAACATTAGACAATCTTTGCTCGATATGACATACATAATCCTTAATACATCGCATGCAGAATAACATCTGATTCGTTCTGGCATTTGTTTCTATATAGCTATTAAAGAGACAGAATGCTTGCTCGAACTTTGGATTAGTACATGATACTCCTATTTTTAGAGTGCTAGTATAGGCAACTAGGTCTATGTCTTTCCATGATTCTTCTACGTTGCTAAAATCTTGAGCCTTTTCTACTGGATCAGATTTGCCATGATATTCTTTGATCTGTAATTCTGGAAAATCAGTCTTAAGAGCGCGAACAATCCCTTGTACATCCTTCCTAAGATGGCAGATAAGTGATGCACTTGTCCGATTCTCAAAAGGTAATAAAGACATTTGCTTGGCCCAATCCCAAAGTTCAGCTAATACTGTTTCTTTATTAGGAGCCAAGCGGAATGTCTTACCTTTCTGAGGTTGATAAGTATTGTGGATAATAGAGAGAGGTATATCCTTACGAAGGGCCTTAATCCATTCAATGTTGAGGTCAGTTAGATCATTATCCATTACAATAATGCGCCTAGCCTCTTGGATTAATTTATATAATTTCTCTATTGATTGTCCTGCCAGATGACTTTGTGCTTGAGCAATTATAGACACTATTTCATCAAGCCACAAGTCATATTGGGTTGGAAGACATTTGCATTTTTTACTACATTTACAGTTATTAGTAATACGGTGTAAACTCTCTATCTGGCATACTACCCTCTTGTGATCGGGTAGATTTATATTACCATCAATATCGCAATATGACTTAAGATTAAGTCTGGTAGTAACAGCATTCGAATAGGAGTGGCGCGTGGATAGTACTAGCAAATTCACATCATCAGATATAGTAAGATGCTCAAGAACATATGTTTTCCCTGTTTCCCAAGGCGACCCTACGTAAATATCGCCTTCATTTGGCAATGGTCTTACATATCTCTCCTTGTATGTTTCTGTAGCTGTAAGGGCTTCATTATACTTGACCCAAGATGGCATTTTTACGAAAGCTTTAGGGAAACCTGGACCCTTTATCTTGTGAGATGCGAGGGATAAATTTTTATTATTTTGCTGAATTTTTTCTGCAATAGATGGGTCGCATTCAAAAACTACCCCTCGCTCATTACTATTTTGCCGAAAGCATTTTACGATGAACCTTCCACTACTAGCGCATACATGGCCGAACCACCTCTGATCCTTGTCATGTATACGTTTACAAAGTGGACACCCTAGTGGGGCTTTTCGGTTAAAATATACGAAGTTTTCTGAGTCCCTTTCTTCGATAGTCCAATCCCTAAGATAGTTAGAATACTTTTGTAAAACAAGATCCGCATATTTTTGTAATATATCTGAGCCCACAGATATTCTTAGCGGATTATTATTTTTTTCTGTGCTAAGTATTCGAGGTCTTACTTTAAGTTCTAAGCTAGTAGGCGGTTGAACCCTAGTGTATTCGAGTTCATTCCAACCATTATTTAGAGAAAACTGAAGGATACGCTTCACACGACCTTTTTTTGCCAAACCGATAAGACGGAGGTTAAAATTTTGTCCAGGCAATCCTCTATCAATGTATTTGCCAAATTTTTCACCGGTTATGGTATATACTAATTCGGTGAATGCTTTGAGCTCATGATGGTTGATGAGAAGAGCCAGCGCATATATAATATGGTAGCTACACTTGCTAGGGTCCGATGATGTAGCGATTACCAATCCTTTGAGAATATCTTCCCAGGTACAATCAAGAATCCGATATAAAGCTCTTATAAAAGAGCAACAGATTCGGATGAATACACTACCAGGCTTAACTCCATCTGCTCCCATATCCTCCTGTGTAGCATCAATGTCAATTACAGCCCTTAAAGGTTTTTGACCGTTAATGCATTCATGAATTCTGGGTAAACCATATACTTCCGAAATGTCATCCGCAACAGAAAATTTGGGAGCATGATCACCATCTTGGTCAATTTTGATAACCAACTTATCTTCCACTTCATTTCGGTCATAGGCATTATACAAGCTAGAGCCTTTTTCATTCGGAAATAAGAATGAATAGATTGGGAGGCAATCCAATGACCCTTTGTTATTCGACATATCTCTAGGTGGTGATAAGAGAATATCCCGAATGGCATTTAGCAAATCTTTAGGGGAAAATTTATCATTGAAGTTTTCTTGCCTCAAAGTATATGTCACGTTAACCTTTCGTTCTTTTACAGCTTCGGTAGTACTGGTTGAAGCGCAGGAAGCTTCTTCATTATCGGACTCATAATTAGACTCGTAGTTATTATAATCATCTGATCCGCAATCAGAATCATTATCATTATAGTTATCTGAGTCACTTAAGTATTCACCGGGGCGGGCGCCGTCGTAGCGGGCGAGAGTTCCAGAGCGATCAGTATGGTCAAAATAGTTGGTGTATGCATGATGTTAGTTCGAAAAGTTATACTAACTTTATAAAATTCGGAAATGTTTAATTTATTTTTTTTTCGATAGATACAAAAAAATACATAGCAAGTTGACAAGCAAATCGCGAATAAATATATTTCTAATAGGTGATATTTAGGGTAGCCTTCTGCGTAATCATTATATAAAATATTGGCAGAAGGCTACCCTATCACTAGTATGTATCCAGGTATGTGTATTCGGGGTAGCCTTTTGCGAAATTTTTCTAGATATGTGTCCGGGCATATATACTTGGGTACGATATGGGATAACTTCAGAATTGTTATATATAAATAGCGAACATTGGGACGCAAAATTGACACACTTATGCCGGCAACTAATGGGTGATAGTTGGATTGCAGTCACTAGCCCGCAACTAGTTCACAACCAACCCAATACACAAAATTTTGGCGCAGAAGATTTATGTTCAATTCGCGGAAAATCAATAAAAATTACCTCCTGCAGTGATTACAATTTTTTTTCTAGATTTTTGACAACTATATTTTACTAGGACAACTAGGACAGATCATGTCTCCACATGGCAAATATGGAATCGCATTTTTATAGGCGCAAAAATAGATTGACATACAGGTCGGCATACTTATACTGGCACAATAGTTGGGTTACAAGATGGCGCAATTCCTGGCAATTAAATGGGCCGGCCATAGTAAGTGACAACCAGCACACTTATTTTGTTATATTATATGGCAGAGGGTGTTCGGGCGCTGAACAGGATCACGTGACTGGCGCAGTAAGGCGCAGTCAAAATCGCTCCATAATTTTGGCCAGTTCTTTAGACATAAATTCAGCATCCAAGCTGGCCGATTTATTTTGATCGTTAACAATGTTAACGGAGTTCCTTACCAGTTCCATGACAGTTCCACGATAGTTTCAGGATACTATCAGGTCACTAGCATAGCGCCAGGCTGGATCCTCAAATCACATGCCCAAAAGATCGGCCAAAGTTATAGTATAGTGTCGGCCAAAATTAATCGCAGATCTACTTTACTGCGCCACCCGTCACTTTTTTTACACTACTTTTGCATCTAGACAGGCAACCAAATAGGCCATAATTACTAACCAATAGGTCACAGAGAGAGGAAACAGACCCCGTCTTTAGGACATATTAATATTTATATTATATCAACCTAGGACATATTAATTATTAGACTACAACGTCCTAGAACATATTAATTATTAGATTATAACGTCCTAGAACATATTAATTATTAGATTATAACATCCTAGGACATATTAGTCTTGAACAAGTAGTGTCCTAGGACATATTAATATATTAATATATTAATATGTCCTAGGACACTACTAAATGTTTTTATTTCTTTAATTTAATTCAATAAAAAAACTGTTTTTAATTGTTTTAATAAAAACATTGCAAAATATTTTTATTTCTTTTAATTTAACATGATAAAAAAACCATTTCACAATAGTTTTTAATCATTTTAATAAAATATTGCAAAACATTTTTATTTCTTTAATTTTATATAATAAAAAAAACCATTTCACAACAGTTTTTAATCGTTTTAATAAAAATGTTGTAAAACATTTTTATTTCTTTAACTTAATATGATAAAAAAAACTGTTTTGTAATGATTATTAATCATTTTAATAAAATGTTACGAAACATTTTTATTTCTTTTAATTTAACACGATAAAAAAATCATTTCACAATAAGTTTTAATCATTTTAATAATAACATTGCAAAATGTTATTTCTTAATCATTTTAATAAACACTAAAAGATATTGTGAACTGGTAATATTTTTTTAATGTTTTTATCAACTCTCCATGTAATTTTATTAACTCAGGTATAATCGATCTAAATCAAGTTGATCTGAGTTGATGTTTTTTATGAGCCGAGTCAAGTCCAGTCTAAAAAAATTATTATTTTGACTCGACTCGACTAGACTCAAATTTTTCAAGTTGAGTACGATTCTGCCCAATAATTGACTCAACTTGTCTCATTCAGAGTACTAGGTTATTTTGAAAGTAAAAAAACTTCAAGATTATTTTTTTATATTATTTTACGAAATGTTACTAATAATTTGTTTCATATTTCTTTTTTTAGGTCAGGAATTCACTTTTGAAGCGGATCATAATATTTGAAGATAATATAATATCTTTAAAAAATTTTAACTTTATTTATTTTAATAAATATTACTAATGTTTATTTTTTTATTTTTTTTAGGTCTAGAATTCCCTTTTACAGTAGACCATAATATTCAAAGGTAATATTGGAAAAGTTATATCAGTTCAGATTTGTGGCAATCTGCAAAAATTGCAGATTTTTATTTTTTTTAACAATTTTTGATAAAAATCTATGCAATATTACACAAGTTATGCTTTTTATTTTTTTGAAGATTTTTTTTTTCTTTTTTTATTTGATAAACTTTACATTAACTTTCTTTTTTTTTTGATAAGCTTTGCACTTCTGATTTGTTTTTTTACAGTATTTTAAAAAAAATAATTTATTTCAATGCTTTTTAAAGAAATAATTTTTAATTTAATGAAATAATCTATTAAAGCTATTAAAAAAAATTGAAATTATTTTTTCTTTTTTTAAGCTTTGAAGCTTAAGTACTTTTTTTTTTCATAGGATTCTGGACTTTTTTATAAGAAACAATGAAATAATACTTGATGAGCCTGGGAGGACCCAGAAATATACATATAGGGGTAGGGTCTACTGATGCGTCGCCATTATAGTGAAGTTAGACGGTGTAAGGTTTTGATATGCGTATAATTCAGGATTTTTTTGTTCATAGTTAGGTGATTAAATTGCGTATTTTTCATCAAAATTTTTATATGTAAGAAATTCAGTTCGCGTATATTTGGTCTAAATTTGGCTGATCATATACTGTATATACTATATTTATTGCACAGTAATCAGATCGATCAAAAATAAGAATTTTTTTTTAACTCAACAAAACTCTTCCATATTGCCATTCCCATTTTTTTTTTCTCATTTCCTCCGTCCTCTACTCTTTCCCTTTACCTTACTCTCCAGTTGCCAGGCCTTTCCCTTTCGTCCCTTTCCTCTCTATTGGCTTTTTCTTTTCCCACAGCTCTCCTTTTCCCATAACTTTCCTTTTCTCACGGCTTTTTCGTTTGATACAAATTTCGGTAAGGAATAAGGAAAGAGGTTTTTTTTAAATTTATTCTTTTAATGAAATATTTACTAATACGTTTATATTTTATGTTTTTCTTTAGGCCGAGTAGAATAAAGGATAATTTTGAATTTTGAATTTTTCTTTAGCAAAACGTTCTACCAATGTTTCGATTTTCTTTTTTTTTCAGGCAGCCAGATCTTTGGACTCGTGGTGATTTGGTAAGGGATCCGAAATATATATTTTTTTAAATTGATTTCTTTTATCGAAACGTTTTATTAACACGTTTTGACTTTATTCTCTTTTTAGGTGGCTAGGACCTTTATCGCGTAGATTTCTGATTAAAAAAAAACTTAATATGAGAAAATGATAATAATTATCAGTTATACTGTATGATGACCATCCAAGTAGCTATAAATTTCATTTTTAGTGGTATTTCGATCTGGATACTGTCCTGGATGCAAGTTTATTTCAACAAACTGTTACTAACAGCTTTTTTTAGAAATAGATTTCAATTTTAGATGGCCTGGACACGTAGAAATTTTGATAATTTTTTTTTTAAGATGGATAGGGGCGTGAATCTTTGGCCAGAGCTCGGAACTTGCAACTTTTTTTGGGTCTAGATGTGTGAAGTAAGAATCTGGAATTATTTTTTTACTATATTTCTTTTAGCAAAATGGTACTACCGATTCGGTTTTCCTTTTTTTTTAGACGTTTAACACGACTTTAGATCTTTGAAAACGTGAGATTTTGATATATATATATATTGACAAGTAAAAAATATATATATGTTTTTTTATTATCTACTGTAATTTAGCGAACATTACTAACTTTTCGTTCTTTTTTTCTTTAGGAGATTTTTTTGAGTCTCTCTGGACGTGGTAATCTGGAAAGTAAATAAATATATATATATTTTTGTATATTTTTATTAACTGTTCATTTTTACTTCATTTTTAGGCGCGTTGGATCTCGGTAAATTGGCTTCGGTTCTTTTTTTCTTTAGATGAGCTAGGACGAATGTATTTTTGTAGGAAGCCTTTTTAGTAATTTTTTTATATAGTCTTTTAATGAAACTGCTATTAACAGCTTCATTTCATTACTATTTTTTTTTAGATCACCAATTTTTCAGATCTTCGGAGGTGAAAATTCATATTTTGAACGGCTTGAATCTTAGGAACTTGGATTCTTTTTTAATTGTTCCTATTTGTTTAATATTATTTGGAAGCAAACTGCTAATATGGAGACCATAAAACGATAAAAAATGAGAATATTTTATTGGTTTTTACGGTTTATTGCTAATAGTTGTATTAGACTAAATAATAAAATATGATATCCAATATTTTATAAATAAATTATGTACAATAAATATAAAATAAATTTAATAAATTAATAATATTAACAATAAATATCCGTAAGGATTCCTTAATTGTAAATCTAGAATTCTACAAACTTTTAGTTCCAAAGATCCGCTGAGGTGAGGAAGGATCTACGCGGAATTCTTTCTATATGGACCCTGGCTGGTGCAGCTTGAAAAGCTCAAGCTAGCTCGTAAGCCAGCTCGGCTAAATTCTTGATAGTCTGAAATTTTATTTGCGTATTTTTGCAGGATTTTCAATATCAGGTGTCAATTTTGCGTACCATTCATATAAAAAACCCTTGCGTACAGATCATAATAAATTTTTTTCTTGTCACCTGACCCCTATATATATATTTCTGGGTCCTAGCCTGGGCTTAAGTTTATTAAAAAAACACCTTTACCTCACATTTTCATAAGTGAACTATGTCTTTAAACACCATTTTGAAGATAAACTTCAAAATTCTTTTTTATATTTTATTTGAAGAACGTTTATTACTAACGTTTAACTATTTTTTTTATTTAAATCATATTTTTTATATTTTTTATTTATTTAATGAACTTTAACTAAGGTTTGTTCCAATTTTTTAGGTCTGGAACACTGAAAGACAAGTTCCAGACTCCATTATCTTTGATGTTTTTTTTTAATAAACACCGATTTTATTCAGAACGCTATAATTTTAAAGATTATTTGACCAGTGTAACCTTTGGAAAAAAAATTTTATTATTATTTAACAAGTATTGACTAACACTCATTTTCCTTTTTTGTAGGTCCAGAACATTGAAAGTATGGGTTCTAGACTCAATTTCAAAAAAAATAATTTTTTTTATTAATTTGTTTTGACAAACATTGGCTAATGTTTATTTATCTTTTTTTAGATCTGAAACTCTATTTCAAGACGGACCATTAAGAAAAAAAAATGTTAGTAATGTTTCGCTTTTCTCTTTTTTTTTAGGTCTAGAACTCTTTAAAGACGAACTATAGTATTTTGAGGGTATAATACCTTCAAAATTTTTTATTTATTTTTTTTTGTTTTACTTAAACAAATATTACTAATATTCATTTTTTTTATTTTTTAGTTCTGAAACTCTTTAGAGGCAGACTGGTATTTTGAAGGAATACCTTCAAAATTTATTATTTATTTTTTTGTTTTATTTAAACAAATATTACTAATGTTCATTTTATTTTATTTTTTAAGTCTGAAATTCAGAGACAGACTGATATTTTGAAGGTATAATACCTTCAAAATTTATTATTTTTTTTTATATTATATTTAAACAAACATTACTAATATTCATTTTTTTTAAATTTTTAGGTTTGGAACTTCTTTAGAGGTAAACTACTGTAAGTAAAAAAATGTAATTTTTTTTCTTTTAAATTCAATGAATATTAACTAACATTCATTTCTTTCTTTTTTTAGGTCTGGAAGAAGCAGACTGTGATATTTCAAAGGTAAAGAAAACTTCAAAATAGTTTTTTTTTATTATTAATTTTATTTAATGAGTATTGGCTAACATTTGTTCTTACGTTTTATAAGATCCAGAATACCAAATATGTGGCCAGAATTCCTTTTTGATAACTTTAAAAAAAATATATATATATATTTTTATTTATTCTAACGAACATCATTTAACATTCATTTTCATTTTTTTTAGACCTGAAAGAAGCAAACCGCAGTATTTCAAAGATAAAAAATTACAACTTGATTACAATTTAGACTGCATCCCTAGTTTTAAAATACAATACACATAGGTCGAATGAAAAAAATTGTCAAAAATCGGCAGTCTGATTTTTAACCGATTTTTAGATATATTTGTCTGATTTGTGGCTTTTTAAAGCTGATTTTATGGCATGAATTGTTTGTGATCGGAAATAATTATTTATAAACAAAAAATCAAAATGCCAATTTTGGCAGATTTTGTAAAAATTGGCATTCTGATTTTAAAATAAACATGTCGATAGCTAAAAATCAGACTGCCAGTTTATAGCTATATTTGTCCTATTTATGGCATTTTGCTACTGATTTTATGGCACGTATTATTAGCAATTGGAAATTCCTTTATTTTTATCAACATAAATCAAAATACTGTTTTAAAATTATAATTGCCAATTCTCGCAAAATCAAAACGCCAATTTTTAAATAATCATGCCAAATCTTCTATAATCAAATTGCCAAGTTTAATTCAGTATAAACATTTCAAAAATAGTTTATGCTGATTTATATATCAAATCTTTCTATTATCAATTTTCTCATAATTCATAATTACTATTATTGTTTGGTTTTATTTTATTTTTCCATTTTCAATAATTGATTTATTTTTAATATTTAATATGTATGATATATAATATGTATACTATTATTTTATAATATATACTGCAATTTATGATATATTTATTATTATTATATTATTATTATATTGTTCATATTATTATATTAAAATCATATTTATTTCGTCATGTTACTTATAAATGGCTATAAAATAACCAGAGCTCTAAAAAAGCGATTAATAGGATAGAAACGATATTAGCAAGTTAATTTATAAACAACAGAAGTTAAATCACTTAAAATACAAGCAGTTGATTTTAAATGATGAAACAAATACCTAAATTTATGTACGTCTTCTGATATTGACTGATACTTCTAAGTAAAAGGGACCTTGATGTTCATCTACATCTAAATTACCATTATTATCATCGTTTTATTCTTTATTAGTTCCATCATTTTTATCTGCATTACCATTATTGCTATCATTATTATTATTATCATTACCATTACTTATCATTATTGTTATCATCGTTATTATTACCGTCGTTATCCTCATCATTATCATTTTTATTAAATTCTGGTTCAATCCACCTTGATGATAACCACCAATTTGCCATGTCTTGTGTTAATCTGCTTTTTTTATCAATATCATCTAGACGGTAACATTTGCAACTTAACCCAGTTCTGATGCTTACTCTGATCTCATCTGCTCAAAATAAGATTCTTTTAACCTAATGATAAATTTATAACTTATTAGCATAAACATTTATGTTTTAAACTTTCGCAACTTTATGTACTCTAGAACAGTGATGTGCATTTTATGCTTCCAATGAAATAAAATTCGATTGAAAGCTTCTAATCCAAATGAATTTATTAAGAAATTATGCTTTCAAACCTTCCAAAAGTGCTTCCAAGAGTGCTTTCAATCTTTCAAGTACATATCACTGCTTTAGAAGACCTCTACTTCTTATTGTGAATCTTAATTACAGAACTTATACTTATCAACCTTTCTGATCTTATGTTATCATTATGCTCTTCATTTGCCAGAACTTCGTCTTCAATAGATCATTCATCTGAATAGACTTTGCAGTATTTACTGTCTTTTCGCAATCTTTAATAAATACTTCCCTAGTCATATTTTCAGGATGACAATTGTTTAGAATGCTGTCTTATGTGAAGATCATGTGTTGGAGACCTTTGCGTCTTCTTGTCATTTTCTATTAAAGAGTAAATTAAAATAATTAATAGATTATATACATTGTCATTTTGTCATTTTAAATAATGAATTTCACACCTGATCTCTCCTTGATGACATATGTTACCATTTATTGTGTTCATCTATCTTACCCTCCTTTTTTAATTTCCAAATCTCCACCATGATTTGTGTAGCTGTTTTATTACTTTTAAAAGTTTTGTATTGTATATCTCTAATGAAGGAAGTATTGCTACTTTAACGACTAGTAGAAATTTCTTATTTATCGACTTTTTTTATTTACTAAATGTCTTTAACATGTCAAAAAGAATCAACAAATTGAGGTTGTTTATAATATGGATTATCTCATCTTATTTAATATAATACTCATTTTTTAATGATTAATATAAAAAAGAAATATTTAATAAAATAAAGATATATTTACATGAATAGTTTTTTTGAAATTTTTATCAATTATTGGAGGAAGGGTATACCAATTCTCTCTGGACAGAACTGGTGATAGGCTTCTATTTCTTAGTCCTTTACTCGTTCTTTCTTCTGTTAGCATTTCTACACATTTGGTACGATTTGAAATTATGCTTCTTAATTCGCTGACTTCTCTGTTGTTAGTACCTATTATAAATTAGTATTTAATATAAATCATTTAGTATAAAAAATTTTACGTGCAAGTAAGTAAAGAAACGTGAAAGAAATAATACCGCTCACTGGAGGTAAAGATGAAGGAATTGTTAAAGATAGATTGGTTAAAGATTCTATAACAATAACATTAAATTGGTATAGTATAAGTAAAATGAAATTTAATTAGCACTAATATAAAATAATATTACTTTTTGTAATTGATCTCCCTCTAGAGACATTTTGGTAGTTTCGATTATGTTGAGATTGAGAGCGTGATTGATGTCGATGAGAGGAATGAGAGTGAGATCGAGATTAACATTGATGAGAACAAGAATGATGAGAACGATGAGGGGAGCGAGAGTGATAGTAATGCAATTATTGGGAATGATGAGAAAGCGAGAGTGATGAGAATGCAATCATTAGGATTCAGAATGATAATAACAAGATTTGGATTAAGATGAGCAAAATTGAGGTTGACGAGTCATTGAGTAAGATTTTGAGCAACTACAAGATCGATTAATATGAGTTTGATGCTGAGATTAATGAGATTGGAAACAGGAACTAGATTCATTTCATTAAGATCTAATATGAGAATGAGAGCCAACATGAGAAATAGGAATTAAATTTAAAGGTTTAAATTTTCTCATTATAATATTTGATAATTTGATAATTTAAAGATTAAACAAGAAACAAAAGCTTCATATATAACTATTACTTACGTCTTCTGAACTATTTTCATTATTGTCTGATTAAAATAAACGATAGATTAAATTAATAAGACTCTAAATTATATCGCTATCAATATTAATTAAAATAAATCAATAAATTAAATAAACATGATATTATATCACTTTCAATTAATTAAAATGTATCAATAATCAATTATTTAAAATAATCAGTAAACTACATTAATTAAATTAAGATAAATCAATCAATATTTAAATATATCAGTAAACTAGATATTATATTGCTATCAATTAATTAAAATATATTATTAAACTAAATATTATAGCATTATCAATTAATAGAATATATCAATAAATTAATTAAAATATATCAGTAAACAATTAATAATTAAAAATATCAATAAATTAATTAAAATATATCAATAAAGTATATCAATAAATTAATTAAAATATATTAATAAACTAAATATTATATCATTATCATAAATAACATGTCCAAATTAGTAATAACACATTAGAAGCTTGATAAAGTTATACTTACGGAAGCTGGTTTTTCTGACAGGAAATATAATTGGCGAAAAGAAATATGCTTACTTTGTTAAGCCGACGAAAATAAGGCGAAAAATAAGGCAAAAAATATCGTCAACCATTAACGAAAAAAATGAAAGGCAACAAAGAAAATTTGTTGCATCGTACTAAAACGTGGAGAAAAAAGAAAGAAAGCGTGGTAAACGTACGCAAATGTACCATACTCACGAGCAAATTTATAGTAAACGTAAACAAATTGGAAATCACCGATTTGTAGAACGTGCATGGTAAACGCAAACAAACTTTATAGCTCCTGCCAATCACGTCGGGTGACATTTATGCACTATCTAGTCACGTGGTATTAACAAACTGTACGTCTGTGCCAACTGCCAAGGGCAAAAGAAGAATTAAAGATTTATTAAAACAATTCTATTAATTAACAAGTAATTTTAACCATGACTGATTGTTAGAATAAACGTATATATGCTATAACTCAACGTATTATTGTAAGCGACTCAATAAAAGATAAAATAATAAATATTTGATATCTCGTTAACAGCTTTAAATGATACTGATGTACTAGAAATTGACGAAAATATATAAAAAAAAAATGAAATATAGTTTTTCCTAATTTTTGATATATTCGAAAGAATAGGCCAAGTGTTAAATTTTGATGTTGTTGCAGTTGCGAACAACTAAGACACTTTTTTTATAACTCTCACATTTTGATCTGTGAATAGGAAATTGCTACATCTCTACTTAAATTATTTGGATCTTTCGAATTCGTGATGATATATGAGATTTATTAGTAAGTCGATTGACATGTTTCAAGAATCAGATTAATTGAATTTGAAAAAAGTTTCTAGTATAATTATACCCCTTAATACCAAATTTAATTAGAGAATTAGCAAAAATAAAATTATATTTTAAAATACATTGGTCTTGACATCATTGTCATGTGTTATTATCAAAATAGCTTAATTACCAAGCTGTGCCTTGACAAAAATGGACCAAGAATCGGGATTGCCGAACCAATTAGATTGATTTGCAATTCCTTAAAAAAAAAAAAAAAAAAAAAAAAAAAAAAAAAAAAAAAAAAATGTCGGAATCTCTAGATACAAGAACCAGAACCAAAGTGCATTGTTTCTGTAAAGAATGTAATGGTAAATTGGTTGATCCAAGGACTAAACTGAAACATGAGTTAAAATATAAATTAAAATCTAATGCGAATAATAATTTTGGTAACAATTATCAAGAAGGTTCTTCAAATGTTATATCATCTGATGCTGTTGATGAAGATGTAATGGAATGCGACCCAATACAAGGGATAAATGATACATCACCTGATATAACTGAACAATTATCCGAAGATATTGAACAATTGTCCGAAGATATTGAACCATTGTCCGAAGATATTGAACCATTATTCACAAGAAACTATTTCTTTTTAACAAAGAAGACACCTATACATGAATCGGCAAAACATCGAACGATAAAGAAAGGAAAAATATCCGATCTTGTTCTTGAAAATTTATTATTGGATAATGTAAGAAACGAGAATGATCAAGATGGGGATTCTGAAGATGATGACGATAAAAATGGAGATACTGAAGATAGCGATTCTAATTATTCCGATGATTATGAAGATGATGACGATGAGGAAGTCAATTTTGCATCAACAGATTTCGATGACGGCGAACCAATTCTTCCTAACATTAACATTAATGATAATTATACTTGGACTATTTTGTGGATATTACAATATCAACAACGATTTAAACTTTCCAATGTAGCTATAGATTCTTTGTTCAAGTTCTTAAGATTTTTTCTTTTGATAATAGATGAAAATAAATTTTCATCTTTTCCTTCCTCTTTATATATGGCTAAAAAGGTGTTGGGGATATCCACAACAATAATTAAATATGCAGCCTGTGACAGATGTCACAAATTGTATGATATAAAAGAATTATTAGACAATACTGAAATACCAACTTGCAGTTTTGTAAACTATCCAAATCACAGAATAGAACGATTTCGACAACAATGCAATAACCCTCTATTAACGAAAATAGATAGTAATAATAGTAGTAATAATCCCATTTTCCGTCCGATAATGACATTCCCGTTAATAAATATTAAGCAACAATTGACCCTTTTTTTTAATCGCAAAAATTTTGAAATGTCATGTCGGAAGTGGTCAGAAAGGAAAAACGGAACTGAAGCTTTATTCGATATCTATGATGGTAGGGTCTGGAAAAGTTTTACAGATGATGATGGTGCGCTGTTTTTTACAAAAGAATTTGCCGATACTCATATCAGATTAATGTTAAATATGGATTGGTTCCAGCCATTCGTAAATTCACAATATTCTGTTGGTGTGATTTATGCCGTTTTTTGTAATTTGCCGCGTAATGAACGCTTCAAGCCACACAATATTCTCACACTAGCAGTAATGCCTGGTCCGAAAGAACCAAGCCAACATGAAATTAACAATTATTTGTATCCGATCGTTAACCAGTTAAATCGTTTGTGGAATGGCTATTTTATAAAAACAAACGAACACAACAACGGTCGATTTGTCCGTGGTGCAATCATTGGCTGTTCTAGTGACGTCCCTGCGTCTCGGAAATTATGTGGTTTCATCTCGGCTCGTATTGCATGCTACCGATGTTACAAATCGGCAAATTTTATAAACAATCAACCAAATTTTGGGAGGTTTGCAGATTTAGACGACTGGTTTGTTGAGCGAGATATTAATGAAATAAGAGAAAAAGCAAGTGAGTGGAAACAATGTGCAACTGAAGAAGCACGAAGAGCTCATGTCTCTGAACATCATGTTCGCTGGTCGGAGATATACCGCTTGCTTTATTTTAATCCTGTTCGCTTTTGCGTGGTTGATCCTATGCATTCCCTTTTTCTCAGTGTTGCGAAATGGATCGTAACAAAACTCTGGATAGGCGAAGGTATATTAAATAACGAAAAGCTCAAAATTATGCAAGAGAGAGCTGACATGATAAAGTTCCCAAGTGACCTTGGATGCCGCCCTGTCAGAATAGCTACCGGTGAAGGATTCTCAAGTTTCACGGCGGACATGTGGAAAACCTTCATGTTAATTTTTGCAATACCTATCACATGGAGTTTCCTTGGATACATCGACCGAAAAATTCTTGCATATTTCGTGCGCGCTTGCAAGATTTTAACAAACTGAGAGCTACAAAAAAATATGTTAAATGAAGCGTTTACAAGACTGATAGAGATGAACAAATTAATTGAACAAAAATATGGTCAAGAAAAAATAAGTCCTAATCTGCATCTCTGTCTCCATATCTGTGAATGCGCATTAGACTATGGTCCTTTGTCCTCATTCTGGTGTTATAGCTTTGAACGGATGAACGGAATTTTAGGTACGTGATTTAATTTTTCCGATTTGAAAATCGCAATGTTATTAATTATTTTTAAAAATTGTAGGTTCTTATAATAATAGCAGACGTAATATTGAACCTGAACTACTAAGAATTATGTCCGAAAATACAATCCTTCAATACTTCCTCTCAAATTGTGATAACGATCACTTATTTTCCTCCTTGGAGATAATAGAACCAAGAAAATCTGTTGGCAGCTTGGCTGCACTTGATGATTTTGCGAGCGATGAGTATCAAAATTTTATAAGACTATCTCTTATTGAGGAAGATTCGGCTTACGGAACAGAATGTTTTCCTGGGTTGCTAATAAAACCGCGCAAAGAAACTACCCTTCCAAACCAAATTTTGGACCTACTGGTAGAATTTTATAATAGTTTGTATAATGATTATTGTTTCATCTCCATCTACTCTATAATAGGTTCAAATAACAGTACTGTCGTAAACCCTAAAATTATACAATATAGGAGAATAAGAATTGGGGCGGACATATATGGTTCTGTTCAGGCTGCTCATCACAAAAAATCCTCATATATATTAGCTCGATTTGTACATTATGATGGATCGATCGATGTTTATTCCGGTCAAGTACAATTTTATTTTGAGCATACTATTCATTTAAATAGTTCACGATCATTAACCCATTCATTAGCGTTAGTCAAATGGTACAAACTGGTTCAAAATCATAGTACAAGATATTATTGCCAAGTAGATAACGACATAAAATCATGTAATATGGAATTATGGACAAATGAGTTTTATGATATGAGAAGAGACAGTATTATACCCATACATCATATAATAGGAAAATTCATTAAATGTAATTTTGATACTGGGACGAGAAAAACAAAAGAATATATGGCTGTGATTCCTTTAAATAAAAAAATTTCGTTTTAAAAACTTTATATAATATAAAATGAATTATATGTAAAATCGGAATGGCGAATTCAATTATAGCATTTGTATTTGATTAAATTATAACAATCATTTTTTTTGGCACAAGAATAACGATAAAGGTTACATATACCGTAATTAATTCTAACCGCGTGAAAAATCAGATAATTCAGATAACAAGAGATCTTATTTTGAGCCGGCAAAGTTGTATTGCAAATCGGTCTTTATTATGGCATTACGATACAAGCACCATACTTTGTGATTAATAACTCTAATCATGTAATAATTTTTAGATATCAAAGGTTTATTTTATTTTAATTAAATATCACATAAAGTATAAAACAATTATTCTGGCTATATAAATACATTTAAGGCCGGCAAAGCTGTATTGCAAATCGGCCCTTCTTATTTGAAAAGGGTAACAATTACATTAAATTAATACGGCACTTATTCAAAAATGTTTAAAAATGTTGCAACTTAATTCTCCAATAATCATCATTGTTATAATCAAGTTACTTACGACTTAAGCCTACTTTGATTATAAATAAAACGGCACTTTGCACAGACAGAGCTCATGATATATGAGTTATCCCATCATGCCTATTTTACCCCTTGATAAAGGATTTTTGTTGCATGTACTTTCCTAATCAATGATAATCAAAGTTACTTACGACTTAAGTCTACTTTGATTATAAATAAAACGGCACTTCGCACAGACAGAGCTCATGATATATGAGTTATCCCATCATGCCTATTTTAACTATGATTAAAGAATTTACATTATTATTGTAAATATTTTACTCATAAGTCATAATAATATCTATTTAGAATTTGACGAATAATGCGACAGAGGAGGCGGAATTATCATAACCAAAATTCGAAGCGAGAGGTCTATGTATAGTAAATAGATCATCAACTTTGGTACCAGAGTTATTTACAAACTTTAGGTGGCCACCTAGCCCACCTTTCCTATAACACACTATGCACGACGGCAAACGGTATAGGAGGCAGACTCTTCTTTCAGAAAGAAAGTTTTTTTTTTGAAAAAAAAAAAAATAGTACAATTAAATAGCGTTTAATTAAATGTGATTAATTAACTTTTTAGGAATAGGCCTTATCAATGCGATCTCATCAGTTTCGATTATCACTGTTCAACCTTATGAATACTTCAGTTATTGTTTGTGAAATCGAACCAACTGGGAATTCAATGTACAAAACAAGTAGAATATTTAGAATAGTATCTTATATTTATTAGTATAATAAATAATTTCAAAAATCCTATGATGTAAAATTACGAAATATTACAATTTAAATATCGGCAAAGGCTATTTTAAATAGAGTAAAATCTTTATTCGACCTGTGTCAAAAGTGGTAAAGTTTACACTAAATATAATATCTCCAGTTTAAATATCGGCATTTAATTAAAAAAAAGGTAAAAATCGGCCGCTAAAATCGGCATTTCTGGATGAAAAATCGGAAGTTAATAAAAATCGGCAAAAAATTAGTAAAATAATCGGCAAAGCCTTATTAAAGTCGGCAAGGGAATTTTAAATAAGATAAAATCCTTTATTCGAACTATATGAAAAGGGTAAAGCATATAATAAATATAATATCTCCGGTTTAAATATCGGCATTTATTTAAAAAAAGGTAAAAATCGGCCACTAAAATCGGCATTTATGACTGAAAAATCGGAATTTAACAAAAATCGGCAAAAATAGATATGGCTATACTAAAATAAGCAAAATTTGGCATATTCTATATTGAAGTCGGCAAGGCTATTTTAAATAGAGCAAAATCCGATTTTTTTCATTCGACCTGTGAGAGGAAGACATTTTCTCCATTCTCGAAATCTTCGAATATTCTTCACTACATGGCTTGGATTGAATTTGGAATTATGAAGAACGTCAACAAGATCTTCATAAGCACTTGTAGAGATATTATGCTTTTGTAACCAGCAAAAAAGTGAAGCAGTCGTAAAATTTTCAAAATATGGAGCGAATTCTCCATCACCATTATAGGATGGCATTTTATTTTTATCAAGTGCTTCATCGACAATTTGACGATGATCATCACCTCCTGTTTCTGCTTCTTCCTCTTCCTCTTCTCCTCCTTCTTCTGTCTCTTCCTCTTCTTCCTCTTCTCCTCCTTCTTCTGTCTCTTCCTCTTCTTCCTCTTCACCTCCTTCTTCTGTCCCTTCTTCTTCCTCTTCCTCTTCATTATATAAATTATTGAATGCATATTGTGAGATTATAACATCATTATCGTATTCATATTGTGAAATCATATCATCATCTTTATGATCATATTGAATCTCCATGTCATCATTATTTTTCGGTAAAGGCGGTGATATTTGCATGTTGGTCCGGTAAGAGTGACTAAAGGCAGTGGTGTATGAGGGTGCAAGCGTTGCAGTTCTATTAGTAAAACGATTTCAGATTCGATATCGTTGTTCTGATTCTTCAGTAGTGTTGTAAATATATCGTTTTCTCATGGTTAATTAGACTTTTATAATACGATAAGAAATTTGGTTATAAATGATAGAACCGAAGAAAATAAGTCTGATTATATATAATTTTTTGTACATTATAACGGGGAGATAAATTCAAAATACAGTGCACAACACACGCGTTTAATGCATAGGTTCACAAATTCATTTTCAAATTAGAGTTTTGAGTATCAGCTTATATTGGATGAAACGATTCAGATAGTTTGTCTGAAATGGAAAGCCCGATAAATTAAAAAAAAAATTTTAATGCATAATGTTATAATAAAACTCAAGAATTTTATTTAAATTTATTGCTTAAAGTAGTTATTTAGGTACGATAAACATTTATTAATATTATTGCTTGTTTATTAATCGGATTACATTCATTTATAACTGAAAATAAGAAAATTAGAATATATTAACTATAAGCAAAAATTGAAGAATAAATAATAAATATGTACCATCAAATTATTAGCGATGTCAAGACCGCTTCGCGACGGAATATATATATCCTAGTGATGTGATCTAATTTCTTGACCGCTTCAAGGTCCTTAGATTTCCAATGGATCTTGAAGCTTTCACGCGTAAATTCTATTAATTTTTCTAGCGAATTAATTTTTTTTAATTCGTTTACATCAACGACGGCAAGTTGACGTCGTAGTATTTTCTTAACGACTACTTCCTCTGAGATATATTCATTGACCTCATGGTCAGAGAACTCCCTAGAATAGTAAGAAATATAAACTCGAATAATAATAATGTTATATTATTAAACTAATAACGAAATAGTTATTACCTATTTGTTCCTTGCATATCTTTTACAAGCAATATGATTGCTTCGTTGAATTTGTTGCGGTAATCGGTGAACTTTTTACTGGCATCTTGCACCAGTTTTTCGGCCTCTTTTTTGAATGATGCAAGGTTGAATATTTTATAAACGAGTTGTTGTAGGGCGGAACGCGGAGGGTGTCGACTTCTTAAAAATAAACATTTTAATTCTTCGTCGAAAAGCCTATAATTGTCCTATTAATATATAATAATATAACGTTATTAATTGTTTCCTTATCTGAAATGGCACTATTAGCCAATCATAAATTTTTCCATATGATATTACGTTATTGGTATTATCATAAGATGCAGGCTTTGAAACTCCAATATCTTGCGATTTCGCAGTAAGCATTTGGTTGGCTAAATTTAATATTTCTGGATTAGCGATTAACCAATTACAAATTTGTAGTTGGTTGGTCATCTCCTCAAATTGAGGAGGAATATCTTATATTACATTATAAGTAAAAAAAAAATCAGTATTCATTTATTGTACAGTAAACAGTAAAAGAGTAAAATTAATATATAAAAAAAAGGTTTACCATCTTGATCACTTTCACTTTATTCGTTTCTTTCTCTTTCTTCTTTCTCTCTTTCCATCCTATCTCTTTCTCTTCTCTCTTTTTCTCTTCTTTCCTTTTCTCTTTTGTCTCTTTCTCTACCTTCTCTTTCTAATTCATTTTCTCTTCTTTCCGTTTCTCTTTCGTCTCTTTCTCTACCTTCTCTTTCTAATTCATTTTCTCTTCTTTCCTTTTCTCTTCTTTCACTCTCCCTCCTCTCTATTTCTCTCTCTTCTTTTTGGAGGGCGTTTTCACAAACTCTATCACGAGAAACTATTATGATAATATTAATACGTGACACTTCTTACATAAATAAAAACCAAGATATACCTTTTATTTGTTTGTTACGTTTGTTCATTTTTTTTAACGTTATGAACTTGTTAAGATGATTGTAGGATATTATATACAAGAAATATTCAGGGTCTAGAATTTCGATATTGAATCAACTATATGTACGGTTTCTAATCATATCGTATCTTCATATTCAAAATTCCTATTTTTGATTTAGAAAAACGGAGAGATCAAACTTAATTTCATATTTTGAATCATTACAGAAGTTAATTTTGTAATCTAATAGGATAAATGCGGAAAATATTCAGGGGCCAAGATTTCAATATATCAACTATATTATATGCAGTTATATGGTTATCGTGTTGTCATGTTCAGAAATTCCTATTTTTGATTTAGAAAAATGGAGAGATCAAACTTAATTTCATATTTTGGATCATTACAGAAGTTAATTTCGTAATCTAATAGGATATATGCGGAAAATATTCAGGGACCAAGATTTCAATATTGAATCAACTATATGTACGGTTATACAGTTATCGTGTCTTCATATTCAAAATTCCTATTTTTGACTTTAAAAAACGGAGAGATCAAACTTAATTTCATATTTTGAATCATTACAGAAGTTAATTTCGTAATCTAATAGGATAAATGCGGAAAATATTCAGGGGCCAAGATTTCAATATATCAACTATATTATGTGCAGTTATACGGTTATCGTGTTGTCATGTTCAAAAATTCCTATTTTTGATTTAGAAAAACGGAGAAATCAAACTTAATTTCATATTTTGAATCATTACAGAAGTTAATTTCGTAATCTAATAGGATATATGCGGAAAATATTCAGGGGCCAAGATTTCAATATATCAACTATATTATGTGCAGTTATACGGTTATCTAATCATATCGTGTTGTCATGTTCAAAAATTCCTATTTTTGATTTAGAAAAACGGAGAGATCAAACTTAATTTCATATTTTGGATCATTACAGAAGTTAATTTCGTAATCTAATAGGATATATGCGGAAAATATTCAGGGGCCAAGATTTTAATATTGAATCAACTATGTTATGTGCGGTTATACGGTTAATCTAATCATATCGTGTTTCATGTTCAAAAATTCCTATTTTTGGTTTAGAAAAACGGAGAGATCAAACTTAATTTCATATTTCAGATTATTACAGAAGTTAATTTCGTAATCTAATAGGATATATGCGGAAAATATTCAGGGTCCAAGATTTCAATATTGAATCAACTATATTATATGCAGTTATACGGTTATCTAATCATATCGTGTCTTCATGTTCAAAAATTCCTATTTTTGATTTATAAAAACGGAGAGATCAAACTTAATTTCATATTGCATATTAAAGAAGCTAATTTCGTAATCTAAACAGATGACTGTAGGATATATGCAGAAAATATTCAGGGACCAAGATTCCATCAATTTTTGTTTGACATTGAATTAACTACATTTTTATTTTATTTATATTAGTTTATTATGCGATAGAAAACATAAAAATGAAAATACAATAAACAATAAAATTGCTATGTATTTTTAAATCAGTGTCAAGCTCTCCTCGCTATATATAATAAGAATAAGTGATGATAGTGGATCATGGTCATTTGGTCATATCGTATCTTCATATTCAAAATAGATTCTATTTTGATTAAAAAGCGGAGCAATCAACTTGATTATGTCATCATTGCTGGTAACAGGGTTCAGATAACATTAACTGAAATATCCGAATCTGTGCAGATTACAATATTAACTGAATACGTGAATATCCAGTCCTCTAAATTAAATATCGCTATAACATAAATAATTTAATTTATATTAATTAGTCTTTAACATTAGCGTATCATATTAAACGATCCTTTTTTTCGTTTGTAAGAAATGATTTAGTGCAACAATTCGCAGAGGATGGATATATATGTAACTACAGGGGAAAGTCCCCTGCTAATCATTATTCTGCTAATGAAAATCAAAAATCATGTAAATTTTTATAATTAAAAGAAATCAACAAAATTTCTCTTTACTAGTAATTGCATGTGATAGAGTAGTTAGCATAACACCAGGTTTCAGGTTCGATTACTATGCTACCTTATAGCAATTATTCTCGTAGAGTTTATCAGGTGAAAATTTCCCCATATCCTATCAGGCAGGTGAAAATTTCCCAGTTAAACCTTTACAAATACTTTTTTTTTATTATTATTTATTAGTAAGATAATATATTTAAACATGATATGTACAAGATAAATGTAAAATATTATTTATTAAATTTATAAATGGTTTTCAAAAAAGTAAACCTTTTACTTAAAAATGAAATTATTCATTAATTATAAAATGAAATTTATTAAAAAATTATTTAATATCTAAAAAATTACTGACTTGATTGTATTAAAGTGCTCATCCATATGACGATGATGAGGGTGATGGCCGCGGTGTAGACGATGATGATTGTGCTAAATATAAATAAAGCTTTAATTTAAGTTTATGTATCTCTTCTTCCTGGCTTGAAATTTGCTCTAAAAAATATCGATCCACTTTAATAGATATGCGTTCTTCCGCTCAGTTTTGTTGTTTAATTTGGCAATTATTTGTTCTCCAGCTGTCTCAACAGCTTTTGAAATTCTTGGTACATTATCTGGAGATCAGAAATTTCAATTTCTTTTTGTTGAAATTTCTTCTTTTGTCATTTTTTTTTCTCTACGTCAGGCCGTTTTCCTAGAATATTAAATAAAGAAAAAATATTTTTTTTTTTATCGAAAAAATAGATGCAATTTTTAATTTATTATGGAGGTTCAATAATTTTGAAAATCTATTGTCAAAATTAATTTAATACAAGCGTAAAATTATTTTAATCTTATCCAATAAACTTCGCAAACCGTGATTTTTTTTATTAATTAATTATCATAAGAACGGCAATGCCATCCTTTAAAAAAATTTTCGTGATTTGAACTTTGTGACTGTGACTTTTTTTTTTATTAATTAATTATCATAAGAATGGCATTCGAATGCCATCCTTTAAAAAAATTTCTCGTGATTTGAACTTTATGACCGTGACTTTTTTTTTTTATTAATTAATTATCATAAGAACGGCATTCGAATGCCATCCTTTAAAAAAATTTCTCGTGATTTGAACTTTGTGACCGTGACTTTTTTTTTTATTAATTAATTATCATAAGAAAGGCATTCAAATGCCATTCTTTAAAAAAATTTCTCGTGATTTGAACTTTGTGACCGTAACTTTTTTTTTTTATTAATTAATTATCATAAGAAAGGCATTCGAATGCCATTCTTTAAAAAAATTTCTCGTGATTTGAACTTTGTGACCGTGACTTTTTTTTTTTATTAATTAATTATCATAAGAAAGGCATTCGAATGCCATTCTTTAAAAAAATTTCTCGTGATTTGAACTTTGTGACCGTGACTTTTTTTTTATTAATTAATTATCATAAGAAAGGCATTCGAATGCCATCCTTTAAAAAAATTTCTCGTGATTTGAACTTTGTGACCGTGACTTTTTTTTTTATTAATTAATTATCATAAGAACGGCATTCGAATGCCATCCTTTAAAAAAATTTCTCGTGATTTGAACTTTGTGACCGTGACTTTTTTTTTATTAATTAATTATCATAAGAAAGGCATTCAAATGCCATCCTTTAAAAAAAATTCTCGTGATTTGAACTTTGTGACCGTGACTTTTTTTTTATTAATTAATTATCATAAGAAAGGCATTCGAAATTTCGAATGCCATTCTTTAAAAAATTTCTCATGATTCCTATCCAATAAACTTCGTAGTGAATAACAATTGTTCTGGTTAGAATGATATATGTATTATTATTTTTTTGATTCTTATTTAGCAAGAAAAATTTAAATTTTTTTGTGTAAACTGAATTAACCAATTACAATTTTGATATTTGTATTATTACTACATCAGAATCATTTCAACTTTATAATGAATTTCCCATTGTTATATTTGTGATTCTAGAGGCGTCTTAGTCTTAAAAATTTAAATATATTTTAAGTGTGTCAAATGATTAATTATGTGCTGTGCCTGCGTAAAAAAATTTTTCAGTTATTTTACATCATTTAAAAATATCTTATTATTTTAATTACATGCGTAATGCTATGTGCCGAATAACAATGAAGATCTGCAATCAATTAGATGGACAACAAAAACCTGATCGCCATTATAGTGTACATTTTTAAATTTAGGATTACATGACTTGGGCTAATTCCTCGATGAAAGCACATATTATTTAATTAAATTTTTTTATTATTGATTGTGTAAACTAAATTAACCAATTACAATTTTGATATTTATATTATTACTACATCAGAATCATTCCAACTTTATAATGAATTTCCCATTGGTATATTTGTGATTCTAGAGGCGTCTTAGTCTTAAAAATTTTAAGTGTGTCAAATAATTAATTATGTGCTGTGCCTGCGTAAAAAAATTTTTCAGTTTATTTACGACATTTAAAAATATCTAATTACATGCGTAATATTTAAAAAAATGTGCATTATAATGCCGATCAGATTTTTGTTGTCTAACAATCGACATCTAATTGATTGCAGATCTTCAAATATTATAATGTGTCAGCCTTCCACGTCACTTAAAAAATATCATTATTTTAATTACTCGCATAATTATAGCACTAAGATTACATGATTTTGACTAATTCCTCGATGAAAGCACATATTATTTAATCGAATGGTGTTTATCATATAGTACAATTAAAAAAATATATATATAAAAAGAGATAAAATTCCTTTTCAAAAAAATCAGAAAAATCATCATAATAAACAATCAAGAAATTTGTCTGGTTTCGTAAATTTTAAAATGTCCCAACCTTCGCCATCATTTTATCCTGAAGATAAATCCAATTCAGAACTTCCATTAGAAAATTCTCCGTCCTTAGAAAATGATGAACAAATTGCGACAGCAGGTTCGTCAGATGAACAAATTGTGACAGCAGGTCCGTCAGATGAACAAATTGTGATGGCAGGTCCATTAGATGAACAAATTGTGATGGCAGGTTCGTCAGGCGAACAAATTGTGATGGCAGGTCTGTCAGATGAACAAATTGTGACGGCAGGTCTGTTAGATGAACAAATTGTGATGGCAGGTTCGTCGAGGAAAAGGAAGGACGAAAAGCCTATTGAAAGTAAAGAAGCAAAAAAAGTCAAATTAATCTCGGTAGGAAACTTGAAAGAAAAAGGTAAAATATATATATTATTATATACATATACTATTCTAATAGCTGTAGAATCATACATTATGTAAAAAATCTGACTTTTTTTATGAGAATCTGTTATTAATTATCGCATTACAAATTTATTTTTATTCAAGACACAATCGAAATTCTTTCAGAAGATCATTACGAAGTCCAGCAATTTCTAGAAAATATTCCCGCAAATACTTTGAAAGACGGGTTGGTTGTTCTAAAGAGCATGAGTGGCAGCAATTGTAAAAAAATAATTTTGAATATAGATGAACAAAAATTGACTGCAGTACTTCCGTCGGGTTCACTAGATATAAAACCGACATTTTACATGGCTGATCAACGTTTTATAGAAACGGAAGAGAGCAGGTTTCTAGATAATCCCTATATACTTCGGCGATTACCTGCTGAAGACAATAGCAATAATAATACAACAATAGGGATCAATCTTTTATATAAAGAAAAGGCAGCTAATGATAAAAATCTTAAGGAAGATATATTAGCCGTTGCATGGCTAATATATCATTTAAGAACAGTCCAAGATCGTCTGCCAATAAACCCTCCGATGATGCAACCTAATTACGATAACAAAAAATATATACAGAATCTACAGGAATATTATGATAATTATTTGGAAAAGGGAATGGAGTTTGATGGCTCCAAAATAAAAGGTGCTATTTCCCTAACTAAAAACATTGATGATGATCATAATTCAAGAATTAATTTTCTGGATAAAATAGACGATGGTAATATGTCTTTATTAATAGAGGATATGCTTACAATATTAGATGAAATAAAATCAGAAGATGAAACTTCTGAATTATCAAGAAGAAGAAACGTTAGGAGATACTCGTATTTTTACGAGTTATATAAGAAAACATTAGAAGCAGTCGCTTCCGAGCCAAAATCATTTGGCGAAATGAATGCTTCAAAAGCTAAAGATATATTAGAAAACTTTCTTAAGAAAGCTGAAGAAAAACTGACACAAAGACAATGGAGAAGCTACAGAACTTCAGCTGAGAGAATGAACAAGTTGTGAAATATATGCAATAAAAGTTTTGTAATATTCGATCTTGTAACCGGTCTCACGCCCAATTTATTTGAATGATTACCGAGTAGGGGAAGTGCAGAACGATAGTTTATAATAATCGAAAAAGGAATCTATTATACCCAGCAGGAGTATAGAGGTATTCAAAAGCAACAGCAGGAGGAGAAGGAAGTTACTGATAATGACGGTGGCAATAGTAGTAATAATAGTGGAAATGAAGGACAGGGAAGTGGAAAGGGAAGGGGAAGCGGAGGACGGGGAAGTGGAAGGGGACGGGGAAGAGGAAAAGGAAGAGGAAGAGGAAGAGGAAGGGGAAGAGGAAGAGGAAGAGGGAATAAAGCTGGTAACAGTAAAGGAAAGGAAAAAGCAGTCTAAAGAGATAAATATCTTTTTCATTATTATAATTAATCCAGAACGTGTTATTTTTTTTTTATTTTCTTAGTCGGCATCTTTTAGTTCTATAAAATAATAATACAATAATAATAAATCGAAAAATTTATTAAATTTTCATCAAAAAAATATATAAATAATTCATATTTACCACCTCATTCCTCTTAAGAGACTATATGTTAATTCTCAAAATGTATGCAGAACTTTTAATAATAAATATAAGATCTATAAAGTATTATATTATAAACACTTAAAACATTTATAGCAAAGTTTAAAGATACTAAAGGATTCTATAATTTAATAGATTCCTTAAGAAACTTTAAACATTTTATCTTTAAGGAATTTTTATAAATTGAATTAGGTATTAACTATATAAGAACTTTATTTTAAACATTATTTAATCTTAATCAAATTTAAAGTCGATCTCATGGGATTTATAAAAATCAATCTGTACCAAACATTGATATTTCCGCATTGCATATAATAAAAGATTTTCTTTTTTTACTATGCTACGCTGCATAATGTTGTAACGAATAAAATATTGATCTACAATAAAGTAATCCATTTATTGCAAGTCAGATACCACACAGCAGGGCCGATGATATTTTGTGTTTCGCAGAATATCACATAAATCACAAAATTTTGTGATAAACAAAAATTTCAAAATATCACAACATAATTTCACAAAATTTATTTATTTATATATACGAGTGCATAATTCCACACAATTGCCATGTAATTTCTATATAATTTTCATGTGGCTTCCATAATTAGCATAGTTTGTGTAATCTAGAAAATTTTTTAAGGAAGTTCGAATTGTAAAAATTATGAGAAATTATCGCAGAAATGGCACAAAATTTTATTTAAAACGTCACAAAATTACACAAAATTACCAAAAATAGGAAAACACAACATAACACAAAATTTATTTTTATCACACACAAATTTTACCTTTTAGTGCCGCAGAAAATCATCGGCCCTGCCACACAGGTGCCGCAGATAAATCACGTGTCGCACAATTCAAAATTATTTATACGGGGTAATCTAGATATGACTTTTTTTATTCGAGATTAGATTTTTTTTATATACACACGTAAGTACATTTTTTCCACACTTTTTACCACAGTATACTCACGTAAGAATATTTTTTATTAATAATTTGAAATCTTTTGTTTCTTTTCCATTTAATATACTAATGAGAAATAATTTTTTTTTATGAATATTCTCAAATAATAAATCATTCAAATAAAATCTCAAATGTCTACCGATAATAATAATACAGGACTACCAAAATTTAGAATTAAAAGAGTTAACAATGAAAATAATAATAATTCTAATAATAACACATCAAATACTCTTAAAAAATTTTATAAAAATAACAAAAGCAGTTCAGTTGTTGGACTACCAAAATTACAAGTTATTTCCAAAGACTTTGAAATTGCAAAAAAAGTGAATTCAGCACCACAATCAGAAACTGAATTTCTAGTAAATCTCCTAGAAGCACCACAACCAGAAACATTAATTACGAAATTACTTCCGTATCAGAAGCAAGGCCTTGGTTGGATGTTATCAAATGAACACCCTAAAGAGCCAACTATTGATGAGGAAGTTCAATTCTGGATTCAAAAGGAGGATCAAACGAAAAAAATACTCTACTTTAATACATTAGCAAGGTTTGCAACAATAACACGCCCTAATCTTGCCAGAGGTGGAATACTCGCTGATGATATGGGTCTTGGTAAGACGATACAAATGATTGCTTTGATAGCTTCCAAACCTGCAATCAATTTAGATTCCACATATTCTAAAACTACTCTGATTGTTGCTCCTTTAAGTGTGCTTGAAAATTGGATTGACCAAATCAACAAGCATGTTAAGAAAGGGTCTCTTTCTTATTATGTTTTTCATGGCGTTGATCGAATTAATGATCCAGAATTTCTTAAAACTTACGATATAATAATTACTACATATGCTATTCTTGCACAATCAAATATAGAAGAAAGGAGTGGATTATTTGCCATTAAATGGCTTCGAGTTATCTTAGATGAAGGACATATTATTCGTACACAATCAACAAAACAAAGTATTGCCGTATGTAATTTGGATGCTGAGAGAAGATGGATTCTTACAGGAACCCCAATTATGAACGAATTAAATGATATATATTCTTTAATTAAATTCTTAAAATTCACTCCTTTTGATAGTCTAGAAATATGGAATAGCATATTTAACAACAAAACAATAAAGTTTAAAGATGGTAACAATCTTAGAAGCTTAATAAAAGCTGTTTGTCTTCGTAGAACAAAGGATATGAAATTCAATGGACGTCCTATAGCATGTCTTCCTCCTATTAATTTCTATACTCATAAAATTAAGTTTAAGACGGATGAGAAAAAGATTTATGATAACATGGAAAGTAATATAAAAGAACAATTTAGGAGTTGGAAAGAATCAAGAAATGGCGATTTAAAATATAATTATGTAACGTTTCTGGAAATGCTCCTGAGATTACGACAGATTTGCAATCACACAGAGCTTTGTAAGAGACAAATAAATGATGCTGATAGCAATATGAATGATGAAAGATTGGCTGCCCTGAAAATATCTGTTAGTAATAATAAAAGTTGCTATATGTGCTCTAAACCATTAACAACTCCTACAATTACTCCTTGTAAACATATATTTGACAAAGATTGCATCAAAATTAGTTTTGGAGATGAACCATTTTCTTGTCCGATATGCCAAAATTCAGTTAATATGAATCAATTAATTGAATTAACAACAATTCAAATAGAAGAAGAAATTAGAAATTTAGATGATTTTAAAATAAGTTCCAAAATTGAAGCTTTATTGAAATTTTTAAATCAAAATAACGATAAATCAGTAGTCTTCAGCCAATGGACATCTTTTCTTGATTTGATTGAAATTGCATTTAAAGATGCAAATGTCAAATTTGTTCGATTTGATGGCAAAATGTCACGTAATTAGTGAGAAGAGACTGTAAATAATTTCAACAATGATCCGGAAATAAAGGTTCTTCTAATTAGTTTAAAATGCGGATCTTTGGGATTAAATCTTACTGTTGCTAATCAATGTTTTCTTATGGATCCTTGGTGGAATCCAAGTATTGAGGATCAAGCTATAGATCGAATTTATAGAATTGGTCAAACTCGGCCAGTTTCTGTCTTTAGATTTTTTATTGAGAATACAATTGAAGATCGCGTGTTTGAACTTCAAAAGAAAAAACGTGGCTTGATATTCCAAGCTTTTGATGAGCAGCGATCTGAGAATCTGAATATTGTTGATGAAGCCCTGCAAATTTTATTAGGCAGTAGTTAAAGAATATTTTTAGTGTATATGCACATAATTATTGCGGTTTTCATAAATCTGTGTAATTAAAGTCACATGATGATCACTTCAAAATTACACGTTTTTTTTTTTTCAAAGTAACGTCTAAAACCAAGTCGCGATTTTGCTTGTCCATAAGAATATATTGCTTTAAAAAGTCTTTAGTGTGAGTTTTGAGTCATGAGAGTAGGAACGAAAGAAGAATGACGTAGGCGAGATTTTTCAAAGTTAAAACAAACAAGAATACGAAACTCAGGAAGGACTTAGGTATCGTATCAGGGAGGCTTTTTTAATTTAACAATGAAAGTACATAGTTGAGTGTCCTCAATTTTAAAAAGTATATCTAACTATAACAACGAAGCTGCCGGTATATATTTTGTTTGAATAAGTAAGTGAAAAAAGAAAATTTTCCAATTGAAAACCAAAGAATATACAAAAGTCCGTCTATTTCTTTTTTTCAATAAAGAACGGTTTTTACTTGTCAAGATATGTAATATTAAGCAATTATTAGATCATTATATTACAATTGTGCAATATTTACCAAATAACTAATTACAAGAACTATTGAACTAATCGAAGAGAATTTACCAATTCGCGTTTTTTTAGAATCGTTATTTGATCAATATCAAGATGATTTTGGCTTGATTATTTGTAATTTTGACAATATCATCAACACAGCGAGTCAACATTAAGACGATATCATATTGATACCATTTTTATTTTGCGTTGTTTTAACTATATCGTATCGATATCATCATTATTTCACATTTTTTTAAAAAAATATCGTTGTTTTAACTATATCGAGCTGATGTTGATTTGATATTCTTCAAATAAATATTTTTGTGATATCTTTTCGATATACCAAACCAATATTAGTACGATATCATTTATTTGCGTTTTTTTTTTTTGAAAATTATCGTTTATTGTAACCATATCAAAGCGATGTCACTTCGATATTTCTTCAAGCAAATATTTTTACGATATCTTGTCGATACAACAAGTGAATATTGATACGATACCAATATTTATTTTGCATTTCTTTTTTGAAATTATTGTTATTGCAATGATATCATAATGGTAATGATTCGATGTTTCTTCAAGCGAATATTTTCACAATATCTTTTGTTAATATTGAAACAATATTATGGTGACATCATAATGATATTATTTCAATAAATCGATATCGCAATGATATGAATTTAACATTGTTATTATATCAATTCGGCATTGTTCAAAAACTTAAGGTTTCTGTAAAGAATATAGAAATTTTTATACTACCTAATATAGCAATTATATTATTGAACAATAATATTATGATTATTGATCCACTGGCTGATTAAATGCTATAAAATGCTTTATATATCCAATTACACTTAAAATTATATAATAGAAAAAGAAATATAATATAATTTAATACATAATAAAGTCAAATAATTAAATATTAGATAATTAAAGTAAACAGATGAAAACTATCATGATATATAATATCCTAACAGTTTGGTTTTATGATAAGATTTTAGGATTATTGAAAAATTGAGGCCGAACTCTTAAAATATTTTTTAAAATATAATGCAAAAATGATATTATTGCCAAAAGTTTCTATAAATTATATTTTATAGGCCTGATGGCATAAATTAAATGATGTAATTATATATCAGTACTCTATATCTTAGTATTTTAAAAAAAGAAAATTAAAAAAATAATTCCAGGATTTAGTTACACTTAATAAGATAGTATTTAATGAAATTATTTTGAATAACAAGTTCACTGACTTTAATTTGATTATTGATTTTATAAAGTTAAAATGTAAAAATAATACTAAAATAAGGCTAAGGATGCAATAGTTACAATAACTATAATTTTTTATTTTGACTTTCAAAGTACTCTTCTTATTGCTTTAAAGAAGAAATCAAATTTAAAATTGATTTACATATCAATACCATTCAAAAAAAAAAATAAGAAGATCCCAAAGTTTTTTTAAAAGGATAAAAACTGTATAATTGTAAGGAAAAGAAAAATGATCAAAAGAAAACCAAAAGCTGATAAGAAGAGAACAAAGAATTGTAATTCTTAATAAAAATCCTAATTAAATTACTGTCTGAAGGGTTAAAGTAAAACTTTAAAGGTTAATTAACAATAACTGTATTTTTTAAGTTTCCATATTGCATAATTATATCTGTTGAGATTTACCAATTTATAGGCCAAAACACTAAAGATTTTTTTTAGCTGGAATTACAAATAGAAGTTTATGGCTAGTCAATTTTAGAATTTTTTTTTTTTTGATTTACAGATTGGGTTTTAGATTATAGATTAGTTGATTTTGAAGGTGTTATTAAATGTTAGATATTTTTCAATTTGAGTAGTGTAAATAAATGAAAAGTTTTTCTCTTAATAACAATAACCAGGAAATAAGTTTATATGAATACCCCTTCCCTTTTTTTTTTTACATATTATTCCATTCTTCATAAGATATTTTGAGTTTTATTTTTTTAAGATTATGCTAACCATTAGGTTGATTAAATTCTGTAATTTTTTTTAAGTCTATTAGAGGCTGTTTTTGTAATTTTGTATTTTTCCTGTTAGTGATTTTATTTAAATAAAGTGGCATGATTAATAATCTCTTGCTAAAAATAAAAAAATGTGGAATTATATTTTTTATATATCCCCTAAGTCCTAACATCCATATTATAAATCCAATTACAGTCATGAATATTTACTAGCCGATAAGCCTGGGTATTAATCCAGGTTTGTAGGTTTAATATTAAAATATAAGAGTATTATAGTAATATTACACACTTGTAATATATGATTTTAATCAAAATATTGGTTTGATTAAACAAATAAACTGTAAGAAATTTGGGATTGAAATATTTTTACAATACATTTATTTTATGTTATTTAAATAAAATAATAAATTAATGATTTACATTTTAAATCTTTAATAAAATAACAGTTCTTATCAGAAGACTTCTGGATATATAACATTATATGTAACTTTCGCACCTTGCTGTTTAGAAATAATTTTTTCGTGAAGTTACTCTTGAAAAGGCAACATACAAATATTCATAAGAAAAGATAGGAGAAGCCAACCCAGTTTAATGTTTGCTCTTAAGATTTATTGATAGTCATTGCAAAAGCTGGTTGTACTGAAATTTGAAAGTAAAAGGTAGATCTGTATCTGAAGAAGACATTATAATATGAGGAATAAAAACTTGAGTTGCAGAATTGTTTTCAGTAATTAACTCAACTTCAATAATATGTTTCTAAAAGTACGACAAATCAATCTTGTTCTATTACAAAGATCAATAGTCATCCTATCTTAATAAAATTTCATTATTTGACAAGGTCCACCTGTAAAACTTGATGGTAAAATTATACGTTATTCTAAATTTGCTATATTTACCATACCATCCTCTGCAACATTGCATCCTCAAGCCCACTGTATAAATCTGCATGTAATTTTTTTTGATTAAATTTTAGGTAATTAAGACATATTTGTTCTATAATAGCATATATATCAACAATCTATTATTGAAAAAGGCGTCTAAATTGATGCAAAATTACTGGTTCTCTAGAACTACAAATTTGAAGCCAATATGCAAAATAGTTTGTTGCACTAACAAACTTTGACTTACTTTCTTCATCTTCATCAATAAATATTTCATTATCTTCTTAATATACGGATGAATTATTATGTAAAGAAATAGAAGGATGTTATCCATCTTCACCTCAAGAAAATATGAGAACATAATATAATAGTGCATAAGCACAGTGTATTACTGGTATTTGTTGTAATCCTCCTTCACATAGATGCAATACAATATCACGTTCTGTCTGTTCAGTTTCTTGTCCATCTTCAACCATAATAACTGCAACTTCTGTTGCTCTTGGAGTATTATAATGTCAAGGATCTGTTGTTCTGTTATCTTTAATTACCATCCTCATATTTACTAATTGATTTGATCTTAACATATCACTGCTTGGCAAAATATTTTAACATATGGATTAAAATTATTCAACATTTGTTGAAGTTTCACAAGAATATCAGGATCAAGGTTAGGCATTACGTTCATTCTATTTTGCAGCTCATTATCAGTATCATATATGTATATTTGGACAAATTGAGGATGTTTTTTATCATTAGGAAGCAATGTTCCTATACTATGGTACATTTTTCCATGTATTCGAAAAGTATAGACACCGCTAGTTTTCATTACATTTTCATCAATTTTTGTGCCTATTGAAGTAAATGATAATACAGAATTATACATCCTAATATTTTGTTTAAATAAACATGCAGTAGAATCCATTCCATTAAGAAATCTATCCAAAGGAGGTAGTAGTTCTTGCAAAGGTGGAAGAAGAACTTTGCCTTTTGCACAGCAAGTAGCAAAAACTGGTGATCTTGTAGATACATTTATTCTTTTATCCAACCACATCATAGCCCCACAGTTGAAACATTCATGGTCCATATTACCTAGTGTATGATGATTTAATCCATCTGAATCCATGAATAAATACATGTCTTTGGAATTTTTGATGATTCATTAATTTCATCATCTCTCCTTCTTTTTGAATGTGATGGTGGTATGTTTTCTTTCCATTTTGTCTCTTTAGTTAACGACAAAGTTGCTGATACTCACGTTGGAGCATTTTCTGTCATTCCTTAAGAGTTTCACTGTTCATCATAATTTTTGTATATAATAATAAAAGAGAAATGTTATATTTAGTTTTCAATATTATCAATATGTTTAAGAAAAATAATTTACAGTATTAACATGTAGGATCATTTTTTACTTTTTATTTCTTTATTAAACTTTAAACTTATATTATATATTAAGTATTGAAAAAGCTTAATTATACTTTTATTAATTAAATATTAAATTGGAAAAACATAAAAGGTTTCAATATGCTGCATATATACAATAAATAGTAAAATTTTTTCTGAGGAGATCGAGTCCCTCCAGACCCACCTTCTTAGCTCTATTTTTTTTTTATCTTTGTTTTTCTATTATTTTATTTTTCCTCTAGATCGTATTAAAGATACACGCGATTATACTTTTCAGTTAATATAATGTTACACGCATAAATGTTACACAACTGAAAATTATTTATACAGGGTACTATAAACGTGACAGTGATCGACATCAACGATTTTAAATATATGAGAAGATAAGATTATGTATTTATATTAATACTGAAAAGACATTTACATTAGATATAATCAAAAACATTATGTCTGTATTGCAAAATGAATTAACAGTATCCTAGGATGGATTATCCTATAGGATTATTCGTTTTGTGAACTGCAGATCCGGATAAAAGTCTAGGATATCCGGTCACAATCTATTCGTTTGAAGAAGATTCTAACGGCGATATCAACCTTGATAACCTTAGCAATTCTATAGTCAAAACTCTTATTGTACTAATCAGTAATAATTTCGAGAAAAAAAATAGGTAACATTACAAATACGAAATAATTTTGTGAAACTTATTAAATTATGTGCTTTATCAAAGATGCAGAGAAAAGTCTATTTAGACGCTCAGCCGCTCAGCCGAAATTATGAGTCCACATTGAGGTACAATAACAAAATTTTTTTTAATAACAAGAATTTTTTTGTTGCATGAGTTATATATCTTTTTTTAAGCACGAGAGAGTAATTTTGCGTAATAATATATTAGAAGAAAATTCTTATAAGATTTCATGCGAATATGATAATTTATATGATAAATACCAATAAATTTATGGATCTAATATTTGTGCATAAATTCTGTCTATTAGATTTGCGCATTGTTACATAATCGAATTGGAGCATAACGGAAATTTAAGAGTTTTGTTGTACCATAATATAAATTACACTTTTGTTTGTTTAAAAAAGAACCATCTTTTTTTCAACCAGGTTAAACAACAACGTAATTGTGGCGAAGTAAATCATATGAATATATATAAAATTGACTTTTCTTGATTAATTAATTCTCTTCATATTTGAAAAGACGCAATTTTTTTTTCTATTTTATTAATAACACACACTCTCTTATTAAACACAATCGTCCTTCGTGCTAGACAAAATGAAACTTTCCTTAATTTTAATTGCTCTATTTGCTTTGATTGCATCTTCAGTTTTGGCTTTGCCAACTCCTGAGAGAGAGGATATAATTCGTGTCATTAAATGTAAGTATCATCGAAAAAAATCTGTTACATTATTTAAAATAATATGATTAATTTCTTTTATTTCTTTTCTCTTAGTCAAACGTGATTCAAACGATTATGTTAATAAAATTTCCCAAAGAAAAGAGAAACCCCCCAGCCCCTATGAACTAACTCCGAAACAACTTAGAGAATGGGAAAAAAATGTAGGAGTAGGAAAACGTGATGCGATAAAAAAGTTGAAAAAATAATGTTATTATCGCTCATTTTTTATAAGAAAGATTATATTTTACTTTCCCTTTACCTCATAATAATTATAATAATGTTTTTCATTCATTAATTATTATTCAAATACATACATTCACATTTTAAGCTACGATATATCCTCAATCCCTCTCATATAGAAATCCCGTTTTAGACAATTATAGTAATAAAAAAAATAATTTAATTTTATTAAACGTAAATAAACAACGTTTTTTTTCAATAACTAAAAAGGGGCTTAGTCCAAACTAAACCAAGTTCAGATCTTTGTAAAATTACGGTAACCTTATTTATCGTTTATTATTCCGATCGCATTTATTATTTATAAATGAAGTTTTTTATTAAAATTAAAATAAAGAGCTCAATACAATATATATATGTGTGTGTATAAAATTTACAAATGTTTTCAAACTACTACTATTTACGTAGTCTTCGCTTTTGCTGCGGTTGTTGTGGCTGTGGTGGTTGTGGTGGCTGTGGTGGTGGTTGTGGTAATTTTGGTGTTGGGAGTTTTTGATGTTTTGGATTAAGAACAGAATTTTTGATCCAATTATCTAAATCATTTTCAAATTTTTTTGGATTTTCCCACATAGGAATATGGCCAACACCATTATAGGCTAAAATTTGATTTAATCCATCAACAGGTCGTAAATTAGCGATTGTTTGACTGTGCACAGGATTTACAACTCTATCATCATTTCCATAAATATTTAATGTTGGAATTAAGAGATTTTTATATGTTTCCGTATAATCATAATTAAGTTCTAATGAAAAAAAAGAAAGTAAGTTAAGATTTTATTAATTAAAGAAAATTATATTAATATAACTTACCTCCATAACCGGAACGAGATTCAGAAGGAGAATAAGCACCAATTCCTAAAAAGAAACTTAAAATTGACGGTTGAAATGTAAATTGACTATTAAGAGAAGGAAAACTTTTTATCAAGTTATGAATTGAATCCAAGATGTATATATAAGTATGACTAGTAACAATACTACCAATAGTAACCTTACTATATTCAACAAAAACACCTTCAGTTTGAAAACTTATAAAATTATTTCCAACGCTAACATATCCATCAACATCTGTTTCTCCTGTATTGTTAAGATAAGATAATGTAACTATAGATCCTGTGCTCCAAGTAACTAAGATAATTTTAGAATTTGCCCCCTTTCCCTTTCTTTTTTTAATATTATTCACTATTAAATCAACATCTTGACCATATAATTCTAAATTATTATATTTATTTATATCCCCATCCATACTGCTTTCTCCCATACCACGTAAATCCCATCTCACTAAATGATAATTATCAAACATATCATGTGATGTGAACGTCGTCTCCCATGCCAACTTATTTGAAAAAAATCCATGTGTAAAAATTATTGTTGGTTTTAAAATATTTCCTCTTTCTTCAACGGAAATTGTCATATCGTCTGGTGTTGTTAATGTATACGTAAATGATTTCGGTAATTCATTTGTTAAACATTCTATAGGAAACTGAGCTGTGACTATCGGAATTATTAAGAAAATCGTAAAGTATATCAACGAGAGTTTTATTCCCATGATTTTGTTTAATTTATTAGGAAATATTTTTATATATATATATATATATTAAAATTTTTTTTTTTATATAAAATAGTAAAAGGAGGATTTCGTTAAAATATTTCCGACAAACCTCGGTATTTATAAGGATTTTAAACCCGAAATCATTCCATTTAATAATGAATCAAAATCCACGTTTCACATACAACAGATGTTGAGCAATTATTGTAGAATAATTACTAACCATTTTGTTAATAGTTTATATGCTAAATTGTGCCTCAACATATATAAAAGAGTATTTAATTTTAGTTTCCAATAATTTTATTGCATCACAATGATCATTTTATGTAACTTTAAAAAAAATATATATATGATATTACAAAAGGAACAATGAAATCACCTATTTAAAAAGAACTTTTAGCCGGTTTTGATTCTAGTTTTATTTTATCTTTTTAAATCTGGTAAAATAAAAAAAATTACAAAAGTTTTCTCAAATGTTTTTCAAATTAAAAATATTACCAGATAAAAATTATTTGATATAAATGAACAGTACTGCTGCAAAATTATTCGAATCAACTCTGCTGCGCCACAATTCATTAATTTGATTTGTGCGCTCACCAATAATTTACACAAATTTATTAAATAAAGCCAATAAAGCATTCAATTGCTTGTTCCTTCTAGCCTGAAAAGTTTGATATATATATTTGCGAATAATGTTACATATTCAGCAGATCATAATCAAATGCCAGAAAATCTTAGCTGAAACTGTGGCAAAAACCCTTCTTTGGATTGTATCACTTGCTTATTTATTCATATAAGGAGTCAATCAGAGAAAATGAATTCGGGATCGGGAGTTCTATTTTGCTTTTTTTATCCTGGGGCAATTTTAACCGTTTTTAGGATTAAATGTATACGATTATATTATTAAAAAAGTGTAAGAGACCAAGCGATTGTTCCTAGTTTAAGAAATTATTGACTAAAATTGGAAAATAAAAAACGCTACAAGTTGTTGGCATTAGTCTGTTCATTTTGGTTTTTATAAATCAAAGAAGCGATTATTTTTTTTGTTTTGCGGTTTCGATCAATAAAACGTGTCTCATAATACCAAAAAAAAAAAAGAACTTATTATCGATTACTCTATAAATGGACTTTGGGGTCTTGGGGATTGTTGTCGGCTTTTCGGGAAAAAAATCGGTGAGCGGAATCTCCTTATAAATATGATGTCATTAAATTCGGCCAGAATTAAGTAGTCGGTCTGCTAATAAAATATTTCCTATTTTTATAGGTTTATATTTACATAATCTCAAATCTTGTTTTAATATTGTTAATGATTTACTGCAAATTTTCTATTTAAAATTTATTTTAATAACTTCTAATATATATATAGTAAACCGAGTTTTTATTGTTATTTTTAATTTTTTTTTATACTCTTCTCATAATTAAAAATAGAAAGTGTGTTAGAAGTATATATTTATATTTTTTCTTAAATATATACAATATATTTATAATTTTGATTTTTGATAAGGCCTTAGTTAAAAGTATAGTATATATGATTATTATGTAATCCAATCTTTTAATCTAATAAATGTTTATATAAAAATAACATTTAATTTTTAATAATTTCATGTAAACTTTATTAATAGAAAAGATGACAAATTATTTTACAAAAATACATCCATCTGACTTTATAGACGTGATTATTAAAATAATGAAAGAAAATAAAACAAAAAAAAACAAAAAAAATATTCTGGTATCTATTAGAAAACTCTGTTATAAAAAGATAAAAAAATAAAAATGAAATTGTAATCTAAAATTTACTAATTTTTAAAATTTCTTTGCTAAAAATTATTTTTATAAAGTGTCTTTTTTCAAAGATTATTCTAATTTTTAATCTTTAATTAAATATTAAATATACTAATATTATTAAAATAAATATAATTTATTTTTTTTGAATAATAATTTAGTAATTTTTATTTGTAAATTTAAAATTTTTTTTTTTTTTTTTTTTTTTTTTTTTAATTATTAAATTAACAGCAAATTTTAAGGATTTATAAGATTTAAATATATTGTTTAAATAAAATTAATAATATTTATATTTATCAATGTATTTTATTAAGAATTTATCTGGCTTCCAAGATGTACAGCAACAATAGCATGGGAAAAAGCCAACAACATTGGAAGAAAAGACAAATTGAGTAAATCTGAAAATATGGAACATTACTTTAAATTTTCTCATCAGCAAACAAAATACTCAAAGCAAGAAAAACAACAATTGGAAAGTGAAAAATTATTAGAAGAACAGGAAATTCCAACTACAACACTTGACAATTCCTCATTTAAAATGGCAACAGATAAAAATTGTACAACATCAAAAAGTGATATAATAATTAAAAAAGTTCATGATCAGATGTATTTATTAATTAATAATAATGAGTGGTTTAGTTGGGCTTATAAAAAAACCAGCAACATTATTAATAATATAATATTGGATCTGGAATTAACATAATACTTGGAAAAAAAAAAAAAAAAAAGTTATTATTAGAATATATTTAATAAACATAGTAATAGTTAATTTTATAATATTTTATATTTATATTTATTATTCTTATATTTATTATTTTAAATTATATTTTGATGATCGCATTCTGCAGGTCAGGGTAGATATAGTTTCTGATAAATTGTTTATAGGATATATGAACTAAATATCAATAAAAGCATATATAGATCATTAAAAAAAAAAAAAAAAAATCAATGTATCTTATTTTAAATTAATGAATAATATTTACTGGTATATATAATATTTATTTAAGTATTATTAAATATTACTACCAATAATTATTATTACAGGTAATTCTTGCCAATTATTATTTATTATAGAAGAATAATTGGTTTAGTTAAAATTTGAAAGTATTATACACTTAATTTTAACCAAAAATTATAATTTTAATTATAATTAAAAATTGTTTATTAAAAAGTTTTAATTTAAATAAATCTAAATAATAAATAAATAAAATAAATATAATTAAATGCAATTATACTAAAATTTTGAAAAAAAAATTTTTTATAATTTTTATTTATAAATGTATTTTTTTAAAAACTATTTAAAAAATAATTTTTTAATTTAAAAGAAACTTATTCTACTTATAAATTTATATATAATAATATTATTTATATTATAAATAGATTAATATTTTAAAAAAATTTTAGGTATAATAAAAATAAATATTATTATTATAATTTAACAAATTTTAATAAAATATAATGATTTTATTATATTAAAAAAAAAACAATATGTTATATTTATAATTTCATTAAAAAAATAATAAAAGTAAAAATAAAAAAAAAAAGTAATAAAAATAATTATAATTATTAAAATTCTAATAATAAAAATGCATTATAAATTGAAAAAAATCCTAAATATTACTAAAATAAATCAAATTATATTATATCTATAAAGATGAATTATATATTAAAAAATATTTATCTTATTGAGATAAATTTAACAAATCAAATATCATTAAAATTTACTAATAACAAATTTGAAACCAAAATCTATATATAATTTTATACATTTAAAATAAAAATTAATTATAAGGTTTATATAAATTCAGATTTGTATTTTTTTTAGTTATATTCAGATTCTGGTTAAAATAATTAAAAAAAATTCATCGCATATGCGAAATTTCGCCAGTGTCACGAGGTTGTAGATCATTTCCTTTTATGGAATTTTATGTAACTATTTAGCATAACATTTTTCCAATTTTTGTCCAGAGAAAAATTTCCTTTTTTGGAATTTTGTGTAACGTATAAAATATCACCTAGCATCACGCCCCCCAGCTTTAAAAAATCACTAAGTATTATATGAACTTAGATTTTTTTCAGTGAAAAAATCTTATTTGTCACATTATTTGTCACATCTTTAATTCTGGTCAGATTCAGTAATTCCGGTCAAATTATAAAGTTATACAAACTTCCAAAAAAGGATATTTTTCTCCAGACAAAAATCCATGAAAATAAGTTTCACTAATATCCAAAAAAAGGAAATGATCAGCAGATCACGTGACACTGGCGAAATTTCGCATATGCGATGAATTATAAAATCCTTAAAAAAATATATAAAATAAAATTTTTTATATTAATTTATTCTTTTAAATATTAATTATTAAATAAAAATTGTTAATTATATAAAAAATCTAATATATCATATTTAACTTAATTTAATTATTACTGTATATAAAAAAAATATATTTATATTAGTAATAATTAATATAAATATTAGTGGATTTGTATAATTACATATTATTTGACTATAATAAATTTATTATAAAAATAGAAAAATCCAGTTTTTTATTAATTTATTATATCTAGCTAATATAAAATCTGCCAATATAATATTTTATATATATGTCTTATTAATATTTAAAATAATTTGAAAATACTATTAAAAAAAAATAAATACTAATAATATATATTTTTTTAAAAAGTTGATATATTATAAATAATATAATTTTTATAATTATTTTTAAATAATTAAGTAATCTCATTTATAAATACAAAACCAAAAATGTTTTGTATATATCATTATCATATAAATTACTAGCAATTAAGACAAAAAAAATTATACATATAAATTATTATTTTTACGTAAAATTTAGCTTACTATTTTCTACTGATAATAAAAATAATTCAAATTTAAATTAATGTATTTAGTATTAACCTTTTAAATAATTTATTATTATTTTTTTTTTTTTTTTTTTTTTTTTGCAAATTCATGATGATTAATTATACTAAGGCTTTCAATTGACGAAAATTAAATCTAACTAGATAAAATTTTTTTATCATAGTTCATATAATCACATTAACGTGAAAAAATTTGCATTGTAAATAAATGTATAAATATAAAAGCAAAATAAAAAAAAAAAAATTGGTGTATTTCGCGATGATAACCTAGTTATCGATCCTCAGTGTACACATACAGTATATATACGCCTAATTCTAACAATTCACAAGCGAATAACATGGAATTCATCATTATCACATTGATTTTAAACTCCTTTTACTGAAAACTAAATCACATTTCATGTTCTTAAAGTTAGGCGTAATGTAACAAATAATATCAGAATCTTGTGCTAAAATATCCTTGACGTCAAATTGAAACAATAATGAAGCTATCATCAGCCTCATTTCCATTAATGCAAAACTAAAAAAACAAATTAATGACATATGAATCGTTAATTAATAGTGTAGATTTAACATTGAAAATGAATCAATATTATACTTACTTTTGTCCTATACAATTTCTTGATCCTACAACAAATACATATTAATAAAATTCAGTAATAATATTTATGGTAATAGATTTGTAAAACTTACCAGCTGAAAACGGATAGAAAATATCCTTTGGTGGATTATCAATATCTAGCCATCTTTCCGGTACGAATTCTTCAACATTTTTACCCCAATATTTGGGATCATGATGTAAATGATAATAATTTAAAACCAAATTTGTCTAAAGTTAAAAATTTTTCTTAGTTTAATATCGTTAAATATATATAATATTAATTATAGATATTTACGCGAGCGGGAATCATATATCCATTAATAATCGTATCTTTTTCAGGTGATCTTCCAATACCTATTTATAATAAATATTTCAAAGTTAAATAATAGTTAAACCTGCAATCCAAACAATATATGGAAGAAATGATATCAGGTCTATGCCGATTTTAATAGACCAACATTTTGCGATTTATTCACTCAATATTGGCCCTTTTATTTAGACGTCGTGATGAAATTTGGCCATTACGCATCATCAATCACTCGGTCTGTCACTGATATCCCATACGTGTACTTATAATACGTTATTTACCTCCATCCTAGTATTAAAATATTAATTAGCTTACTCTTAATCAATACTTAAATGACATTAGTTTTATAATGATAACGAACCAAAGTAATAGGCCATAATCTCATCGTCTCATTAATAACAGCGTTTAAATAAGGTAATGCTTTTAATTGATCGTGCTTAGGTAATTCATCATTACAATTTCCTAAGGCATTATCCAACTCTCGTTGTAATAATTTTAATTTATCAGGGTTTTTTGCAAGTAAAGTTATTGCCATTGAAGCCGTAAAACCAACAGTATCAGTTCCAGCAATTAAAAATTCTAATATTTGATCAAATATTTCAAAGTCTGTAATTTGATCACTATCTTCATTTTTAATTACGTCTAATATTGCTTGTAATATATCAACTCTAGGTTTCTCCGCTTGTCTTCTGCTTTTAATCAACTCATTTGAAAGCTTTGACCAAATATAAATGAATAATTTAGTCTATAAATGATCATGAAAAACTCCATGCCATATAATAAATAACCGATAACACTTACATCCAGTAAATATTGATCATATTTCAAAAATGGCTTTAATAAAGGAAACATAGATTTCTAAATGGAATCACATATATTGTATAAGTTATAGAGTATATAATGATGAACATTTATCCCTAATAATTATCACATACCATTGCTCTTCTTCTTAATTCTTTGTAAACTTTTCCTGGTAACGGATGAGATAAAGTTTCAATACTATTAAACTTGCCCTCAAAATTAGTTTCCCCTATAATATCCTGCATAAACAGATAAAATTATAAGTTATGAAATTCATTTATTAAAAAAAAAAAAAAAAAAAAAATGTGAAATATAAACTTACCAAAACACAACTTTGTACAAGATTAACAATATTGAGTACAGCTCCATCAGAATAAGTTTTTTTTCTAACACATTCATCAACTTTACAAACTAAATCTTTAACACACGATGCCATTAATGGTTCTAATGATGATACATATTTAATAGAAAATGCCGGAGAAAGCATTCTTCGCTGTAATAAAGAAAATTATTAATTTAATAAGTCACTATATATTTGAAAAAAAAAAAATAATATGCAATAACGTATTAATAATACTTGCTCTTTTTTTGTGGAATGATTTATCACTACATTAAAATATTAAAAATTTATTAAACATTTAAAAAAAAAGATATACTGTACGTTAAATAAGTAAAAAAAAAAAGGACTTACATTGTTGAAAATAAAGTATCAAAATTATCATCCGTTCTAAATTTTATATAATTAAAATTTTTTGGAAAATCCTATTCGTATATAACAAGAGATAATTGATCGTATTATTTCGATGATTTAAATAACGCGAATTCGAATCGATTCATATACATACAGCAGCGATTATCTTGAGGAATAAAGAAAATAAGAAAAACAATTAATCATAATGATTTCGAACGTTTATATTAAATACGATGAATGCAAAGAAGGGCTGGAGTTTTATAGTTTATGGGAGCCCTGATGTAATACCTCTTTAATAACATCTTTATCTGAAATCATTACTAAATTCGGTCCTTTGTAAAAAGAATTTCTCATTTATATCATCTTTAGAAAGAAATGCAAGTAACGAGATCAATTAAATAAAAAACCTACCAAGTCTCACTATAGATCCGTAAGTAGGAACCACTACATTTTGTATCCATTTCCACCTAAATTGAAAGGAGATAAAAATACCTATCTGTGTATTTAATCATTTTATCATAAAAATACATTACCTTTGACCTGATATTTGTTTAAAAGAAATAAAAAGTCGTGTAAGAGGGAATAATTTTGGTCCGGGAACTATACTTAGCGGTCCAAAGTAAGCACAATAAATTATCTTTTTTAAAAAAAAAAAAAAAAAAATTAATAAACGCACGCACAAACACCACTTTTCTAAAAAAAGAAATGCTTACATCATACACAGATTTTAATAAGTAAAAAAATAAAATAATACCACATAATTTAAAGAAGTCTTTAAAATCAAAAAAAATTTGTTTCATATTTGTAAAATTAAAACTAAAAATTTTCGTAATCGTAAAAAAAAATAAAGGAGACGAAAATAATTAAAATAATTTTTGAAAATCGTGTTTATCGCGTAATGTCACATGATGATGTTAAACAAATATTAAACGATTCATGAGAGAACTTTATTAAACTTCATATGAATGACATGATACGCGCGCACAATATTAATAGGTGAATTATTCAAAAATTTATTTTTTTTTCATTTCGCTTATCTCTCATCACATTCACTAATTAATTAATTAACATATTATAAACAGCTCTCGCAGATAATTTATCCATTTTACTCCAATTTGACCTTCTCCTTTCCTCGGTAATCATAGAAGCATCTTCTTCGCATATAGTGTTAACAACTTTAACTTCTTTCTCAAACTTAATATCTGGAGCATCGTAAAAATCGATTTTAACTTTAATCTTGTGCCAAATAACAATATAATCCGAATGAACTGAAGGTAAGATTTGTTTCTCTTGATTTCTAGTAATCAAATCAAATTTAGCCTTAATCTCATACTTATTCATGGTACCAGAAACCAACATTAATTGATCACCGAATACTTCAGATTTAACAATATTTTCAGAATTATAATGAACCACTTTTTTTTGCATTAATTGATGATACTCCTTTAAACAAATTTTAATCCTTTTAACATAGACTTTCATATTTTCTAATGTTAAACTTATAGGAATTATAATAGAATTTCCGATACCAAGAGTAGTTTGAGTTAAATTAACATCATAATCAACACCTTTTAAAGTTGGATTTGAAGTTCTAATCATTGGAATTAATTGTGAAGTAGGATTCATTGGTAAATTCCATCTCGTAATAGGACATATAACACTAACTCTTTTAACATCACATTTTAATCCAAAATATTTTGATGGTCTAGAAATTTTTGCTTTTAAAATATAATATATTTTAGATGCAATAGGTCGTTTAAGTAGAAGAGAAGCTGGTAAATAATCAGGTAAAGGGATTTCAAAAGGTAAATCCAATTCTGTTATCTTTTGATAAACTCCTTTAATTGATGATTCCCAAATCACATATGAAAGCTCAATAAATTTATTATTGATATTATTTCCCATTTCTACTTCATTCCATTTAACGAATTCATTTCCTGTAAATATAATTTCTATTTTATCTGTTAATAATGGATTTGTAATTGGTCTTCTTATATTTAATATTCCAGTGATTTTTGTTTGTTGAATTCCTAAATATCCTTGTTGAAAATTTGAATTATTTGGTGAATACGAAAAATATATATTTTTACAAGAATCTTTATATTGTGATTTTGGTGGGGACTTTGTTAAATCTATGTAATCTTTCGTCATTTTCTTTTTGAGAGAAAAATTTTGTTGTTTCAGTTTTTTTTGTGCGTGAAAAAAAAAAAAATAATATATATATATACGTCTCTATAGTCTATATATATTTTTTTATATATAATATATTTTTATGAATTCATTAATAAATTAATCGACGGTTACACATTATATCATTGTCTCAACTACTGACAGGTTAAAAAATTTATTAATTTTTTCGTTTCTTAGAAGGGGGATTAACAATATAAATAGGAACTATTTTTGTTCCTTTTTTTGAGCGGGAAATAATTAAAGTAAACGAACGTGATTTATTCAATTTAAGAAAAAGGTAATTTCTTTTTTTAGTTTAATACCAAAAATTGATTTATTGAGATCCGGGTCATCAGGTCTGTGTTTTCCATTCATGACTCATTGTGAAATCATTTAACATCCACAAATCAGCTGAATAAAATCTTACCCGGCGGTATAATTATGGTACAAATATAAATGCTAGGCACCCTGGGTCACTGTGATCAAATGACGGGAAGTCTTTGAATAACATTTAATTTTTCCTAAACTATTATTTTTATTAAATTAAACAAAACGAATGGATATATATTACAGTTCTAATTTCACATACATATAATATTATGCATGTATAAAAATAAAAATGTTTATTTGAATTTGTAAAAATTCAAAAATAACCAGAGTTCCTTCCACCAAATAAAGAGAGACGGTTCTTTTGAAATATAGTACCATTTTTCGTTCTACCAATAGGCCAAGAGAAAGTCTTAATCATTTTTGGTTTTACAAAAGTTTCTTCAGTTTTAGATTCATTATGATAAAACCAAGTATTCATTAAATGATGATGTTCTGAAATATCTTGTTTTGTAATAAAATTTAAAATAGTAATTTCCTTTTCTAATTCAATTGAAGGTGAATTTGAATTTTCTAAAAGAATTTTAATTCTTAATTTATGTCGAATATCAATCATTTCATTGATCGTAGAACAATTCAATTTTCTGCCTAAATTAGCTTTTGTTAAATTTAATTTCATTTTAATAAAGTAATAATCATCACCATTACTTGTCCTTGATTTTTTAGCCTGTTCACCAAATGCTGTATCAATTATTACGAACCCTCCAATTTTTTTCGATTTATCATCGATCTTGAGTTCATGACTTTCTTTAATCCTAACAGAAATTTTTTTAATTTTAACCTTATTCAAATCATTAATAAAGAATTTCATTGGAATATTAATCGTATCTTTATAATTGAATAAAGTTTTCTCTAATTCAACTTCATAACGAATATCATCATTGGAATTTATCCATTTAAAAGGTCGATCAAAAGTATTTATACCTTCCAACTTTTGCCACCTTTGAATTCTACACCAAACTTCTACAATTTTCTTTTGACTAATTTGTAATTTAAAAAGATTTATTGGACGAGATATTTCTGCACGTAAACTATAAGTAATATGACCTATTTCGGTTCCATCACCAGCAACACCACCAGCATTATTTCCTTCATGACCTTTAACGTTAAGGGAAGTTATTGTGGCGGGTAAATTATCTGGTAAATCAAATTCAAAAGGTAAATCTAAAATAGAAAGTTCTTCATAATTATTATTTGTGGACTTCCATATTATTTTCGATTGTTTATATAAAATATTTTCTTTTGTAGTAACAATATTATTTTCTTTCCAAGAAATTACTTGAATTCCTTCGAAAATTAATTCAATTTTATCAGAGTATAATGGAGAATGTACTGGATAACATAAGTGAAAGGAACCTTTTATTGTTGAATTTTCTATACCATAATAACCATGTTGAAAACTTGTTGGATTTGGAGTTGGTTTAAAGTAAGCTTTTGTACTGCAACGATTATAACCCCAACCTGGATTATATAAAAGAGTAAAATCATTCGAAACATCTGAGGTTGATGCGGACATAATTTTAAAGAAAAAAAAAATGAGAATAAACCGAAAAAGAGAGAGAGAAAGGTAAACTACTAGTTTACGAATTATATTTATAGGAAAATGCATTAGCTTATGGGATGATTTCATGGGACAATGATTTGCGGTACTTGGATTAGTAGATTAATACTTTAATAGAAATTTTACCGGAGCATTGTTAGCCTTTTTTTTCAATTCAATAAAAATATATATGGGAATTCATTTTAATTTGCCATACAGTGACATTATTATACAGTACAGTGTAAGTGTGTGACCAACCAATCATAACCTCAGTTATCAATAGAATCAACAATATCAATAATCTTTTCAAATAATCTAATTTTTCTACTTCCTTTTAATAAAACATCAATATTAATTTGATGCCAAACATTAATTAAATCAGTTTTAACGCTACTACGAATTCTTTTTCCATATAAGTGTATTTTACAATCAACTAAATATCTATTATTTTCAACGGGAGAAATTTTTTCCTTAATAATAACTTCTTTAAATAATATATTTTTTACCAGATGTGTTTTGTTACCTACTTTTAATAAGTAATTTTCTTTTAAACTAATTTGAATTTTCCTTATATTTCTTATATTCTCTTCGTTATTACAAACAATTATACTTAGAGGTAAATTAATGATATTATTATAATTTTGATCGAATTTTGTCTTATTAAATAAAATTGAATATTCATTATTCTTGATTTTTTTCATTAATGTAACCGATTCTAGATTTTCAATCTCTTTTTGTTGAACGTATTTTGTTATTGGACATTCTATTTCAACAATTTTTTTTGAATTTTTTAATATATGATATTTTTTTGTTTTCGTAATTACTGCTTTTATAGAATAATTAATTCTTGCTTTACTAAGATGATTTGTTAATTTAGAAGGAATTGGTAAAATACTGGATGGAATATTTTCTGGTATCGTAAATTCAAAAGGTAAATCTGAATAACTTAAAAAACCATTTTCTCCTAATTCATTCCCGTCGTAAACGCAAGATGTATATTCAAAATATTTCGTTTTGGCGTAATTTATTTTATCCCCTTCATTCCATTGTACCATACCATTCCCACTAAATATAATATCTATTTTTTCAACTTTTAATGGTGAATTTGATGGATAACGAACGTGAAATGTACCATTTATTCTTGATTGTTGAATACCTAAATATCCTTGTTGTTTATATGTAAAATATAATTTATTATTATAATAATCATCTTCCGTGGTTTGTTTTGATAATAAATATGTATAATCTTCCATTATTAACTTAAAAGAAGGAAAAGATGAATTTTGAGGGGAATTTTTTTTTTTATGATTATAAGGACTTCAAATATAAAGATATTGGATAAATTCTTATTACACGTATGGTATTTTAAATCAAATGTTACGTAAAGATACGGTGTAATCTAATCTATTACACGTATTACACGTGATATGATTGATCAAAGAACTTAATTTAAAAGTCGAAAAACCCCGACTTGCATAAATCCTAATTACAAAGCAATGAATTACAAAGCAATAAAAAAAAAAATGATTATTAATTAATAATTATACTTGAAATTCGGATAAAACTTATTTCTTTTACCTATTCCAACGAGAACTAATCCAAATCTAAATCCTCGGCTTAATTTAGGCTTGTGAACAAAGGATTGATATATCGTATAAGTTCCTAATCCCCAGAATGTTGCTACACCAATTACTCGACATGATAAACAATCTTTATATTCTTTTCGTTGACTTTGTAATAGAGTTTCATCTTTGTTATCTTTATCATTAGTAAACACGCTAGAATTTTTTTCGGATGACATCTTTTTCTGTTAAAAGTTTAGAATTATCTGCGCAAGAAATGCTTGAATCCTCCTTCAATTTCTGATTATAGATCGAATTTATACTAAATTAGTACTTCAATCATCTAAAGTAATATGATAATCTAAATTTTAATGCTTCATTTCCTACCAAATTTGTAAAACTTGGGAATTTTCTAATACGAAATTTTACCGTGTTTTAATGTGTGTTCAATTAAGTCGTTCTATTTAGAAAATGAAATAAAAAAAAAATTTTCTTTTTTATTTTATTTTTTCTGAAACATGATTATTTATTTATTGTTACAATCACATGATAAAATAAAAGGATCAAATGATCAAAATCTCTACTAAATTACGTAAAATGAGTAAAAATGAGTAATGAAAATAAACTATAAACTAGTTTATACTCGGAATAATGATGTTCAATTCGGATCTTTAACAGTTACACAAATAAATTAGCGTTCACACTTTCATTTCTTTAAAATTGTCTTCCAATTTTCCTAAATTCAATCTTATCTTTATATCGATAAACTTCAAAGTTACAAATTAAAAGCGAACGAGATTCATAACAATGCAAAAAAAGTTTCATAATTTTTTGCTAGCAGAAATAAAAATCATTGACCATATAAGATGAACTAGTATAGCCGAAATTTTCTCGTTTTAATAATAAAATGTAACCCATATAATTAAGATATATGCTACTGAGCTTGCTACTGTGCATTTTATCACAGCAACACACAAAACATCAGAACGTTTTTACAATTTCCGCAAATAAACATACTTTTCATGTTAATCCTCATAAGTGAAAATTATTCAAAACGATGAGGTATTGAGCATTGATCATTCGCTGGGCGTCTCTCGATCATTAATAGATGGTAATCGTTATGGACTTGTGGCAATAATGAAACGAAAGAAAAGGATGATTATTCAATGGCCAATAGAAAATTAAGATACATACTTAAATCCAGGAGTTTTAGTCTTAGGAATTAATTTTCCTACGTTTAGTACGAGTTTTTTTACGTGGACACGATCGGTATGCAATTCGTGAGAATACTTGATGAAAGTTGGATCTTTATTTGTATCCAAAAGATTTTATTTTGTTTTCATTTTTATTGATTTACAATATTAGCATTTTTATTCAGGCAATTGATTACCAAAAATTTATTGGAGATCTCCAATTTCGATCGGTTAATTTATTCACCGATCGCTTGGCAAAAACCACAGCAGGTGATTTGACGAGTATTTGTGATTTTATTCCCGATAAAGTTTGTGAAAATTTTTGTATAGGAATTTTAAATGAGATTTGATGTACATAAATGAATTAAAAATCTTGCAAAGTAATTGGTACGGGCATTACCAATTAACATAAGATACATCGGCAAAAGGAATCAAACATGTGATTTATTTTCTAACCTTTTTCGGTTTTACAACTAATATTGCTAGCTAGTAGACGCTTTTTCAATTGAAATAGTATCTAGAAGTGAATTCTGAAAACTGATTTCACTTTAACTTATAAATCCGATAAATCACACAAAAATTTCTTCCTAAGGGTTTATATTGAAATTATGAATGATTCAGGGACCATTTGATAAGTACCGTATAAACGATAACGCTGTCCCGAGTATCTGTTGACGCTGCGCCCATTTTTTACTATAGATGAAGGTTCTGGGTAAATTGATTCTTTAAAAAAAAAAAATGAAGAAAATGGAGATTTTTCTTTCAAAAAAGAGGAGTTACTATACATTAGGGGTAGTAGTCCGCATTATACGGGAAATTATAAAAAAAAAGATGTAAAAATATTTGACTTGTGGAGGAATTATGAATAACATAACAGCATTTGATATTAATACTGTCATATTGAGATATATTACAGTGTTGGTAGCGGTAGAAGTAATGCAGCGGTCAAAACTCAAAAGGTTCACCTGATACTTGTAATTGATCCGACCATAATATGTCTATTTGTGAATCTTTAGAAAAATAAACATGGAATTAACCATCTCATTCTAGCATTTATACTTGACCATTATTAGCCACCTGTTTTCTTATTATCATTTATTTATTTTAATTATTCCTGCCAGATAACGTTAAAAAGATCTCCATGTTATTTTAAAAAAGTATCCGAAAAGAACATTCAGGGAAGCGATTCGTCTTAACATTGGAGAAGAATTATACTCAAATAAATCGTTCCATTTGACCGAAAATGCGCTTCATCAAGTATACAGGTATTTTTAACGTCGCAAAAATGGCACACAAAGAAGGAATGTAGTACCCAATAATATACTCTTCCTTTCACAATATCCGGGCCCCGTTATACGGTAACATTACTTGAAAACTTTAGAACTTATGACGCAACATAGATCAAATAATTATTAATTTTTGTTTATTTATTCTTTTTTAAATAAATTATATTATTTTGACTTTACTTTTTACTTTCGAAATAAAAAAAAAAAAAAATCGAAACTAAAAAAGTATATTACACGAAATAAGAATGAAAAAGAAAAAAGAAACAAATATATTACAAGGTTCTCGTTAAATAACGTGAACCATTGAAAAATATTTAAAACATAATAATTATAATTAATGAATAAAAGAAGTAATATTATAAAGTAAATCACAAAGTGCATAAATATTTAACAAAGAAATCCACCGAAAAAATGTCCCAAAAAAATTAAAATTCTTAAAATTCTTTAATTTCTAACTTTGACGCCAACATCAAATTTTTTACTCCTTAAACTTGGAGTAATAAATTGTACAATTTGTAAATCTTGATTTTTCACCATTTCAAATTCAAAATTTAATAATAAAGAAGCTATCATTAATCTTATCTCCATCATAGCAAAATTATTTCCGATACATAATCTTGATCCAGCGCCAAAAGTAAAAACATTTCGTTTTAATTCTACAGGATCACCATTTATCCAACGTTCTGGTACGAATTCATCGGCATCAGCTCCCCAAATTTCTTTTGAATATTGTACTTGATATATAGATGCTGACACTATAGTATCTTTTGGTATGAAGTAACCGTCAATTATCATATCATCGTTCGTTTGACGTAATATTCCACCCATTGGAGCTGGGAAAAGACGTAAAATTTCATTGATAACTGCGTTAAGATATGTAAGATCTTTAATGTTTTCATGATTTAGTGATTGATGAGGTCCATCAGGAAAAGCTGAAGTTAATTCATTCATGAGATTACGTAATTTCTCAGGATGATGAAGTAACGTAATTAATGCCATATTAATACTGAAAGAACTCGTATCACTACCAGCGATTAAAAATTCCATAATTTGATCTTGAATTTCAAATTCATTTAATCCCTCATTTGTATCTTCATCTCGAGCGTCCAATAAAATCTGTAAGATATCTTCACGTTTTTTTCCTTGAGCATTTAAATTTCTACGTTCTTTAATAATATTTTGAATAAATTCGTCGGTCCAAGAATCTTTCTTTAAAAATGGTCTCATATAAGGGAAAGTATGATATAATACACGTCTTTTTAATTCTTGAAAAACTTTTCCTGGGAGTGGATGATCACCTTTTTCAATTAAATTAAATGATCCACCAAAAGCCGTTTCTCCAATAATATCTAATGATGTTGCTTGAACTAATTGATGAATATTAATGATTGGTAAACCATTTTCGTTAAATTGAAGTGGAGAGTCGGATTTACTTGTAAGCGATGACATGATCTTTACTCTATCGATAAGTGTTTTTATACATGATTGCATTAATGGTTCAAGTGATGCGATATATTTAATGGAGAATGCAGGTGATAACAAACGTTTTCGTTGTTTATGAAAAGTTCGATCACTAAGAGGAAAGGGAGAAAAAATGATTAGTCACGTGAACATATATCAGTATATCACAACTGTGTACAAATTAAATTAATTACATACGTTGCAGAGAATAAAGTTGCAATATCTGGGTCAGCTCGAATTCCGGCAATAGCATCAGTTTTTGGTAAATCCTATTGAAATAAAACGTACGAAACTTTAATTAATTCAACCTTTTTTTTTTTTTTTAAAAAAAAAAAATAAATAAATAAAATAAAAATTAATACATACATTAATGACGAGGATTTGTCTAACAGCTTCCTTGGAGGAGAATAAAACGAATTTTGGACCAACTCTTACAACGTTACCATATTTAAGATGTAATTGATAAAACCATTCAAAAACACGACCTTCAGGTCTTCTTATCATAATTGAAAATTCTGATAATGAGCTTAATTTTGGTCCTGGAATTTCGCTTAATGGACTTATATACGCGTTGTAAACCATTTTTATTATGAACTTTGAAAGAACTGCTAGAAATAACCATCCAAATAATTTTGGTAAATTTAATGTTTGTGTTTCTACGAAAGTAATCATTGTGAAGATTGTAATTTTGTAAATTTTTTTTTTTTTAAGAAAAAAAATTTTTTTTTTTTTTTTTTTTTTGAGTTTGTTTAAATAATTTTTTAAATTGTTTATTACTAATTTTTGTTTTATTTATTTATTCTTATTTTATTTTATTTTATTTTTTTTTGTTTTTTTTTTGAACTAGAATCTCAAAATCTTTGAGGAGAATAAGGGGTTCTATATATATTCGTTTTTTTTTCTTAAGGGATTATCATAATCATAATAATCAACTAAAAAAAACAAAGTAAAAATATATTGTTTAAAGTATGATTTTATAGGGGGAAAATATGTATTATTTTTGATTTATGTAAAAGATCATCATTTTATTCGGCCGACTGTAAAATTAAATTGTGTAGTGTGAGAATATCCAAAAAATTAAAATTCGAATTCGAATTTATCACTTTAAAATTTGTCACGTGGCTCGTGACATTATTTATATTTGATTAATTTATTTTTCAAGCCACAAACAATTACAATCAATTTTGAGCCACATTTGGACAACCAATAACTTATTAACTGTTATTAGGTTATAGTAGTACTTCATTTAGAAAATTATTCGAACAAATTAAAATTAATTGGATAAATTTAGGAATTTACAAAAAGTCCATCTTTCTTTTTACATAACAAAAAAAGAGTTATAAAGAACTGATTTAATAATATAAATTAATGTACTAAAATACGATTTAAAAACGATTCGACAAGAAATAGTGTAAATTGTGGCCGAGTCTTTTTTATTATCAAGAAATTTTTTTTACATAAACTTCATTATATACGTAAACTTCATTATATATGATAGCGTATTTTTTAAGCGTATTTCTTTTTATTTGACTGGATGGCGCATTACGTATTTATATGTAAGCATTGTTGTGTGGCACGGACCTAATTGCGTGGCAAATTAAGTTGACACAAGAATGACGTGCATCGATCTATTATGTCACCTAGAGGAGATTTTTTAATGTTGTAATGATGTCGTAAAACTGGTATTGCTTTCAAATATATCCTTCCCGTCTTGTCACAAAAATATTTCGGATACAATCGAATTCATAAAAAGCTCAGCTCTGTGCAAGTTACTATCCATTTTCGCTTTTCATTTACGTAATATTTTCCCGATATTCCCGTTATTCAAAAATAATTTTTTTTTCAAGTTTGTATAGAAAATGGTTGTTTTTGTTAAAAAAAGTAATACCCGAAAAAAAGAAAATTTGGTTCAAAAAAAAAAAAAAAAAAAAAAATTTTCATCGACTTAATATCCGAATTTGATGATCAACAGTTAACATTGCGCCATCATTGTGAGTGCTTAACAACCCGAACCACTTAATTTTTACATGGGTCTTTTTTACAGCGATAAGATTTTATTGGTTGCTTCGCGAATTCGCGTTATAAATCGCCGATTTTTATTTATTTTTGATGACTTTATTAAATTTTCCTGAAATTTTTTAAGAAATGTTGCGTTCTACTTGTATCACAAAGATTACAAAAGATGACTGAAAAAGATCGATACTAGACAAAACATTTTTTTACGTGTATTGTAACAAATCTTTCGGCGGCGGTAAAAATTAATTAGGGAAATTATAATAAGCAAAAAAAAAAAAAAATCTGTAATTTTTTTTTTCAATCACATAAATATCTATTGTTCTTTAAAAGAATATATATTTTTTTCTATATCAATACTTTTAAACGGATTATAAAGATTCCAATGGCCGAATGCATTAATAAACGAAGCTTAAATTAGTCAAATTAATTAAAATTAAACATAGAGCCTAAATAAGGAAAATAATATATGTATAAGTCAATATGTTTTGGTGTACAAACATGGTATGACAATAACAACGGACTTAACAAAAAGTTTAAAATTAGTAAACACAAAAGAAATTTTCTCTTTCGATTTATATATTTGCAAATAACTATTTAATCGAGTAGTTAAATTATTATTATTTCTAAGATGAATTTACTTATTACCATTACGTATTTTGCAAAAAAAAACCATATACATTATTGTAATCTATTATTTTAGTATTTCCATATTTTTTTCTTTTTAACCCAAAAAGGAAGTATGGATTTTTTACTTCTTCCGTTTTTTAACAACTTTGTTCCAGAATTGCAAAACGAGGCGTACGGTAGGACCCGAATGTATCCGGTTCGTTATCTATAGTATATGCACGGTTTTATTTCGTTTACGGAAAACACCGTTAATTGCGAATAACCGAAAACAAGACATTATATAAACAACAAGTCGGTAAAATCATTCTCCACATTATTTTCAAAACTGCAGACAATATTAATCTATTACAATGTACAGAAAGTAATCTCGAGCATATATACAATAGGAATATTTGGAATAAGGTCAACGTATCTTAATTCTGGCCGGATATTCATAATGCCAGTCATTAGGTTGCGGTAGGTTGCGGTGGTATTAAACAATACGGAGTTGTTGATGCATGTCACATTGTCACAGCAATACAAAGATTCAAAACACAAATACAACTGCAAGTTTATTACTTTCGTTTCGATAACGTTAACTAAAGTCCGATTGTTCGATGTAGTTAATTTTTTTTTTTTTGAGGAGAAATTAAGAGTTTCATACTAATTTGTGTGATAATTTAATTATATCAAATATTAATAAACATAATTGGAACCTCAATTTATTGTGTGTTTCCTATGAAATATGAAGATTCATCTACGAAACATTTCTTACGCCAATTGTAAGTGAACAATAATTTTTTAATCGGGAGTATCCATTAAATTAATTCTCCAAAGGATAATTTACTCGCAAAAAATGAAACCTTTCATTGATGCTTTTGAGTCCGCAAATGAAAAACTATTGCGACAAATCGTTAAAAGTAAGACAAAAATGGTAATATTGAACCAAAATGAATTTTTATTTATTTTTTTTTTTTTTGCAATTATTATTACTAAAACATAAATGATTGATTCGTGAAAATTTTCTTCTACAATTACTTGATTGGTTATCAAATAGAATTATTAAACGAACGGGATTGCCGGGATTACATACAATCATCAACAAGTGCCATATTAATTAATCTGCATGAGGTATATCATTTATTGGTTGTAAATGTTATCGTTATTCAAATTATCGAAAGAAACAAAATTATTTATGATAATATTGGATTATGATGGTGTATTATGATAGAATGATGATTGTATGGAAATTATGATAGAATGGAAATTATGATATGAATGGACATTATGATATGAATGGAAATTGTGATAGCATGATAGCATGGAAATTATGATAGTATGGAAATTATGATTGCTTGGAAATTATGATAGCTTGGAAATACTGTATATATGTATATATATGTATATATGAAAGTATGATAGTATGGAAGTTATGATAAAAACTTCACATAAAATGATAAAGGTATGCATATTATAAATTTTCCTCTGAACGATGAATTCGGACGCGCCATAAATTGCCACCTCAAAGGTTTTAAGATACGTTAAAATGGTGTCACATAAATTTTTAGCGTGGCAATGAGTCATACACATCCACATTAACCACGTTCATTAACCACATTCACCTTATCTGTGATAATAAATAAATTAAATTTATCACAACAAAAAAAAAAGAGAAATAAAGTGCATCCGAGATTCCGAATCACGTAAAATCAAATCAAGTTTTTTTATGAATAATCTTAATTATTATTTTTTTTTCATGTCAACTGACACATTCTTCGGCCGTAATATTGCATAAATTGTTTATTTACTTTATCCGCAAAAGGACAACGCTAACTATGTATAACCATTATTAAGAGTAATATGTTTTGTCCAAGGACACAAATATAGAAAGACTCCTGTAAAATCAAATCAAAATAGATTTATGTGTATACTAATAATAATATGTTCTGACAATTAGGGTAATTTAATGTATCCTTATTTTAAGATTCGAAACGTATGTGGACTGTAATACGTATTAAATGATCTGTGAATCTGTGATAGATCTGCTGTGACACTATTCAGCTAACAGTTGTGACAACTGTAAGTCTGTAACACGAATACCGCAACATTCGAAAGAAGTCGTAAATGAGCAAGCGAGCTTATTTTTGAAATTGACGCGTCATAACTAAATACCGTCAATTGCTTTTGTAGCTTATTCAAAGTTAGCCGACACATTTATTGGATGAAAATGTTCTATACGGTAATGTTATGATGTATGTTTTTTCTTTCCATAAATTACTAAAAAAAGATATTGATTTATGCCAAGAATAAATTAAAAAAGTATCTAGTCCTTGTTCTTGTTCGGCCGTAATCACCGTAATCACCGCAATTATTCCACCACATGAAGGATTTCATTACATGATCAACACGCGCGTTTCATTCTTTTTTTTTCCGAACGTTTGAGAATAATTAAATAAAAAAAAAATGACTAAAAACATAAATAATTATTTTTATTGAAAGTATTTTTAAAATTTTATAAAGTGATTGAGCATCACTTCAAATAATCAAAATCACAAGCGATGATTCGGTTTTAATTTATGCCGCTATTCTACGTACTGTACGTAGCACATACGTAGAAATGTCAAATATGTAATATCCGAATTCAATTGTAAATATAAATTCAATTGATAATACAGTATTTGTTTGTATAATGAACGCGCCGAATGTTTATTGAATAATATATTGAGTATATTATGAAAAAAAAAGGAAAATTGAACTTTTGCGTAAAATTTTTAAAATTTCTCTTTTTTAACCTTGATTAACAGAACGTTGTTTATTCACTTTCGACCGAAATTATTATTTTAATTCTACTTACTGAATTGGAATAAAAAAAATGTCTAAAAACATAAATAATTATTTCTATTGAAAAGAATTTTTAAAATTTTATGAAGTGATTGAGTATCATTTCAATTAACCAAAATCACAATCGATGATTCGGTTTATTTTATGCCGCTATTCTACGTACTGTACGTAGTACACACTTAGAAATGTCGAATGTGTAATATCCGAATTCAATTGTAAATATAAATTCAATTGATAATACAGTATTTGTTTGTATAATGAACGCGCCGAATGTTTATTGAATAATATATTGAGTATATTATGAAAAAAAAGGAAAATTGAACTTTTGCGTAAAATTTTTAAATTTCTTTTTTTTAACCTTGATTAACAGAACTTTGTTTGTTCACTTTCGACCGAAATTATTATTTTTAATTCTACTTACTAAATTGGAATAAAAAAAATGACTATGTAAAAACATAAATAATTATTTTTATTGAAAGTATTTTTAAAATTTTATAAAGTGATTGAGCATCACTTCAAATAATCAAAATGATTCGGTTTTAATTTATGCCGCTATTCTACGTACTGTACGTAGCACATACGTAGAAATGTCAAATATGTAATATCCGAATTCAATTGTAAATATAAATTCAATTGATAATACAGTATTTGTTCGTATAATGAACGCGCCGAATGTTTATTAAATAATATATTGAGTATATTATGAAAAAAGGAAAATTGGACTCTTGCGTAAAATTTTTGAAATTTCTCTTTTTTAACCTTAATTAACAAAACTTTGTTTATTCACTTTCGACCGAAATTATTATTTTTAATTCTACTTACTAGATTGGATTAAAAAAAAATGTTTAAAAACATAAATAAATATTTTTATTGAAAGTATTTTTAAAATTTTATGAAGTGATTGAGCATCACTTCAAATAATCAAAATGATTCGGTTTTAATTTATGCCGCCATTCTACGTACTGTACGTAGTACATACTTAGAAATGTCGAATGTGTAATATCCGAATTCAATTGTAAATATAAATTCAATTGATAATACAGTATTTGTTTGTATAATGAACGCGCCGAATGTTTATTAAATAATATATTGAGTATATTATGAAAAAAAAAAGGAAAATTTGAACTTTTGTGTAAAATTTTTAAAATTTCTCTTTTTTAACCTTGATAAACAGAACTTTGTTTATTCACCTTCGGCCGAATGGTATCAAACTAACCTGTTTTAAATCGTTGTAACAAAATGATTTGGAATTTCCAGAATAAAGGCAATGAAAAAGAAAATGGATACAATATGTTTATAATATTTATAATATAAAATATAAATAAACTTGTGAATTGTGATATATAAAAATATATGGATTTATAATATAAAATGAATTGTGATATATTATAAAAATGTATGGACATAATAAAAATTTTTAATTTTAATATAATATTAATTCTTAATTTAGTAATTAATTGTAAGCATTTTAGAATTTATTATATGTCGCTCGTATAACACTTACTATATATTATATACACATACACCTTATTAAAATGCATGCACGATGACAAAAAAAAAACTTTAAATGAACGTAACGGAGTCCAAGATAAAATTCTAAAATTCCGGATTTGGTCCGGAATCTCCTTTATTCTTCATAAGGATGAAAATGAAAAAATAATATTCTATTAATAAATTTCACATACGTAATCGAATCACGTGTATCAAATATGGTTTGTTGATCATTTTTGGTAATCAAGGGGGTTGATCAATAGATGTACGTAACTTAATGTATGTATGATAATATTCACATTATTTAATAATATGTATTAGCATTTGTCGTACGAACTTTTATTTATGGTTAAAGAATTTGACAAGTAAAAAGTGACTCAATTTTAACGTAATTAAGAACTCTTCTTTTTCCTTACAATTAATGACAAATATGTTTAAAATTAAAAAGGATTTTCTCGGCCGAAACAAACTTTTTTGCAGTTCGGCCGAATTGAAAGGTTATTAAATATTTAATTGGATAGTTGCAACCTTTATACCATACATGTATGTTCTCGCAATGAAAATCGTTCCTAAACTCCTTTTTTTTTTTTTTTTTTTTTTTTTAAGCGATAAAGTTTTATAACTTTATTCGCTTAACCGATCAACTTGTATTCATGAATAAATTATTCTTGTTATTTTTTTTTTCTCCGACAAGTTAGAATATGACGTTCCTATTCCTATTTACAAATGGAAAGATCATTCGAGTTAAAAAATTATATTTTTCTCATATCGTAGATAATCAGTTAAAATTTTAGTATAGATTTTTTTTTTTAAAAAAAAAAAAAATATATATATATATTGTTGTCAATCCTTTAAGTGGCTCGGCCGAAATGTTGTTCTTTCGGCCGAAGTACGATTTATTATTTAGAAAGGTTAGACTTTTTTTTTTTTTTTTATTTTGAGACTTCGAAATTATATTAAAAAAAATTTAGCAATAGTATTACATATCGTTTAAAATTCGTTTAAATTAAGTGATACTTGAACATTAATTATATTTTTATCGCGGGAATACGTCAACTGTTTTTTTACGGATAAAACGATAAAACGATAAACTAATAAACCGATAAACCGATAAACGATAAAATGATGAACGACAAACGATAGATAAAACGGATAAGGTTGTCTGAAATTAATTGATGAATACGTGTATTAATGACACTATGCATGCGCAAATATACGTCTACTATAAGTCAATTATGACATATAAATCTTATAATGAGCGGCTTGTGTTTTATTAATTGATTATTGGTTAGAAAATTAATTATCACTTTGTCATTTGAACTCCATTAATCAATCTAGATTGATAAAAAAAAAAAAAAAATAGTTCGGCCGAGATCATGTGCATCATTATTATTACTCGAAATTAAAAATACCATTGTTTCAGATGTAAAAAATCATAATAGAAACACATATTTGGATTTATTAGATCGAGAGACCGAGAAAGGAAATGGTTGAAGGGAAATAAATAAACGCAGCCTTATACGATTAAGCTTATTTGATGGCGTAAATTTTACGTAACGATATTACGTTATATTTGTACGTTATGTTGCACTTGTACTTTACTGTGTTTTTTTTAGTGCATTAGATTGCGCGGATTAAGTGATTTTAAAGCATTATATATCTTATCACGTTCTCTTTGCCACAAAGATATTCGATTATCCCTACTGTAATATTTGTTCAGCCATTAGATGTAGAAGTATCCGCTTAAAATACTCTTATTGGTTAAAACGTAATTACATGCAACAAATATAAAATTACGAAACACAAAATCACTGACCTTTTTCGATTTTTGCTTTCTTCATTATATCATGTGTCATTTTGCCCTCCTAGTTTTTTCTTTTGCATATTAATTATTAATACTCTTTTTTTGATTGGTTCACTTATTCTCGTAACTTTTTTTCCAATTTTTCCAACTTGCTATTAATTAGATTTTGAGTAGGAATATAAACCAGTTTGTTTTTGTTGCGCACTTACTTCCTTCTAGTAATTTTTAAAATGATAAATATCTTACACCCCTCGTTCGTATTTTTCGTCGTAGTCTCGTAGAAATGTCTTTTTTTCTAAATTAAATAAATTAAAGTACCCACATTGGAATGTCCCACGTTGGAATGTCACTACTAATGATACCTCTTAATATTGAAAGTCAAGTATAGTCAATATAGTCATAAATCACACTCATAACATCCTCTTCTTCTTAAGTTACTCGTAGTTTTCAATAATATCTCCTGTTCTTTTCGAATTTGTGATAAAAGTATCCATAGAAAATTTTATCTCATCATATTACATGCATGCATTTACTGTAAATACTATTGTAAATACTTAATTGTCTATTCGTTCTATTTTGATTGTGATGGACATACGTTCGCTCCAGATATACAGTAAAAAGAAGGCATGGCACAGTTTTTAATGACGTCCACAAAATCCTATTAAGTAAATTTTTAATTAATTAGTATTCGGGAACGATTATTACATTATTACCAATTTTCGGTTATTATTTAATTATCAATTACCATTTATCGTATTTATCAATTATTACTAATTATCGGATTACGATTTATCGCATTTACTAATTATCGATTACCATTTATCGCTTTTATCGGTTTCTACCATTAAAGGATAAAATTTTCCTTCCCCTCGTTATTATTAAATTAAAAATAGTAAATTCACGCTTTTTTTTTTTTAATTTCTTTCGCATATTATTGAGTTTGGTATTCTTACACGGGGTAAAATTTAATTATTTCACGGAAAAATTTTTACCCAATCATGGTTGCGTGACGCAATTATATCATAGGATAAAAAAGTCAACTTTCCACGAGATTATCAAAAGAGAAAAACAAACAACCAAACAAGTTAATTGATTTCACTAATGTAAGAGAAGAAAAATTTTTCTGTTTATTTATGTAACAACTCTTGGATGTTTTTTTCGTAAATTCGTATCACGAAAAAAAAAAAATCAAAGAGTAAAAAAAAAGGAAAATTAATATATATATATATATATATTATAATATATATATATAAAATCTTAAAATATATTATTCTGGTTTTTTTTAATCGTAAGTTATATCTGAGTAAATAAAAGCTATAATAATTAAAGGCTATAAGAGTTATAAGTGTGCACACTTAAAAAAAAGTAAGTTAAAAAAAAGGAGAGTAAAAACAACAAATAATATTAGTAGAAAATTTTTTTGTTGACGGGAGAGGAGAAAAAAATTAACCGTAACTAACTAAATAGTTACAAAAAAAAAAAAAAATATATATATATATATATATATTTGTGCAATATATAATCATATAAAAAAAGATATTAAAATATTTTTTTTTGTGTTCGTAAAACAAGAAAAAAAAAATTGATAATAAAGGTGAAAAAAAAAAATAAATAAATTATTTCACCTTTCTATATAAAAATTATTAATATATTTTTTGCCCTCAAATCTTAGTTGATTTTACCTTGCCCCCAAAGCAAAATCATTTTTTTTTTTTTTGCATATAAATTATATTATATGCCCTTACCAGAAAAAAAAATAAAACGAGAAATTAAATAACACCCTCAATAAGTACCCATTATTAAAGATATATATATATGTACATACTTAATTCGTTAATTAGAAAAAAAAAAAGAGAAGATAAAAGAAAGAAAAAAAAAAGAAATTCTAAAAAGAACTCTAAAAACCCACAAACCACCCATAAACCCACAAAAACCATAAACCCCAAAAACCTTTATAAAAAAAAAAGAAAAAGAAATAATTAGGAGACGGATTTTCTCAACCATTCGCTTGCCTTCACCATTCCCTCTTGCGTAACGGGAAAGATTTTATCCCAAAAAGTAAAATGTTTTAAGGAATTCATAGAATGTCTTACGATCACTCTAAGATGTTCTTCATTAATAAAGTCACAAATTTGAATAACAAATTTGTATAAAGGAACATGTTTTGAATTTTCAAAAAAACGGGCCAAAACATCGGATCTAAATCTCCATCTAGCTCCAACATCCAATTCACCCAATGTAGAAGGAAGATATTTACCCAATTCAGGTAAAATTTCATTAACATCTAACAAACATCCATTACCATAAATCTCTAAACATTGTAAAAATTTACAATTATTTAATATGAGGAATAATTCAGGAATCTCATTACGACCAATTGCGGCAGCCAATTTTGTTAAATTTGGACAAAAATTTGAAATGGAATTTAAAATAAAGGAATAACCATCTTGTTTACAATCTTCAGGCCAACCAAATACGATCTCTCTTAAATTAATATTAGAAGAATGAATAAGAGTTTCTAAAATATCAATTGGAACAGGATCTTCTTTAAAAGTCAAAGATTTAAGTTGAGTTAAAGGGGACAAACGAAGAGGGGTCAAAATTTTTGTTATTAACATTTCAGAGTCAATAAAAGTTAAAGATTCCAAACGTTTACAATATGGAATCCAATCTAAAGGACACCATTCGTCAAATACAGTGTCAATGAATTCAACATGACGTAAAGAAGATTTTTGACGTAATAAAGCGGCACCAATTGCCTTTGGATAATGTGATTCACGAAGGGTAAAATGTTTAAGATCTCTTTGTAATTCAATGAATCTAGCAGACATTTCTACGCTAGAGTCATAATGTTTTCCATCTTCATCGTATTCAAATTCAGGTAACCTAATTTCCATCTGAGGGGAAAATAAGGGATAATTAATATAAAAGAATGTTAAATGTTAGAGATCCATTCTCTCTTTTTTTTTTGCATTAGCAATGTTTTAATTATACTTACTTTTTTCAAATCTTTACAAATTGTTAACAAAACAGGGAAATTTTGATCAATAACAAAATCACCAGCCAATTCAATTTCTTTAATATGGGAAATCCAATTACGTACTATAGATTCACGTAGGATAGATAAATTTCTTTTTGAAACAAGATTAGAATTGATGGAACCAAGAGGAACATTAAAATTATGATAATTATCATCGAATAACATTAAACCATTTGTAATGTTATCCATATCCATCACGAAAACCAAAGTTTCTAAACTTGGGGAGAATTTCGCGAAAAGACGAAATAAAGCTTGAACGATTTTACGTATAGCGTAAGGATTCCAATTATTATGTACAGCGCACCATTCTTGTATGGAAGCAACAAAAGAGAAATATGATAAATGACGTAAGAAAGAAGGGTAATTATAAGTTGGAGGATGAGAAGGAATCACAGAATATGAAGAAGGTAAAGGAAAATCAAAATTGAAGGAGGAAGGGGAAGAATCGGATGAACAAGAGGAAGAAGAAGATAAAGATCTTGTGATTCCATTTAGATCTAATTTAGATCTTTCTTCTTTATCTAAACAAGAGAGGTAAGTGGAAATTATTTGATGAGATAAATGGTTATTACGAAGTAATAATAAATGAAAAGGACGATTCCATAAAATTGGAACTACATTAGAACTCCAAATTTTATTGACCAAAAGACACGAATGTAAATGATCAATATCATTAACAATATATTTAAAAATTTCTTGTAAGATTTCATTAGGAGGAGATTGAGCCATTATGATAAGTAATGTAAATGATTTTTTTTTTTTGATTTTTTTTTTTTTTTAAAAAAAAAAAATTTAAACGTAAAATATAGGAAAGAAAATAAGGAAGGGGATAAAAAAAAAATAAAGAAGAGATAAAGAAAATTATTACTTAAAGAGAAGAATGGTGAAAGTAAAAAAATGAAAGGGAAAAATCCAAAGAAATCGTTTAGAGGTAGGAATTCATAGGCAGCTTTAACCTTTCAATTTTTTCGAGAAAAAAAAAAAAATTTCTTAATTTAGACAGTAATAAAACAGATGATCCTATAATACGATAATCTTGGACATACGACATGTGTCCCAATACTTCATTTGGATACTTTCACAAGCCCCATGTGGATAAAAAACTGTGGGAAATAAAATATCGAAGGAATTCTTTGAACGATAAAAAAAATATATATAAGAAATAATAAGATTTGTGATTGAAATGATTATAAAAAAAAAAACTATAATAAAAAAATACAAATTAATCAAAATTAACAACTATTCTTAATCGTTAGTCATACGGTAACAGATTTGGTGAAGAATGCAAATATAAAAAAAAAAAAAAAAATTATTTATGCATGTGAATGCAGCCAAATTGCAGATTGCAGCCACTTTTACTTGTAAAATCTAGCGTGGGATTCTTTATATAGATATGATGAGTAGTTCAAATAATAAACATAACATGTCAATTTACGGATCAAAAATTTGTTTTCATTCAAGACATAAAATAATAGGATTTTTTTCACATTAAAGAAAAAAATGTAAAGGGAGAGAAAAAAAAAAAAAAAGAATTAGTAATGAAATGAAAATGAGATGATTGCAATATTACAATATGCTGGGTAACTCGCATTGTTTGGTACAAAATTCTGCAAACAATAACGCGTTTCAATTAACTTATGCATTAAAAAGAACAATTTATTAATGTCATGATTGAATGATTAAATATTCATTTGACAAAAATAGCTAAATCATTCCCATATTATTATAAATATTACTGCATCAATTTTATGAGTTGCATTGTTTGGAATTATTTTAAATTTATCAAATTATTCGAGAGACTTTTTTAAACGAAATATTTAAATTCATTTCAAGTATTTTTAAGTTATTCCATGTATTCCATGTATTCCATGGTACTTACGTGTCAAAATTTCTATCCCGCAGTAATCCTTTATCATCGAAATTTTTTCGTTTCTTATATTACACATAATTATATCATATCTTTCTTATAATCATTAATAATAAATATTATTATTATTATATTATTATTATTATTAAAGTATAATACGAATTATTGATATTGTCTTATTCATTTTCATTCATTATTATTGGAAGAGGATAAAGTTTTTAATTGCATAAACTTTTTCATTTTCATCATTTTCTTTATTTTTATCATTTCATCATTTTCATGATTTTTCATGATTTTCATCATTTTTAATGCTTATGCAAACATCAAACATCATTTTTTTTTCAAGTTGGCTTCATTCAATTACTATGAATATTGTTCTTTATAAGTACTTTTATGGATAAATCAGGTTTTTCCTTCTTATTCATAATTACGAAAATGAAAAAAGTTTAATGCAAAATTTAAATATTTATGTTTTTGTTATTTTATATATATACCGTTGTCGGCATTTTTGTGGAGAAAAAAAAAAAAAAAAAAAAAAAAAAAAAAAAAATTTTTTTTTTTAAAAAAAAAAAAAAAAAATAAATAAACTTAAAAAAAAAAATTTTTTTTTAGAGATTTATAACAAGATTACAGATTAAAAATGTCATTGTTTTAAACTCCTTTACCATTGTCTCATAAATAATGTTTGCCATTGTTTTAATGGTTACTCAATTGTGTTTCCAAGATTAACTCACCGATTATCCATAAAAATTTTCAACTTTTTTAGGTTTTTTTGCTGTAAAAAAACTGTCAAGTATTAGCGTTTAAATCGTATCTTGAAGATCTACCGCGTTTCACAAGATCCAAAAACTTAATTTTTTAAGCCATTTTCTCGGTATTTAAGGTATTTCAGCCCTCAAACATTTCTTTGTGATTTTTATGCATGTTTAACTAATTAAGGAAATCATCAAAATCATTTTTTTCATTTTTCTTTATATTACGCGAGAATATTTAAATTGCGAAATAGAAAAAAATAGAAAATTGGCAATTATGTCCTTATGTAGACAAACAAATATACTGTATATATATATGAAAAAATACTTTTTTAATAACGGGTTATAATTGACCGTGCAGTCAATTTAAAACAAGGTTATTATTAAACTTTCTAATTAATAAAATCAGAAAAAGGTTTAGGTCAATCAATTTGTAAAAGTAATAAATTTTTTTTTTTTTTTTTTTCCTCCTTTTCACTTGATTCTTACATTTATTTTTTCTTTAATAATCCCCGCATACCAATTAAAGTTTTAGAAATACCGATAAGACGAATTATTCGAATAAGCGTATCGAATTAGTGCTTATGCTTTATTCTTGTTATGGTTTAGTCAATAAATAATTGTACTTGATGATTAGATTATCAACTTACATAATAATCGTAGAGTATTCATTACATGTTCCAAGGAGAAAAAAAAAAATTTTTTTTTTTTTTTTTTTTTTTTTTTTTTTTCCTTTCTTTATAATTAAGATAAATGAATGAGGCGACATCCTGCACATTCAATCAGGGTTAAAACTGTAAACTGTTTCATGCACGTTCTGTTTGAAGACGCAATCTAAGCACGTCGGGCAATCTAGGCACAGCACATCGGGCAATCCAGGGTTTTGAAAAAAAAAAAATTCAATCATATCATTTTATCGAAACCAATGGAAAATATACATAAGGTAGTTACAATAATCTTTATTATTTGTACTTTAAAGGAGTTAATCACATTTTGGTGTTAAATTATTTCTATAATCTCCTAATGTCGTATTTACGAACTATTGATTATTATTTCTATCTCGTTCCAATTTTGTATTTACAGGGATACAGGAAGGATTTGGGAAATTTTATTCATATATTTTTAATATAATGAGACGAGTTAATCACATTTGGTGTGATTTTCTTTCTTCTATTTCGTTACAATGACTATTTACAGGGGTATATTAAGGATATGGGAATTTTTTTTAATCTAGGGAGACGATTAATCACATTTGGCGTGGCCCCTTTCTTTTTCGCTAAAAATGACTATTTTACAGGATATAGGAGGAATATGGGAAATTTTGTTCATATTTTTAATCTATTGGCGTGGTTCTCTTTCAAATTATTGACTATTATTCTATTTCGTTTCTACAACCTTCCCAATGACTATTTACGGGAAATTTCATTGATAAACCCGTTATATCACAAGCTGTAGTAATAGAAAATCTTTTAGCGTTCGTTATTTAAAATTTGACCTTTCATTTTGTCCTTTCAAGTTTCAACTTTTAAGGTTTCATTTCCAAGGACTTCAAGTGGACTTTAAGTGGACGTTCAAAAGAGGTTCATTAAAGGTCGCTACGGGTCACTAAGGGTCACTAAGGGTCACTGAGAATCGGTATGGGTAAATATGGTTCCACTAAGAGTTACTAAAGAACACTACAAGATACTGTTTCACTAAGAGCCACCAAAGAACGCCGTTACATTAAAGTTATTTAAAGGACATTAAAGGACATCATTCCATTAAGGACTACTAAAGGGTATTGTTTGTCGTCATTTCAGATTCCTTCATAAGATCACTGGTGTAAATATTTGTTCCACAATCTATAAATTCTTGCTCAAAAAGAGTTGAACTTTTCAGGATTTTAAGGAAAAGAACTGTCAATTCTGATTGTTTATATTTATATCATACACATTTTATTTGTATTTTCTATGAAACCTATCATGAAACTTTTCCTATGCAAGACAATATTAACATTAATTTTCTTTTCCTTTGATTATTTGAACTTTTCTAATTATAATGAAATTTTATCGTTATTTTATTCATGTGATTTTTGGATTTTCGAACAACCTTTTTCCACATACTGTACTACGTAATGATTGTCTATTCAAATACATACTTTAAAAAGTAATATCCGAATAACGCCCAGATTTCTCAAAAGAAATTTTCAGGGGGTGATAATCCATTTTATTCTACCATTTAAGTAATTAAGGTTAATAAAGTTAATCCTTGTTTCACAGTTTCAGCCTGATTTGATCTTTTCATCCTTTCGCTGTAAAAGTGAAACATCATTCCCCCAAATCAGGTCATTTTAATTATTTATTGTGTTAACATACAATCTAATAATATTCATTTAATTAGATCTTGTTGAAATTTAGAAGGCGTTTTCTATTTTTATACAAAAATAAGTTACTTAAAATATTTTTTGATTTAGGCCGTACGATTCTTTCGTAAAGCATTAAAAAAAATTTTTGTCCTTTTTATTCATGTTTAAAATTAGAAATCCGTGCTACCTTCCCGCAGTTTTAGTAATTATAACTTAAATCTATATATATATAATATATTCCATAAAAAAATTGTTTTTTCTATAAAAATAACTAGAGAAGAAGAAAATTTTTCAAAAAATTCAAAAACCATTGCATTTTTTTTTTTAAAAAACTAAAAAAAGAAATTTAATAATAAAAAATTTATCAAATTTTTTACTTCACAACCGTTAAAAAAAATGAGATTCCTTCCCATTATAACGGCATTGATTGCTTTATTTATTAGTGTACCATTAAACGTTTCTGCAATACCCCAAGGCCAAAGTCAAGACCAAAGCCAACGACCAGACCCTGCTAGTGGTTTAGATCCCACAGTTCCACCTGCACTTCCTACTCCTTAAATTTTTTTTCATCCTGCCTTTGTGACCGGATAAATAATCAGTATTTTATGAAGAGATAAAGAGAGATAATAAAGTCATAAAAAAAAATATATATATATATGTACGTATGTATGAAAAAAAAGCAGCTATTGGTAGACTATATATAATAATATTTGTATTAATCTAAAAAGTTTCTTCAATTATATTTTATTTTACGGGTATATAAATCTTATTAATGAGTAATTAATTGTAGGAAATCAAAAAAAAAAGATCTTTTGTACTGTATTCTATTCATGATGGTTAATATTTTCAATTATTTGTAATTCTACTATTTGATACGAAGTTATCTATTTTATTTAATTATATTAATTTGTTTTTTTGTTTCTTAATAAATTCATTTCTTTTAGTGAGTTATTAATTCTTGTATTATTACCCGTTTTCATGCTCTAAACATAAAACTTTGAAACTAAAACTTATATTGATGCAAAATTTGATGTTAGTAAACCGTCTGAAACTTACTATGCAGTATATGCAAATTTTACATATAATTTGTAACATTACGCCAAAATTCTGATTCCTGAAAAAAGACAATGATAATTAATTAATAATGTAATCTTAATAAAAAAACAGAGAAATTGGTAGGTTCGTTTTGAATTCACCAATTTTTGGTAAAATTTCAAACCTTATATGGTCAATTTCTGATATTATCTTTTTTAAAGGCTTAAACTATAAGGATTTTTATTTAAGATGACTCATTTTTATATATCTGATATAACTAATAATAATCCATTTGTATAAAATAATAACCAATTGATAATACATAAATAAAATTCTAATAAAAATATTAAATAAATTATTATAAATTATATAGATATAATATTTGTATAATCATATTTAAACCAAATGATATAATGATCTTATATAATTTAATGGCTACTATAAAAAAATATAGGTAAATCTCATAAAGTAATAATAGAATATAAGAATAATCTTCTAAATAGGAATAAATTCAGAATTTTAATAAATTAGCTATATAATAATAAATATTTCTATAATTTTACATAATTAATAATAAATTTATAAATTGCATTACTTGCAAATAAAAAAAAAAAAAAGAAATATTTATATATAATTTTTTATTATTTTTTTAAATTTATAAAACTAGTAATTTATTGCATTTTTAAATATACAAAATACAATTATAATATTTTCTGAAATTTTATATAATATAAATATTTTTATAAATAAATATAAAAAAAGTGTTCATATTATAATTGCAATTTTTACATTTAAAATATACTATTTTTACAAAATTTAAATTTTTTTTTTTTATTAATTTAATTAATTTAAAAATAGTAATAAATTTTTTTTTTAATATTAAAAATATATAAACATTTTTATTAGATATAATTAAAAATTACAAAATAGTTATTATCACTATTTTTGAATTGCTGTAATCAGGTAATTTATTGATCAATTAAAAAAAAAATACTGAAAACAGCTGAAAACATCTGAAAATAATTGATTTATCAAAAATACTCTTATTAAACATATACAAAAAACACTTTTTATAAATATTTTTCTTAAAAAACACTAAACTTGATATTTTTAACATTCTTTATTATATTTATAAGATGTTCTACAATGTATTTTTTTATTTATTAAAAATCTAAATAAAAAAAAATAGTTAGAAAATAAAAAAAAGAAAAGAAACAAAAAAAAATTACCTGTTATTTAGTAGTGAACTTTTAGAATCGTTAGAAATCAGTTTTTAGGAATCGGTCTTTAGGAATCAGAGAAATTAGTTTATAAGCTATTATAGGAAAAAATAGCAAATGATAAAAAAAGTATTAGTAAAGTTTGTATAATAATGGCTTAGCATTATACAGATCAAATGATGTCTGTGATATTTATAGTAAAAAGTGATTTTAATTTGTATAATCTAAAATTAATTTTTATTTATATAAAAAAAAGTTGCTGATTACAGTAATTCGAAAATAACAGTAACTAATCTATATATTATATTTTCAATAAAAATCAGTCTAAATATGTATTTAAATTAAATTATTAAATAATAAAACTGTATTATATAATTATATATTATTATAATTGATTCTTTTTATAGCAAATTTTAATATAATAAAATATATTAATAATTCTATATTTTTATATATATATTTTTTTTTTTTGATTAAAATAAATGCATAATTTTATTAAAATTGAATCTGAAAATTACAATATGATAATAATATATATACCATCTCATCTACAAGTAACAAGTACTTGTTATGACCAAATTCTATATTTTTATATAAATATGTAATTTATAATTTTAGTAATTAATTACCAGATTTTTTTAAAAAAAAACTTATTTATATTTAAAATTGTCTATTAAAACTTTTATAATTTAATATTAAAAGTCAAAATCTTTTATATAATATTAAAATTATTAAAATACTATGGTGGCTGTTATCTATAAATTATACAGTTTGAAATTTTAAAAATGTGTTTATTTATATTGTATAATTTGGTTTTACAATACTTTATTTAAATATAAATTTTACCGCGTAAGCGGCAAAATTTTTTTTTGCTATATTCCATAAAATTTTTATGGATTCCATAAAAATCCATGAAAAAAAGTCTGAAATTTTTCATTTTTATTATGGTTACTTATTAAAATTACCTATTTTTAATCTATAATAGAACTTAATATTATTATTAAATCTTATAAAACAAACTGATAGAAATGTGCAGTTTGTATTACTTTATCATTTTATCAGTTTAGTTTTTTTTTATGTTACTTGGTTCATGATTTATAAAAGTTTGAAGTCACATAATATTATGGTGGTTTATAGATAACAGCTACCATAAAATACTAAAATATTAAAATTGCTGAAAACTGTTAAAATTACTAAAATTGCCAAAATCTGTTAAAATTTGCTAAAATATCAAAATAATTTTAGTATTTAATAATTTATCCTTATTTTTTAATAATTTAATTATATTTATTTTAAATATATAGACATATATCAGTTAAAAAAGAGTAACTTGTCTTTTTCATTATTTTAAAAAAAATAAAAAAAACTTATTTATAAAAAAAACATTTTATTTTTTATACATCAATTAAAAGAAAGAAGAATTGATGGCTAAACTTTTATTCTGATTATGTAACTGATATCTTTTATCTTTTTGTCATATGATTTTCAAATATGTTAATGATCGTTAAATAATTAAATAATCATTTTTATAGTATGGGAAAAGCTAAAAATAACGCCATGTTATTATATATAAATTATTAACATCCATGTTATCGTATATTTTTTTGATCACTGTGCTTACATCACCGGTTATGAAGAATTCACCGGGGGTGAATTTTGTTTAACCGGAAGTAAATTAGATCACCATTAGTAGTTTAAAATGTGGCTTATAATAGACTACAATAGACTTTTTTATTTTTCCCACGAATTCTTTTTTTCTCTTTTCTTCTACTTTCATTTTTACCTTTTATAATAACTTTCATTTATTTCGCAATGGATTTTCAAGAATTTTCTCCTTTAGTTCCTGTTGAATTTTATAATAATACTTATAATGAACCCTTAGTTGATTTTTAATACCGTAAAAGAAGAGTTGAATTTGATGATGATAATATCATACGCAAACGTACTTACGAATGTACAAAAGCAGCTCAATATCAACCAAAAAAAGATAAAGATCCTGAAAAACATCGTCAACGAAGTTCTGGATCAATTGGTTGTTAGGGTAAGGGAATGTCATAGAATTTACATTAAAAAAAGAGTTACTTAGGGTTAGGGTAAGGGAATGTGGTATAGTGTATTTACGTTAAGAAGGAGTTACTTAGGGTTAGGGTAAGGGAATGTGGCATAGTGAATTTACATTAAAAAGGAGTTACTAACCCGGGTAAGGGAGTGTGGGATAATGAATTTAGGGTTAGGGTAAGGGAGTGTGGGATAATGAATTTAGGGTTAGGCAAGGGAGTGTGGCATAGTTATTTAAATTGTTTATTTTTGATGAAGCTAAAATTGACATTAATATTCTTTGGCGCAAGACATGGATTAGATAAAAATGATAAAATGCTAAGCTAAAATATTTATTATTCCTTTTCTTTTAGGATTTTGAATATACGCCTCAAGATGATGCCCTTGGAAATAAATATGATTGGAAAAAGGCATTCCTTAAAGATCTTATGAAAAATATTCCAAACCCTTTGATTACTGAAATATGGAAAGTACAACCATCTATTGGTGCACAACCTTGGCTCGTACAGTATGTTATTCTATTGCAAGATGGAAGTCACATATGCACATGCTTAATGTTGATCAATAAAGGAATTATTTGCCGTCATTTTATCAAAATTCTTACAAAAAGTGCATCAGCCTTTTTTAATATCTCATTAATCCCATCAAGATGGTATAATGATCAAACTGCACAATTATCTGGAGATGAAATACATGCTTCACCATCAATTCAATTATTTAATAATTCTCAAAGTGAATCTATTCATATAACGAATATTCATACTTGGATATTATGCGTGGAGGAAATGTTTTCTAATCCAATCTATGTAAAACTTCGTAGAAAACCACCTCAAAAAGATATAAGAGTTCTTTAGAACCGCAATACACTAGCCACACAAATGCAGAACTTCGTGCACCTTTAGGAAATACATGTCAAAACGTTGATTATTCTTTGTCTGATAAAGTTTTAGCTAATAGTGAGTCAAATAATTCTAAGCAGATGAAAAAATGTGGAAGATGTAAGCAATATGCAATGCACAATAGGCGTACATGTAATGTGGATTTGTCAAAATTACAAAGTACTTAATTTTATTCTTTATCATAGTGTAAAATATTTAGTTATATAATATTTTTCTTTTAATAATGTAATAAACTTAATATGTAATAATTAATAAATAATATATGATTATTTTTAATAAGGTTAATATTAACCGGATTTTCATTTTATATAAATTTAACAAAATAAGATTATTATTAACCGGATGGGAGGTGATTTTTCACAGGGGGTGAGTTTTAGCAACGCCGTTATAGTATATTTTAGTTTTTTAATATTATTTTGATAATTTATTATATTTACTAGTATATAATATTAAGTGAAAATAATATACATTAATGACTTATATAATATAAGCTAAAAATTTCAAATTTAATTTTAGTATAGATTTTCCTTTTTTTAATTAATATATGCTCATATATAATTTTTAAAGTAAATTTTTATTAAAATTATAAATAAAATTAAAGTTTTAAATAAATTAAATTAATTCATAAATAAACCAAAAATTTTTCTGTATATAATGATAGTTAAAATAGATTAATTTATTAATTATTATAGTAAAATAATTTTATTATTTTATTTTACTAATTTTATTATTATAACAATCAATAATATATACACAATTTGAATAATAAATTATTAAATTTAAATAGTTTTATTATTAATTTTAATAAAAAATATTTGAAACTTATTTATTACTATTTTACAAAAAATAGTATCTAAACTGTATAGTATAAATATTAATATTAATTACAATTCAAAAAAATATGAATTTTTAGCCAATATTTAATATAAATTAGATTATACTACTTATTTATATAAATATAAAATTATAATAAATTTAAAATAAATTATTTTTTTTTTATGATATATAAATAAGTTTCTTTTTCTTTTATAATTATAATAAATTTTTAAAAAATTTATAAATTCAAAATAAAAAAAATAAGAATGTAAATATTATTTATAAAAATTATTATTACAATATAATTATCTAATTTAAATTATAATTAAATCTATTGAAAAAATATATATTAATCAACAAATTTCTGATAACTGAAAAAATAATGTTAAGGATATTATTGTATACTATAATATATCTGCAGAATAGTTCTATGATAAAATTATCACTAAACTTAAAATATAGAAAGATTTAATATCTATAACAATCAAAAAGTAAAAGAAATATTAAATATTTTGTATTAAAATTTATTTATTATTTTTTATTTTTAATATCTAGTATTATTTATTTAGATTTTATTTGAGATAATATAATATTTTAAGGTGATTAATGTTTCAAATGAAAAATAATAATTTAGTATATAATGATTTTTATTATTTTACAAAATTAAATTGCTAGAATTTCAATTCAAAAGATAATAATCATTTTTTTATACAATTTTTTTAAAACTTATTTAGTATAACCTTACTCTGCTGATATTCATATAGTAATATATATTAAACAAATTTTATCTTACTACTTTATATTTTAATTATTTATTTTTTTATGTAAATAAAATATAATAAAATATAATTACCTAATCTTTCTTAAATTTTAATTTAAAATAATCTATAGTATTTTTTATTTATATAGAATTATAATTTTCTTCTAAGTTTATTAGAAATTCTATTATAATAGAAATAATAATTTTTTTTTTTTTGTAAGGTAGTGTAATTTATGAGTTTATTGGTTATATAAGAATACAGATATATCTGTTATTTATATAATTAATTTATTAAAACTTCAAACTGATTTCCTATCCTAAAAGATTGCTTTTATACCTTACTATTACCTTATAAAATTCATTCATATCTTTCTATAATAACTATTGAATTATATGGGATCATTATAATATATGGTTTCAGTATATATTTTTACTACCTTCTAAACAAAAAAAAAGAAAAAAAAGAAGTTATATTATATTTATATAATTTTATATTATTATATACTTTTCATAATACTATATTTTTTCTCTAATTAATTTATTTATATATTGTCTTGATTTTTCCAAAACTATTGATTATTGTTCATTATATTTTAATATTTTTCTTCCTTTTAGATCATATATATCTCCTTCTATTTGTATAATTAAAGTTTGATTATATTTTATATATTTATATAATGGATTAATGGTAAACTTTTTTTTAGATCTTATTTCTTAATACTCTTTATTTGCTCCCATTCTGCTATCATTTTACAATGTAATTGTCAAATAATATTATAAAATTTATTAATAAATACTTCTAGGTATAAAGTAACTACTATTAATGCTATTTTTTTTGATTTTAAAATACCTTTAAGTTCTTTGTATTTTTTTTTTAGAAAGAGATTCTTTAGTAATAAATAAGTAGAGACAATAATTTTAAATATTAAATAAGGTTTAACGATATGATTGAATGGTCCATACGGTATATATCCGATGGATTAGAGCTGTATCTAGGTATAATTATAGTGATTATTATATAATCCAGTAATTTTCAATAAAGATGTTAGCGTTATCAACGCCAAAAAAAAATATTAAATAAGGTTTAATTATTTTTTGCACTTGTGATACATCACACCCTTTTTTGTCATTTGTGTCACACCCCTTCTTTTTTTATTTTTTTATATGTATTCTGAAGACTTAGAATTTTTTCAATTGTAAAAAATCTATTTTTTATGCCCTTAGTTAAATATCACATGTTTAATTTTGTCCAATATTACTGTAATTTTGCCCAGAGTATTCAGGATGCAATATATTACAGGTGCGAAAAAAATAAAATTCTATTAAATAAATAAAATAATATTTAATTATATTTAATTAATATTTTATTTATAATTTTTATTCTTTTATTTACATAATAATCCCTAACAAGATTTTATTATTTTTGGTTATATTATTATTTGGTAAAATTTATATAAAATTTATTATTTATTTTAATTCAATTAAATAAATTAACTGAATTTAAGATTTTTTCAATTATATAAAATAAAAATATTGTGCATATAAGATTTCTTCAATTAAAAATCAAAATTTCTAACAACTTATTTTATATATATTGTAATATTGATTATTTTTTTAGTTATTTTTTTTCTTTTATTTAATAGTAATATTATAATATAATATAGCAGTAAATTATTAATATATGAGATCTTTGCAATAGAAAGGTACGAAACTCAAAAAAATTTTTAAATTTACTTTATATGCTAATTATATTTTTTATACTAAAATAAGTGTAAATTTAATATTAATTAAATTTTTATTTTTTTTTTTGAGTTTCGTACCTTTCTATTGCAAAAGCCCCATATAGTAAATAATAAAAGTTAAACATCATTTTTAAAATTAATTTACAGTACAAATTATAAATACCAGTATAATAAATTTATATTTATTTTAAATCTCCTTTTTAAAATAAATATAAATTTATTATACTGGTATTTATAATTTGTATTGTAAATTAACTTTGAAAATAGTATTTAATTTATGCTATTCACAGTCTATTATATGTCATATACATAAACATTATTTAAAGATAGATCTTGATACATATTTAGTTCCAGGACAGTTAAACTATAAAATTTATATTACATATGATTTTTCTAGTTTTTTACTAATTTTTTGATAATTTTATGAGAGTTTCAGATGTTAGTAAATAAATCATGAGATGATTAGTCAATCAGATTTCATTTCTCTTGATCTATAAATGTAACATGATAAATTACAAAACAAATAAAATATTTTATTATAATACCACTTAAAAAAATAAATATATATTTAAAAAATTTGAATCTTTTATTATATTTTTATAAAGTAATATGTAAGAAAGGGCTGACTGGCTAAGTAAAAAAATAAAACTAATAAAAAATATTGGAGTAGATTTCATTTAAAAAGAGAAATAAAATACAAAATGAAATAATATTATGCTTTCTGTTAGCTTTTTGAAATTTAATATAAAATATTAATAGCAAAATTAACTTTGAATGTTACTAAAAAAATCACATGTAACAGAGGAAGTAAATACATCTTTGAAAGATATATCAATTATTAGGTGCCAATATTTTGAAAATATACTAAGGATCATTTATGATCTGTAAGACTTTTTAATGTAAAAAATAGAAAAACATGATATCTGATATGCAATTAAAAATTATCATACTTGAACAATTAAAGATATAATAAAGTTTGCAGAAAAAAAAAGTCTTTACCTTATAACTGAATATATTAATAGATGGGATCTTCTTGAATAATAGTATAAAGAAGACCATAAATAGAAGGCTTCAGTAAAGGATATTTTTAAAGGAAATTGATATCAAATTTATAATACATCAGGCAAAAAATGTGTTATACTAAACCAAAAGATTATTCCAATACAAGGATATATTATACCAGAATAGAAATATGTTATACTAATTTAAAATATTATCTCAGTACAAAAACATATTATATCAGAATAAAAATATGTTATACCAAGCCAAAAGATTATTCCAGTACAAGAATATATTACATTAGAACAAAAATATACCTTAATCCAAAAACATAGTATACAGTATTAGAAATGTAGTCAATAACAATTTAATATTGATATAGCAAATAATATTATACAATAATAAGGTAGTAAGTACCTTTTTACAGAATATGTTAATACAGATATCCTAATACTTTGGAAATGTGCTAAAGGTCATAAATAGTCTATAACTCTTTATCAAATAAAAAATATAGGAAGATAATGTACATAATGTGCTGGTAATCTTTCCTATAATCTTTCAGAAACTAAAGAAATCGTTCACAGTAGAGGAAGTATATATCTTTCTACAAAATATATAAATCTCTATATTCTGATATAATGAATGTGTAATAAGAATCATAGATGGTTTTTAATTTTTAATTATATAAAGTACTTTAGGACATGTTACCCATATTATTTAAATAAACATAAAAATCTATGTTGTGAAGTTATAACTAATATTTTTGGTCCACTTTTCAGCATCTGCTAATCAGATTTCTTGAAAATATCTAAATATACTTAAGGATTAGAACTTGATATTTACTTTTTACAGTACAGATTTGTTATAAAAATACAAGGTAAACAATATGAACAACATATAATATGTTTTTACAAAGATCTAAAAGAATTTCAAAAGCAGTTGATATGTGATCAGATTAAAAAAGAACTCTGTAAAGAAAATTGTATTATTCTAAAATATGTTTAGTATTATAAAGATCTATATATACCATATATTATGGACCACAGTATCCTGGATATCTTGCAAATTTTGGGAGTTTTGACTTGTATCTGGGGGGTATTATACATGGATGTATACTATACATGAAGGATACAGAATTTTTAAAATACCCAGAGTACATGCTATATATAATACCCAAGTTGGTGGAATGCAAAAAAATGCTGAAACTAACTATTAGCATTTTTATATATAAAGTAAAAAAAATGCTAAAATTGACTGTTCTGATGTTTTTTATATATAAAGTAAAAAAAATGCTGAAACTGACTGTTCTGGTATTTTTATATATATAAAACATAAAAAAATGCTGAAACTGACAGTTTTAGCATTTTTTATATGTAAAGTAAAAAAAATGTTTAAACTAATTATTCTGGCATTTTTTATATGTAAAGTAAAAAAAATGCTTAAACTGACTGTTCTGGCATTTTTTATATGTAAAGTAGAAAAAAATGCTTAAACTGACTGTTCCAGCATTTTTTATATGTAAAGTAAAAAAAAAATGCTGAAACTGACTATTTCAGCATTTTTATATGTAAAATAAAAAAACGCTAAAACTGATTGTTCTGGTATTTTTATATATATAAAAATGTAAAAAAAATGCTAAAACTAACTATTCCAGTATTTTTATATATCTAGAATATACACTATATATAAACCTAAGGGGCGTGCCAGAAATCAGCTGATTTCCTTCAATTGGTAGCTCTTACCTCCCTACCTTCCATCTGATCACATTTTGATTGGTTAAAAAAATATATAATAATATATGTAATTATATTTATATAATTAACTCGTAATCTAGTAATCCAATTTTTATGAATTTTTTTTGTTTTATAGCTTTTAATAAGTTTTACAAAATAAAAAAAAGTTTAGATAAATTAAGCTATTAGATGGCAAGATAATTGCAAAAAACTATTTTAATATATAAATAGTAATAATATATTATATATAATATATAATTTATAGCCAATTATACTAGGAACCTGATTTTTAGGTTAACTCTCTACCCCCCTATTAAATCAGCTGATTTCTGGCATGCCTCTAATATTATATTCCAGGTATTTTATAAAATTTTAAGTTTTAAATTAGAATTCTTTATGTAAAGTATCTAGGTACTTTAAAATTTTAACAAATTTTTTGAGGGGAGTACTATACATAAGGGGTGTACTATAACCCATGATATATGGTAGTTATTTTAGAGTATCTTTATAAATTGAGTTTCATTAAATAAACTTAAAATTTTAATGTTTTTGCAATTTACTGTTATTTTGTTTAACTATTATTTTATAGAATACAATATCAGAAATAAATTAATAATATTAATCTTAATAAAGTTCTAAAAAGTAAAATTTTTTTTGTTACTTAATTTTTTAGATGTGGTTTAGAGAAAATAACTAATGATCTGTCAAATCATGTGATTTGCATAATTAGTAAATAGAAAATTTTTTTATATTATTCATCAGTTTTTTTCAAATATTAAAATTTTTTTACTTATTCTAAACTAGTTCTAAATGGCCTATTATTTTCATAGAAGCATTTTACCATCTCATCTCATAATCTGTCAAGTTATGTTCTTTTAGTCACAAAAATTTACATTAAGGAAATTAAATCCTATTCTATTTTAATTGTCACTTTTGAAATTTTATTCAAATTCTGCTCTTAATGAATCTGAAAAATGGAAGTCTATTTTATTTGATTTGAAAAAAAATTACATAGTATTAACTTGAAAAAGAAAATATTTAAAATGAAAAAATTTTGTTGGATGGCAGTATTTTTTTTCTAGTAGGGAATGGAATTTTTGTTTGGTGAATATCTCTATCTAATAAACAACGTGTCAATAAAACTATGAAAAATGGTACTTGATTACAGCTGACAGTATCTGATAATAAGTATATTTCTCAACTTAAAGATATAGAGTGTTTCAAGAAAATTTTTCAGCCAGACAAAAATCATGCAAATTACCATATTGTTTGTGAAGAACATAGTACTGGTAAAACAACATTAGTTAAAATAGTAGCAAATAAAATTGGAAAAGGTGTTATATATATTAACATCCCTGAAAATTTCAACAAGTTAGGTAATGCATTTGGAAAAGTTCTGAATTTAACTTTTGAAGAAGATGTTTCATTTACAATACAACTATTTCGAAAATTTTTTGGGTGGAATATAGGTGGTGAATTTAAAAATTCCTATTCTAAATAGGAGAGAGCTATGAATGTCATTGAACATACCTCCAAAATATACAAATCAAATAATAAAGGCAGATCACCAGTTATTATCTATGACAATGCTAATCAATTAATTAATCAAAATCCAGAAATTCTGTATTTATTAGCAGTGAAAGAAGCCTTCTTAAAAGAATGCAATGTAAGTGTTAGTAAGATTTTTGTCAGTTCTTTTCTTCATAAACATATTATTTATTAATCAATATTTCTATTTTTAACATGCAGTGCTTAGTCACGTGTGATACAATTAATAGAAATTGATAATCTTAGTGAAAAAGAATTATTAGATTATCTGACCAATAAGCGTGAAATCAAGACTGTAAAAGAAGACAAGATTGATATTACTGAAGTTAAATGAATATATGAGTTAGTTGGTGGGTGCATTTTGGATTTGAAGTTTGTGGCAGATATATTTATTGAAAAAAGAATTTTGAAGGTATATTTTATTTGACACTTTGCATTAAATGAATTTTACATAACTTTGTTTTGATCATTCCTAACTCTATTTTTGCAGATATTAAAAAGGAACTCTTTATGAAAGTTGAAAACAAGTTTAGAATTGCAAAACTCCTTAAAAATGATGAATATTATGAATTAAGGAAGTATGTCATTAAAGCTTTATTAGATTTAAAGAACTTAACCATATTGTATATAAAAAATTCTTTAAGAATCATGACGAAGCCAATAAAGTTTTGGAGTCTAATATTTTCACTTATCATCCAGAAAAAAATACTGTAACCTTTCAATCTCGATTAGTAGAATATTATATTCTGAAAAATTCTGATATATTTCTTATATAATAGAGTTTATGATTTTACTAATATATAGAATTTGCATAAAGTTTATCAAATAATATGTATATACTAGTAACTTTTTTTAAATGCTAATAGCATAATTGATTAAAAAATTAAAGTCCAACTCAGGCAAATTTTATAAAATAATACAAACCTATATTATGATTATGATTATATTATTTATGAAGAATTTTTTGTAATACCAAAATCATGAAGAATCTTCATGGTATTATAAAGAATTAAAACATACAATACATATATTTTTTAAAAAAACATATTATTTATTATATTTTTCATAGAGTAATATATAAGGCTCTGATGGGTTCAGTTCAGTTCAGTTTTTGCAAAAACTGATACTGAACTGAATTAATCGGTATCGGTATTAATGATTACTGAAATCGATCAGTAATTACTGAAAACTGAACCAATTTACTGAACGTTTTTAGTAAAAAAACATTTCGCAACATTTTTTATTAAAGTGACAAAAAAAACGTTGTGAGACGTTTTTTTATATTAAATCGGTTTATAAAAACGTTTTGCAACGTTTTTAAATAAAAAGGAAAATAATATTGTAAAACGTTGTTTTCTATATTAAATTTTTGATGTAAAAAATGTTTCGCAACATTTTTTACAAGTTTTGCAAAAATAACGTTGCAAAACATTATTTTTTTATATTAAACGTTTATGTAAAAAACGTTTTGCAACGTTTTTTACAATGTTCGCAAAAATAACGTTACAAAACATTATTTTTCATATTAAATTATTTATGTAAAAAACGTTTTGCAACGTTTTTTACAAGTTCCGCAAAAATAACATTGTGAAACATTATTTTTTTTATCAAATCGTTTATGTAAAAAACATTTCACAACGTTTTTACAAGTTTCGCAAAAATAACATTGCAAAACGTTATTTTTTATCAAATCGTTTATGTAAAAAATGTTTCACAACATTTTTTACAATGTTCGCAAAAATAATGTTATTTTTTATCAAATCATTTATATAAAAAACATTTCGCAAAAATAACGTTGTGAAATGTTATTTTTTTTATCAAATCGTTTATGTAAAAAACGTTTTGCAGCGTTTTTTACAAGTTTCGCAAAAATAATGTTGAGAAACATTATTTTTTATTAAATCGTTTATGTAAAAAATGTTTCGCAACATTTTTTATAATGTTCGCAAAAATAACGTTGTGAAATGTTATTTTTTATTAAATCGTTTATGTAAAAAATATTTTGCAACATTTTTTACAAGTTCTGCAAAAATAACATTGCAAAACGTTATTTTTTATATCAATCATTTATGTAAAAAACATTTTGCAACATTTTTTTTAACTACATTATTTAATAAAAAGACGTTTTTCTTATAAAAAAAAAATGTTTTTATTATCAGTAAATCAGTTTGGTAAATCACAAAACTGATACTGAAACTGAAAGTTTCAGTTCGATAAATCATAAAACTGAAACCACTCTGATACTAAAACTGGTCAATACAGTTCGGTAATTACTGAAACTGATCAGAGCCCTAGTAATATATGAGAAATGACCAGTTAATTAATTAAAATGCAAAAATAATGGAGTAGTAGATTGTTTTAAAGAAGAAATTTTACCAAATTCTAATCCATATAATAGCAGTTCCTTTTTCACTACTTTGTATTATTATTTACACTACTTACATTATTATTTACTACTACTACATTACTTGCATTATTATTATTATCTAAACTATCACTAATTTCTTTATTATTTACCCATTTCATAATTAACATCATTGTGCTAAATTTTGGATTCCCTTTATCATAATAAAAACATTTTACAATATTCTTTCTAATCTTTTTCTAGTAAGATGTTAAATTTTCACATCTCACAATTTTAAACGCATAGTTATTAGTCTCCTTCACTTCTTTTTTTGATTTGAAAATTCTCTTAAAACAGTTCCTGTTTTCTTCAAAAGGTAAATTGGGTGAACTGGATGAAAATCTGGTAGAATTATTACTTTCACATGATTAATTTGAAGTTTCAGATTCGTTGAATATACTATATTAGTTAGAATTGAAAAAAATAGAACTTTAAGTATCTGCGTAATATTGATTTATTTTGTTTTTAGTGAAGATTATTTATACTAGCATCAATTAATACAAATCTGAAAACCACAGATTTCTCTAAGGATTTAATTCTGTCAAAATCATTTTAACAAGCTTTTTTGATATTATTAAGTTTTAAAAAAATTTTTTGTATCTTAGTAATATAACCAGTATCATGTGCCTTAAAATTTTCAATTCTATGGTAAGTTTACTATTAAATTTAGTATTATAATTTTATTGAGCTTTACAATTAAAAAAGAATTAACTTTAGAAAGATATGTAAAAAGTTCATTAGTAATTTTAATATTGATTCTACGGTAAGTTTGCTGAAAATATTTTTGATTTTCAATGTATTATTTTTTGTATCAAGATCATTGATAATTCTAGTATAAACATGTACAAAAAGTTTATCAAAAATTTTTTATTTAAGATTTAACCACATAATAGTGATCTCTATGATTAATATTGAATTAATAAACAAAAAAATAGTAGTTAAGGTCAAAAAAGGTATGATTTTTAAAAAATTAAGCAATGATAAACTAAACATGATTTGGTAAATTGATGCATAATAATTTTATTAAGAGATTATTAGTAGATCAAGTTTTTTTAGATATTAATAATTGATTTTTTTTAATATATAATTTCTTGCACAAATGTGCTAAGAAAAGGGTTTATTTTATATTATATGTTTACTTACGTAAAAAGAAATTTTAACCTGATTTAATAAAAATTATATTGCTTTATTATGCATATTTATTATAATTACATTTTTTCCTAATTATATTTTTTCAAGATCCTATTTGATAATAACAAATGTTCCTCCTTAAATTTGAAACACATTTAACAATAGTACTTAAAATAAAATCTAATAAATTACAGTTTTATGATAACTTGATATAATATTAATGGAATAATGCCATATCTCAAAATTTTCCATTTATTTTGTAAAACAGAAAATTGCATGTGATATATTTTTGTTTGAGTTCACAACCTCTATCTTAATTGTAATCACAAAAAATTAGAATATTCGTTTATTATGAATCAAGATCTGTAGATGACAAATCATATATGTAATTCCTATTTAAAAATAGATTAATGTCTGAGTAATCTGTACATATAATTTGAATGCGCTAATATTAATAAGATAATAAAAAATTAATGTTTATCTAAAGATTTGTAAATCATATATTCTAATTACTCTATTTTAATTTCTAAATTTCTTTTTAACAATACTCTATTTTATGATTTACATATAAATCAGGATGTATTTTTTTATTAGTAATTCAGAACTGCATAATGAGTAAGATAGAATATACTAGAATATTGAAAAAAGTTTATCATTATAGCAACACAAAAATATCTTTTAGTCAAAATTATTAATGGATCCTCTAAAAATAATGACTGCAGATATAATTTAATGACATATTACTATGAAAAGTATAGTAATGGCATATTTATTTACTGCGCATAATATATGTTCAATTAAACCACCTATATAATTCAAAAAAAGAAATAATATTTTCATTTTATTCATTTTATAAATTAGAAGCGCTATATAAAATTCACCTAAGCAATTACCATAACTAAACATTCATAATACTGCTTATGTTTTAATACTTAATTCAAAGAATTATTCTGGCTTGACTAGATAAAGAAGTTTTTTAATATAAATTAAAGATAAATATATTTTAGTAAATATTTCTCCAATTATGGAATAAAGCTTACTAATCATTTCTGATTCTAGTACAGTAATAATAAATTTAGGTTAGGTACTGATACTAAGCCAAAAGTGCTATTTTATGATGATGATGATAATAAATTCTGGTTATTTGATGATAATAGTGAAAATGATGATATCGAAGAAGATGATGATTGGTAGTATTCTAGTGAATGTATACTGAGTGGAATTATAAAAAAGATTTTAGTAAAGATGCTTGAAAAAAGCTTTATTGAAACAAGAAAGCTTGTCAACATTTTATCCTTCTTAGATTATTTATTATACACCTTTTCAATATATGAAAGTAAAAATTATTAATAAAAATCAATTTCTTATAATAACCTATTTTCAGTTATAGGTAAATGGTTTTATATAAATCTGAATAAGTTACTTTTATCAGATAGTTATTTCTAATAAAATTTTAATTAATAAGTATAGTTTAATTTCAATATACTGATATCTGATATTTCCACCATATATAAGAGCATATAAATATTGGTATAATGATATTTTTTTCAAAATTTCATATAAGTCCTGACATATTATTATATTAGAGTTTGATTGTATTCAATTAAAATAATTTCAAGAATATTGAAATAAAAGGCATTATTATATGAAAATATCTTCTATTACTGACAAACCTTTCCTTAAAAAAATAAATTTTACTATGATGCATATCCACATGATGATGTTGCGAAAGTTGATAGTAGATTACTTTGTCACAAGGTCATGTGATTATTACGTCGATTATTAATAAGTTGATTTTGTCCTTTCCAACTTATACTTTTGGTTAGGTTTTATTCTAAGTTTCGCCTGTTAACTATCTAATTGTCGTAGTTAATTGAAACTCAAGATTAGCGGAATTGTTGCCACCTATGGAGTCCTTTACTATTGTAAAGGGTGTTGTCTGGTGGGACCTTTTAATATTTGTGTCAAGTACAGTAAATAACAAATACTATTCGTAATATTGCTATTGAAATAAATCCATCCGAAATGACAAGTGCGATTTTATATGTACACAACAATGAAATTATACAGTCATGAGGATCTTGTAAGTTAGCACATTTTCGTTTTATTCGTTTCCATAATCTAATTATGTCTGTTATAATTAATACGCTTTCTTATGTAGCATCCCGTAGATTTTGGATGTTCACTTTACGTGGATCAGTTATCAACAAAAAAGAAAAACCATGTGATATGGATCCAAAAATTCTTAAGGATCATTCGTGTGATTTAACCAAAAAATCCGATATATATAGCTTAGTGGTATTATTCTGGCAATTAACAAGTGAAATAGATATTGGTTTAGGAGATCCGCATTTATGGTAAAAGAGAAACTCCCATTCCAAACACAAATAGCGAATATGTTAAGCTTTGTCAAAGTAAGTACAAATTTTAGCAACAATATTCTTTCTTATTTTTGTAACAACTAATCTTTGTACAATATTTGAATAAGATGTTGGGAATTTGAACCAGTTGGCAGGCCAGATTTCCAAAATCGGTTATACTCTTAATATTATTAGTCCTGAAAAAACAATACTATTAGTTCCGAAGCAAGTGAAGCAAGTGAATAACAAAGGAATTAAAAAACGATAATATGTCGTGTCAAATTAGAAATTACTAGAATCCATATTCTGTTTCAGCATTTTATTTATTATTTATTGTTTTCTATTTTGATATTGTAATGTTAAACGAATAAAAGAAAATACATAAACGAAATGACGTTGTATAGAAATTCGTATATATTGTAATTACGATCTTATATGTGGATTAACATCGGCAATCAGGTTTGATTGGACTGATAAGATCCAAATTTATTTGATTATTTTATTTTTGAGGAAATTTATTTCTCACCAGGGTAATACTCACAAGATGATCCAATGAAAAACCTACCAATATGTTAGATAAGAGCATAAAGGGGCTTTGGAAATATTATTAAAGCAGGAATAAGAGAGAGTATATAAAAGAGTGTCAGAAAAGGATTTGGCAGAATGTGATTAAAGAGACAGTACACCTTACGAAAAGCTCGAGGGGATTTTACTAGCAAATTTAAAACATTTCAAACCCTCGGTAAAAATTTAATCTCTTCAGAGTAACTTGAATATAAAGAATGTAGAACTTGTAAAAATGACAGATCAACAATAGAAGGATCAATTGGCAAGCTGATTGAAATTCAACTTGATTAATAATATTTTTAATCTTAGGGAGCCATATTAAATATTCCGTTGTTTAACCATGCAATTAATTATATGATGAACCATCAGATATAGCCCTAGCTATGAAGGAAAACGATCAGACCCAGCAATGAACATAAATCGGAAGACAAGCTCTTCTTCTCTCATCAATAATCGAACCATTAGCATCACATAAAAACCGTGAACATATTCTTGACGAAAAGGCTTATCTGGTTCGATCAAGGTACTTAAATGTCGTGATTACTCATCTAAATCAGTTGAATTGAAAAAATACATCGGGAGAATGGTAAATGTAAATGTCAATTCAAAAGGATCAAACAAGATTGGGTCCACCAGCACAAACTGAGAATTTATTACATAAACATTCCTTCTTATGCGTATTGACCTTAACCAAACCAAACAATGATCGGTTAATTTACGCCATTTTCATATGCGTTAGGGCAATTGAATTTTTTAACCTTAATGATCATGATAACTGTGAAATTTCTAGATATGATGATAATGATCGCAATGGTAATGATCACAGTAGTGTTGATCGCAATGGTAGTGATGATAGCGGTAACAGTGGTAATGGTAGCAATAATAGGAAGGGTGATGGAGGGATGGTGAGGATGATGATAAATTTATTTCAGTTTCTACTTTGGCAAACGTTGAGATTGAAAATGAAAAGCATCAGATATCCATACTAGTTTTCACGCAAACTGATGAAATTAACTCTACGTTTTTTATTAATGTTGATGTTGCTTACGAAGTAAGTGAGTATTCAGCACAAAATGAAAAAAGCTAATACAATAACAATGCGATGCATCACAAAATAAATGCAAACTTGATTAATAATGAAGAAACTATTAAATTTAAAATAGTAAATTATATATAAAAAATAATTTTGAATAAAAAAAAAAAGAATAGTCTTAAATCAAATTTCGGAACATTACTTCTAATAATTGTAATTTATGATAAAATCTATGATCAATGAAAAATAACGATAAAAATTGATAAAGTTCTAAACCGAATTTAAATCCATATGATATAGTTTCAAATTACCCCAAATTTCTAATTATTACCATTATATCTTAAATCTCAAAGACTCTCACCTATTGTCTCTTAAAAAAAAAAAATCTCGGGGACGACAGTTGGGATGCAACGATGATATCTTAACACCCTCAAGACATTCATTACAATAGAAGTTGTTCATTTAACCTTTGCATATTATTTGAATTTGGGCAAGAAGTTACCAATCTCATCCTCCATTTATTCCATTCATCATTCATAAATCAGCGATATGATTTACTCTCAGACACTTCATTTGAGCACGCCCTGTCCTGAACCTTATCTTCAGTGATACAACTAAGATTCTTGGACACCATCAGACACTTCGTCAGATATTTCGATCGTGACAAAATATTACGGTTTTAATACCTTCATATTCTGTTCAGAACAAGATTAATGATCACAATACTTCTTTTGTCGCATTTAAAACGAATAGCGTTGAAAACATACTTGTTACACGTTGATTCCAAACTATCCAAGACTGAAGTCCCGTAACTTTTAAAGCCTTGACAAGGTGTCCGCCACACAAAGTTCTAAAATGCACCAACTTCTCTCATTTGTGATTTCTTAGTTTTTTGTAAGTCTTATACCAATATCACTATTAGTTACCTGTAAATCCGCCAGTAACCAGTTGAATCATGATATGAATGCAGCGATATAATTAGGTATTAATGCTAAAAGTTTTCTATGAAATTTTCAGGACTACCCGGTAATTGTAGGAGGAATCACTTCGGCCATGTCAATAAAGTCCTGACCGGTAAGCTCTTCCTTGAGAAGGATATCATAATGCTCTTATCATTTCCGTTTTTCAAAGAATCTCTGTATTACTAAAATAAGATTCGTATTTGCTAGTGAAATTGGACATGGCGCTTTTATATGAATAAAAACCGTTAAATTTTATAAACTTCTGTCTACCGTATGATCTTGTGGAGCAACGGAATCGTCACATACACGTGGCTTTCAATTGATTTTAATCCTAGAATGGTAGAATGTCTAAACGAATATTCTCACACATGATAAAAGAACGTGATAATGGCAGGTATTTTACTTAATAGGACTTTCTAGCTGATTAAGTCTTAATTATTGAATTTTCAGGTTCACTTGTTCTGAACTATACAGACGTAAACATTCTCGCAGAAAAGAATCTCATGCTGGATCTAATAAACATGTCAATTTTTAAAGCTTTTAGAGACCCATTAACTTGTTCGCTTGAATTTCTATAAATATCATTTCAAAATTCAATATCCACTGCATTGACAATGACAAAACACTCTATTCTTATAGAAGGAATCTTTCACGCATTTCAATAAAAATCATTCAATCCCCCCGAAAGAAAAGAAAGCGAAGACATCATGATGGACTTAAGATTCAATATCATCACCATTTTAAAATTCGGTATCTTCACAAATATTGATTCTGCCATCATATGAAAAATGATTATACTGTAAGCAACACTTTCAGGAATTAATCCAAAAGATCAATTCGATACTAAAATAAATTAACCAAAAAAAAAAAAAATTGATATATTCTCAAAGTAGTAAAGTAATTTGTATTAAATAATTGTTTATGGACTATATAATTAACTAACTTTTTATTATTAAATCAGATTGATTGTAATTCTTAAATTCTTATCAAAGGCTCAGAAAGAGAAGAAAATTAAATTTTAAAAGATTGAGGCTTTGATCTCTATTTTTTGATTCTAAATTTTGTCATTATAATATGACTAGATTATTATTAGAATAATATTATGTTTGATTTTTGAGTCGTATCAATTTCATCCTTCATTATTAATTTAATGTTTGTAATCATCATATAATTGGCAAAATAAAATTGTAACCTCATCTAATATTAATCAACCTGTAACTTTCCTACTATTTTAAGATATTGTTTTTTTTTTTAAGTTGATTGCTGAGAATTGAGTAAAACTTCAGCACCACAAACACAGGGAGAATCATCATTAAAAACATATATAAAATGAGGACCAGGAGCGATTATCGTAGGATTTGGAGGTATTCTAACAGTTAAAACATATTGATTAGGAGCTGATTCATAAGAGTTTTCAATATCAAGGTAAACATAACGCTGATTCATATTTGTTGAATGAGTGACAAAACCATGGTGTATTATGGAAGCTTTTAAACTTGGTGCATTAGCTGAGTTAATCTGTACAACCAAAGTAACAGTTTGATTATAAGTTATTTGAATTCTCTGTTGATTAATTTGCAACGAATTAAGAGAAAGAATATTTGGACGATTTTGTGAAAAAATATAAGGTGGAGAGTAAATTTCAACGCGGTATCTAAAAAGAGTATGAACAGAAAATTAGAATATTAAAATTTCAAAAAAAAAAAAAAAAAAAGTTATTAGAAGGGTCACTCACTCAGTTGGAAATTTAACATCTAAAGTGACAGAACCGGATGGATTACTTCCAGCGACAAGGATAGTACCATCAGGTAACAAAGTAGCAGTAGAATGATACATTCTGGGTATAGTTGATGAAGCAAGAGCTTTATATGTTTTAGCAAATGGATCATAAAGGTAAGGAAAGAATACGGGATCATTAGCAGGAAACAAAGCATTAGCACCGTTTCCTTTACGAAGACCGGCATAACCAGATCCACCACCATTAATAAATAAGATAGACCCATCCACTAAAAAAGTAACATCAGGCATAACGCGTGGAGTTCCACCAAAATTGTCCGTATCCCATTGAGCATTAGGTGTATTTAGTTCTAATCTACCACAAGAAGCTTCACTTATTGATGAAATTAATTGAGCCTTATTACCACCGCAAATCATAATTGTTGGATTGTAAGAATCAGTCGGAGAAAGTGGTAACATTACAGAAGTACCAGTTAATGGATATGAGCGAAACGCACCGGGAAGATCTGGATATTTTGTAACAGTTTGACCGGTACCAAGATCATAAGCAATTCCTTTTGTACTAGCGAATACAAAAAGTAAAGTTTTTCCCTCAAAATTTGGAATTAAATGTACTATCGGATAAAGATTATAAGGCATTGTTTCGACCAAAAAGTCAAAATTAATATCTTGCATAACACCATTTGTAGGAGGATATATTGTATAAGTTGGATTATTTATTCCTGGTTTGTTAACTCCTGCGGCTGCAGTTGATCCCCCGATTATTAAAATATTACCAGCAGGTAAAGTGAGCATAGTTGGGTACCATCTATTTGATGGCAAAACACCTTCTAATTCAATCCAATCACCAATGGAAACATCATATATACGAAGTGTTTGTAAACCATCACGATAATTCATTTTATCTCCATTACTTCCACCTGCCTCAATTAAAGTTCCATTAGCTAAGAAGGAACCAGCTGAACAAAATGTATTTGTATAAACTGTGAGTGGTCTAGCTTGATTTGTTTCTAAATCATATTCTGCTGATATTGCCGCAAGCCCATCCGGTCTCAATAAATGATTTTGTTCAACTATATAATAAAGAGAGAAAATTATCAATTATATTAATTAAAGTTTTAACGAAATAGATATATGTAAAATAGCTTACGCCTATCTATAAATATAACTTTTCTGGAAGATATTACGACGGCATGCATGGCACTAACTCCGGAACTATTATACAGATAATCGAATAGTAAAAAAAACATAGTTTTATTATGTAACAAGTAAACATATTTAGTCACTTACTCTCCAACAAGATTCCATGTTCCGAGTGAATAATCCTGGTTATTCTGACGTGCTATAAAGAGAGAATTAGATAAGAATAATAATATAATTTTTTAATGTAAGATAGACGATCATTACCTTGTAGATTGGATGATGTAGGCAATGCATTTACTTTAATTTGTTCATATAATCCTCCTACGAGGAATATAAATAAAAATAAAATTTTCATCTTTTATCTTTTCAACAGGAAGAAGTGTTTTCTCCTACCTAGAAAAAAAAATCTTTTTTGATTGTTATTTTTATACTTTGTTGATCCATTTATTGTTATTCTAGAATGCATTACATGCATGACGTCTTGCCAACAATTTAAATTCATAATATAATGAAATACAAATTTCTCCTGCATCTAAAAATAACCGCACATTTCCTTTCTTGTTTTCTATTGTAAAATAATCATTGCAGATATTAGATATCACGTGATCAAACAAACCTCTCTTTAAATTTTTTTTATCTTACCATTAAAGTTTCGGCTTTCGGCGTAAATCAGTCGCCGAGGTCTAATAAATATGCCTATTCTCTAGTGTTTTGGTTAGCCAACTCTTCTACATCTTTTACGTTTACATCATATCCTTGTTTTTTTTAAAAAAAAAATTTTAGGACCGGGAACAAACTAATTTGTGAATGTGATTCTATTTTTAATATGTGTCTCAACATATCAAGTTTTGTTACAAACTAATTTAATGAGAAATAAATAATTTATGAACAAAATAAAATAAATCAAATACTGACTTAGTTTACATAATAGTTTGTTGATCGTTACATTTATGCCAAGCAAAGATGCGGGGTTAAGTTCCAAATAACTTATACTAATTTAGTGTTAACGCTTTTACTGCTTTTGGATTGTTCACAAATAAAATTCGATTATTGTAATTTGGTAAATTGATATGGCTAAGATACATCAATTTTTCTTAATTTGAACTTAATAATAAGATAATTTTATAAACTGCACGTGTAAATGATTCTATTTTTTACTCAACTATTAATTAATTTTCTATTTTTCTTTACTTTAATCCAAAAGTATTTCTTATTTTAGATCTTTTTTTAGAAAGTTGGTCGCTCAGATTTGGGTTGAAAATGATTTGATAAATACTTTTCTTTAAACTTTCAAGCTAAAATACAATAATATGTTTATGGGATGGATTTTTATTTTTTTTTTCTTGTAAAAATTGAGAGTATAAATGTTTAAATTCGAGTATAAAAGTTCCAATATTGTGTAAAATTATCTTGAAAATATAAAAATAGACAATTTTATAAAAAATAATTTCTAAAGATTTATATGTATTGACATAAATTTTTATTTTACTTTTTATTTTTTGTTTATTCAAGCATACTTTATACTTTTCTAATAATACATTCTGCAGGCGGCGGGCGAGAAATGGGTCCAAGTATCGAAAATGTAGACGTTTATTCAATTTATTATATATAGTCTATCAGTGTATTACAACACTGTGTCAAAAACCGTTCTTGGCATTACTGTAATCGGTCAATTTTACATGCAATTTCTTTATAGTGAGTGTAATTCAAATTTCAATTTACTACCTTCCTAAGGCAGGTAAAAAAATTGATTATTTCAATATAAAAAACAAAGTGAATTCTTATTTTTCAATCAGGGTTTTATAATAATCTACAATTAATTTTGTTACAAAATGAATTTCGGAATTGTCCGGATAAATGTTACACTTGTGTATTTTCTGGATTTTTTAAGCATTTTCCGGATTTTTTTCTAGACATACCCGGACATTCTCGCTGCAATACATGTTTTTTATGTACAGTACCATGAGAATCTAGACATACTCGGACATTCTCGCCGCAATATATTTTCCGGGATGTTTTCTAGACATATCCAGACATTATCGCTGCAATATTTTCAGAGTTTAGGCATATCCAGACATTCTCACTGCAATTTCTTTTTTGTAACAAAAAACCTTGGAACTTTAGTTTTTTTGACGACTGAAACGGTATCATTACTGTACATATTTATTTATTCAATAAAAATATATAATTTTTTATTACATAAAAATGTAGGAAAATCGTTTTTGTGTGATATTGGAATAATATAAAAATCATTTCCTTGTCTGGAAAACAAAAAGATTCATTGACGACGTTATTTATAATAGCCTTAGTTTCCCTTGTTCTTTCTTTACTTATTTATACATAAAATATAGAGAATATAGAGAATAGTGTTGATCATTTTAATAAATGTCATCCAATCATAACCTATTTTTATTATTACATTCTTGACCATAAAAAAGAAAAGCGTACCGTACGACAACGAAAAAAACCAAACCGGTTTTGAAGATAACGACTTTACTGTTATTTATGGTATTAATTACATTTAGGTTTGTTGAAACTGTTATTTATGGTATTAATTACATTCAAGTTTGTTGAAATTGTTATTTATGGTATTAATTACATTCAAGTTTGTTGAAATTGTATTAATTACATTCAGTTTGTTGAAATTGTTATTTATGGTTATTAATTACATTTAGGTTTGTTGAAATTGTTATTTATGGTTATTAATTACATTCAGTTTGTTATTTATGGTATTAATTACATTTTTGTTGAAACTCCTTACACCTCGAAGTCTCGAATCTTGGAAACACGACTTTCGTTGCGTACGATAATACATTCTTTCTCTGTAGAATAATTTTTTTTTTTTTTTTATAAATCAAAAAAAGATGTACTTTATTTTATATTAAATAATAATAATATACGGTATAATTTTTTTTAAAAAAAAAAAAAAGAAAAAAACTCATCATCTTTTTATCTATACAATAAATGCTATTCATTATTACAATTACAAAAAATATATATATATATATATGATTAAATTAATTTAATATACAAAAAAAAAAAAAAAAAAAATTTTTTTACAATATTTTATAAAAAGATTATTTTAAACAAAATTCTCATATTTTCTTGGAGAACCTGTATATGAAATAATCTGTTTGTTATTAATGGCCAAAGGTGAAGGTAATTGTACATAACCATTGGATTGTAGGTTATTATAACCTTCATTATAATAATCCGAACCATAATTATTATTATTATTATCATCCTTATGATCATCATTCATGTAATTATAATTTTCGTTTACATAAGTCATTTGATCGGTATTCGTCGTTGTTGTGGAATCAATTTTATTTTCAATACGTTTAATACTAAGAGATTTTTTATGATTAGTTTTATCTTTACGAGGACTAGGTAAATTGGTGGATTCGGATGTTGGAGAAGTTAATGGAGTAGAAAATTTGGAATAATCATTATTATGTTTGCCATTATATGTTGAAACGAGTCGTGGATAAAATATCATCACTAAAAAAAAAGTATATAATTAGATCATTGTATATAAATAAATAAATATAACGAATTAACGATTATATATATGAATAAATACTTACACCAAACGATCCAAAAAGTGGCCATGAAAAAATTTACTACACTAGCAAATAAATCTGCAGTAAATTTATTTCTATTTAAATATTGTTTCTCGCTCAAACCGTCAATGCAAAAAGTAAACATTAAACCAGCTCCAAAAGCCACAATTAAAATTAACAAAAAATTCATATGTTTATAATATTTTAAACGATCCGCTATATAATTTTTGTTATTTTGTTTAATAAGGGAAGTGAATTTAAAATGAGCCATTAAGGCGTAAACCAAAACGATCAAATTACAAGTAGCTGCTGCTAATTCTGGAATGACCTAGAAAAAAAAAAAAGAGAGAGAGAGAGAAATTATTATAATTACTATATAATGAAATGTTTAATACTTTATAAATAATAATAATAATAATTACCTCTCCATAAGTATGTTTTCTAAGTGCTTCTTTTACTTCCTCAACATTAGAATAATCCAATTCATCATCAGTATCATCTTCAAAAAAGAAAGGGAGTCCATTAAACACAACAAAAGTAATAAAGATAAAAAGATAATTTATACGGAATTGCCAAGTAGTAATGAATTGTGCTTTAACAATTTTATTGGTCAAATAATTCCAAAAATTTTGTAATAAAAATACTGCAGAATTTTCCATGGCATAAAAAAGCATAAGTAAACGATTTGCGATATGTCTTAATCTTTTATTCTCCGGTGACCATTCATCTGCTGGTTTACCGATAATTGCTTTTGTTAATGGATCAACGACGAAACCTTCCGTATATTTTATTTTCGTACAGATGATATCGTAAATTAATAATGATGTTACTGAAAGTAGGAATAATATCGTCATTATGGATTTAACTTCTTTTCTTTTTATTACTCTCCATCGTAATGCTTCAAATCTATCAATATTATATATGTGCATTATTGCCCATACTAATATACAAAAATCCGAAACTGCCCGGGCTAAAAAAAAAAAAAAAATTAGAGTTAGGAAAACCAGTACGATATTTAAATAAAGAAATTTAATAATAATTTAATCTCAATTACCAAGGAATGAAAAATCCGAAAAATGAGTCATTTTTGATTTGGAAGCGCAGCTTCGTTTTCTTTTTTTTATCTTCTAAATGTAAAGGAGAAATTTGAAAAAAATTGGTAAAAATATTATGAAATATATTTAGAACATTAAATGTGTGACGATATGGTAAAGGTAGTATGAAATTTAAGAGAATGGAATTTATATAATATATATATATGTATGTATGTATAAATATTTTTTTTTTTTTTTTTTTTCTTATAGAGAAAGAAAAAAAAAAAAAAAAAAAAATTCAGTTAAAAGAAAGAAATTTTCCCGCGCAAAATTTTTTTTGAAATTCGAGACTTTATATATACAACTGTAGTTTTATGCGGAGTATTAATCGAACATCCATTGTTAATAATTAAAATACTATCCATATGATTTCTTATTTTAGTCAAAATAAAACAAGGTATTTTATCAATGAAGCCTTTTACTCCAAAACCGTAATGGCGTCTCGGCCTAAACGTTGTTTGTACCACCTATGATCAAAAGTTTTTTTTTTTTAAAAAAAAAAAAAAAATAAAAAGTTCTCCGATTAGATCTTAATGTCTAATTTAAAATTATCTAATTTATCTAATTTATCTAATTTATTTTATTTAATCTAATTTATTTATGGTGAATAAGCATAATTTAATAATATTCTCTTTGAGTTCCACTATTATCCAAAAAATTCTCACAAAATTAAAAAAAACTATAATGCAAAATAAACATTGGATGTCATCCCTTATATAAAACCGTAATCATGATTAAGTACGTAAGCATTAAAAGAACGAAGATAGGGAAGATATACAAAAAAACTTTCCCATAGCCCCCGATGAACAAGGATATTATTTAATATTCTCTTAGTAATTTTCAACAAGGTAATATTCGGGTATTACTTAAGGGTATGATGCATTGTGATGCATCGTGATGCATTGTGATGTTAATAGGGATGGATGATCTACATTCACTCGTGAATCTTTATTAGGTTCAAACATTGGTAACCATTATTATTGGTTCTTCCCTTCTTATTTGTCGGTTATTATACATATTATTTGGCCTTGGCCGCATTTAAGTTTCAACATTTTTGTATCAATAAGTAAAATCCAATTTAAGTAAACAAAAAAGGATTATATCAATTAACCTAAAATAGATAATAAATTAATTTAAAATTTAACAAAAGGGTTTTATATTCTAAAATAATTTGGTCGACCATATTAGTACATAATAAAAATTTGTTTATATTGTAAATAATAATAGGTATTCTTTTATCTTAACTTGGATGATTCATTTAAAGTTTATCGTTAAAAGTGTTCCTGCATAAAATCATGGTGTGATGTGAGTTCATGACGCAATCCAGTAATATGTATATATATATATATATACAACGTTATAATATTAGACCCGAAAAGTCCGATCTTTTTTTATAAAAGAACGAATTGTCTGGTAAACATAATTACATATATATTTAATTTGTTTATTTCAAATAAATCCTTTTTTCATCTTTTTTGGTACATATAGAATATATTTTTAATTATTGTTAGAACTTTATTTAAATTACAAAATAATTTTAAGCATAAAAAATTGTATTAATTTGAATGAATAATTCAAAATTGGATCATAATAATACATAAAAAAAACGCAGTTTTTTATTAGGTAGTGGATTCCCAATAATAACATAAAAAACATGCGATCAAATATCTGTAGGTTCTGGAAGAGGAATCAATTATGTACAGTACCTTCCTTTCCTTTATTATTAAACGAAAAAGTTATGCCAAAATATATTATATGGAAAACCCGAATTTTATTATAAACATTATGATTACAAATTTTTTTATTATTATTACCCCATCCATCATACATCTGGAATAAAAAATTAAATATTACATCTGATGTGAAAATTTTTTTAAAAAAAAAAAAAAAAAAAAATAAAATATTTTTGTTCAATTTATCGTGACCAAATAAATTTTGAAGATTATTTGTTCTTTTGATGTTCATCTTGTCGTTCTTTCACAATGATTACGGTACAATGACAATGATGACTACAATAATCGCTTACTGAACCTAGAATTGTACTAATTTTCAAAAAAAAAAGAAGGAACCCGCGTTAAACCTTATTAACGGTAATTTTATAAAAGTTTCGAAGGATTAAAGAAATAATTACCGTTTCAAAACACCTAGACCACGTGATCCAATTATTAATGCATCACTGTTGAGTTCTGCAACTTTGCGAACAATTTCATCACGCGCATCTCCTCTCATGGCTATAGCCTTGCACGCGAACTAAATTTTTGTTATGTTAGTACTAAAAAAACAATATATATATATATATGTATATATCAAAAATACAAACATTTTGAGCCTTTAATTTCGCAGCAAAATCCTGTAGTAAAGAATGACTGGCAATTCGATGCTATAGGCAAATAAAAAAATGAATTCAAATATTCAATATTCAAATATTTCTTTATAATTCATCACATTTTTAACCATTTAAAATAACAATTACCTGTTCCTCTATGCTTGTTACAACTTCACTGAAATCCATATAACTGGCTCCAATCGCTGAATTTATATAAACATCGATAATTAATAAAAAAAAATTTAATTCAAATATAAATATAATACAAATTACAATTTTATTACCATAAGGACCAGGAATCGATGGGATAGGTCGAACATTTACAAGCACAACCTATAAATATTTTTTGGGCAATATGTATTTTAGCATAACTCAAAAATTATATACATATATATATACAAATAATTTAATTTACCAGGTCACTTTCTTTTCGTAAGAAGTTGTTAACTGACCAATCGAATGCTTGATGGCTGTGCGATGATTGGTCAATAGCAATTACAACTACACGAGTAATTGGAGATTGAGTTTCTGCATCCTGTGTAGTTGTAAGGACAGTATCTTGTTGCGTTGTAGGAGTTTCTTGAGCTTGAGTTTGAGTTTCTTGAGTTTGAGTTTCTTGAGTTTGAGTTTCTTGAGTTTGAGCTGTAGTAGTAGACATGATTGTTAAAATTTTTATTTTTTTCTTTTTTTTTCTGAAGGGAAATTGTCATCACTTTTATAGTTTAGGGAACCCTTACGTAGCCGGTCTATAATAAGTTAGTGTAATGGATTAATCAGCCCACATTCAATGATGTACATTTACAAGAAAAATCATGTCATATTCCATATTGATATATAATGATATATAATGATATAAAATGGTCGATATGTAATCCAACCTATCACCTGTTGGCTTACTAATTTAATATAATGATTTAAAGTGATGCTGATCGACATCAAATATGTAATATGTATCGAACGATATCGTCCTTTTTATTTGTCGTATTTGCAAAAAAAAGTTAGAAAGAGAAAAATCTTTATATCAGAAGGATGTAAAATCTTGTCGAAATTTCTGGTCAGTCGAAATTTCTTGATTAAAATCTGTTACTGGTTACTGCTACGTTACCTCACCATTCCGATGTGAAGATTTCAAAGCCGCAGACGGTAGAACATACATAAAATTTATATATTGCTAAATTCCTAAACTTACACTCATGAATTTGGAAAATTATAAGCAAATTTAGTTCAATATCCTTTACCCCTTTCAATGTATTCCCCTATAATATGATTCGAATTTGTAATACCAGTCCAGTACCAGGCCCATTTATGTAGGTACTCGGGCTAGTACCAGATCCGTTTATAAGTACTCTATCTAAAAATGTTTTAGTGCAATTCAAAATTACCATACCACATGTGAAAAAAATGTCAATAATGAAGCAAATGAGCAAAGCAATTAATAACAAATCTTAAAAAACATAATAAAAAAAAGGCAAGAACCCTTATTAAAAAAAATGAATTTCGGAAAAATGTCCTCAATGATAGAAAAAAAAAATATCCCGATACGTGTATTTTACGGATATTTTTTTAGTATATTATATTAATATTATATTATAAAATCGAATGATCACCTCTCGGACATTTTCGGGATATTTTCTTCTAATTTGATCGGCGGTTGATTTTTGATTCGCAAAGTCTTAACATCTTAACTCTGGTCGAAATATGTAATTCTAGTTAAACTTTTTGAGTTTTAGATGATTAATTAACCGGTATTGGCCCAAGATTTTCTCAAAGCATACGGCGTTATAAAAAATTTTATTTTATACTAATTTTATTTTAAAGATGTTAAAAAAATAAGGTTTTTCGTCGTTATTCCTTAAATGGATATTTTCTCAAGGTTCGTACATATCTTTATCCAATGATTTATAATCATATGACGCCAATCATAAAAGGTTCAAATAACAATTGAATCCCCATATAAAATAAAAATAGACAATGTAAAGGAACAAAGAATTTCAGCATCAAAAGAAACGTTGCTTTTTCAGGAATCATGCGGGGTAAAAAATAATAAACTGTCATATGATAAATTAATTCCCCTCAAATAAATGGAAATTATTAAAAAAACCGTAAAAACAGATTGTGATTATCGAACTTTTTTCAGCAATTTTCCATGAAATAATCTATGATCAACATAAGAACCCAAAGTTCAAAGTTGGTGGTCCCTGCCTCTGACGGATCGGGCGATAAATGAGAAATATCGAAAATTAATTATTTATGAAAATATTTTATCCAATTAGTTCAATTTTTTGTAAAAATAATTCGTTTTACTTAACAATGTTTAATAATTAAAGAATAATAATAATAATCTGGAATAATTAATTATTGTAAATCGTTTTAAAAACAATAATGATATTAAAAAAAAAAAAAAAAAAAAAAAAAAAAAAAAGTACAATATAAAATAACAATTCTTCGACTAATTAATTGAAGAATTATTAATAAAAACCAATCCCTTACTTAAAACAAAAAAGATTAGGGAAAATCTCTCTCTTATAGCAATAATTCACGAGAATTAACATAGAGTAGGATTAAATATGATGTAATGTGTACAATAAAATACGTGATTCATTACTTGAAATAAGAAAGTTCAAGTAGTGAAAATGTAACGAAAGAAACTTACTGATCATAATTGTTGTGATTACTATAATTATTTTGTTGCATTGATTAAAATTTCTTACTAATATGATATAAAAATAGTTTGTTTATCAGAATTATCCAACATCTATCTCCCTTTTTCAAGAAAAAAAAAAAAAAAAAAAAAATATTTAAAAAAAAAAAAAAATAAATACTTGTAAAAGATTTTTTTTTTTTGTTCCCGCGTTATCATTAAATTGACAAAGATTAGCAAACAAATTGTGCAACATGAACTCTGAGAAAAATAGTTATAAATCATGGAGGGAAAAAAATCCATATAAAGAAGAAAATCCTTATCTTTTAAAACGAGAACAAAATCCGTATCACAAAAAAATTCCATATATTAAGAAGAAAGATGTTTTGTCCGATAGAAAAGTTGATATCAAGGTATTTGATTTTTTTTTTTTTTTCTAAAAAAAAAAAAATTTTATAATATTCAAAATATATAATTTATTAAAGATCGCTGATCCAATATTAACAAACACTGAGTGTCCTACATACACGGAAGTTGATCGTTTCCGTTTAAAAAATATTCCTCTTCGTAAGGACAACCCTTATGCAAACTGGAAATTTTCAGATGTCAAGGACATAGATTCAAATCATGAAGCAAAGTGTCTCAAGACAACCTATAATGAGCATAACATACGAATTGATGCGTTTACTGTTATGCCTAAGCCGGTAATTAATGAGCATTTAATTGAACTTGATTTGGAGCTTAATGAGGAGTTTATTGATGCTGTAAGAATTGAACAGGGGGTTATCGGTGACGCGAATGAAGTTAAAATCGAACAAACCAATGTTGACGTTCAACTTAAGGATATGCATGACAAATCTGACAAATCTAATAAGGTAATACGTTCGAAAAATAGTATGAATTATTTGTTATGGAAGAATTTAAATCTATCTTACATTTAAAATTAGAAAGAAACAAATGATACTGAAAAATCAGATGTGAAATGTGCCGTTATGGATGATGCTCTGGTAGGTTATTACTATATATTGTTTTTATGATCATCCAATCTTATTAACTTTTTCCTTTTTCATTAAAGAAACCTCCGTATAGGTAAATTAAATGGTAATATCGTGATGCCTTTTTGATTTTCTTTAATGTAATATTATATTTTGTAGCAATGATGAATCTGAGGAACTTAAAGAAGCTATTGAAATTGTGTCAGAAGCAACTGTGATTGAACATGATAATCCAATTGCTCTCGATCAAAATATAATCACCGACGCAAGTTATGATGATCGGGTTCCAAATATAGTGAATGAAAGTGTACCTAATTTTAAAAATAAGATTGAATCACTCAAAGAACAACTTCGTCTTTTATTTGAACATCAAAAATTGGAGGAATCAAACCAAAATAAAGAGGTGACAGTAACAAATGATTCAAACAATACCCAGACATCAGAATCAAAAGAGAATATAAAGCAAGCGATAGAAAATGTTAAGATAGATAAAAGAACAACGAGTGAAAACAATCTGGATGCAAAAGAGTCCAGTAAATTATTACGTTTCGTAAGAAGTCAGGTTGTAATTATGGATGAAAGAAGGGTCGAACAACAGGGGTCACAAATTATGAGCCAACCTAAGGAGAGGTATTCTTCTCAATTAAACGTAAAATTCAATGGAAAGATTGATTATGATCATAACATAACAACCAAGACATCGAAACTTCCAGATAATATACCAACGTTTATTTTGGTCGGTGATCGATTCGTTCGTGAGGATAAAGCTTTAATAGATTTAGATACAAGTGATCTGGCTCCCAAAAATAATTCAAGTAGTATTATAAAGTCATCACAAGCAAAATTACCACCTGAACTTCAAGAAATCGATTATGAGGGATGGTATATGCAGCAAATAGTTGAAGAATTCAAAAATAACCTCAAAAATAACCTCAAACCTAACAATGACCAACCTAAGGTATGATATATTTGTACTTTATTTGAATTTATTTCGTAACTAATTTTTTTTTTTTTTTCCTTTTAAACAGGTTAAACCGAGCGGATCTTTTTTAGAAGAATTTGAATTGATATAATGTTTTATGATAAACGGCACTATTTGTTTCTCATTTAACTATACGGTGAAGGAAGGAATGAATTTATTGTAAAAAAAAAAAAAAAAAAAAAAATTGCGTAATAATTAAGTCGGAAATCTTAGGCAAGTTTTGAGTATTGGTTTAAGCTGGGTTTAATTCATACTGTATTAGTACTTTCCAGCATGTATTTTAACTATTTTGGTTAATTGTCGAATGGGTTGAATGGATTTTTTAGCACTATAATAATGTATTATTGTGGAATATTTTTTTTTTTAAATAATTTGTTATCTCTGCGAATGTTACTAATGAAATATATATTTCTGAAAAACACCATACTATGGATGTGAAAATTTTAATGGTTATGTGAACATTTTTATTTAGTTAAACTATTAAAATGAATTTATAAAGTACTTCAATTTATTTCTGAACTCCAGTAAAAATAGAAATTTATTTCTGAATAACATATTATATTATTATTTAAGAAAAAAAAATTTGGTATTATGAAAATAAACTTTTAATTAAAAACAAAAAATATATAAACAAAATTTAAAAAACAAGATATCATAAATATCAAAATAATAGTATGTAAATTCTTTTTTTTTTTTTTTTTTTTTTTTATAGTTAAAGGTCATGTTTGGCATGATTTATTAAAAGGCAAAAGCCAAAACAAGGAAAAAAAAAAAAAAATACATCACAAATTTAATAGCTAAACTAGATTCACCCACATCCCACTACTAGCTTAGATAGACCTAGCCCACCTGTTCAAGACCAGCAAGAGCAGATGTGGCCCATAATTTTCAACAAATAGCCAGTATTACCATATGTCAATATAAGAGCATACACATACAAAGAATTCCACTCTCCCCCATGATCCCTATAAGACATGACATTAAGCAATCACTATCCTTCCTGGGTGATGCATGAGCACTATGCTGAGGCTAAACCTGGAATATGGAGATTCTCTTTCCTTGTCAATAAAAAACAAAGAATCTTGGTTACATATAACCCCTTAATTAGATTGATAAACAAAACTCTAAAAAAGAAAGTTACACCAAACCACTAAAATACCAATCAACATTTCAATACCTCTAGCCCCCTAAAACTAAAACAGAAAAAGAGACTAAAGGCTAAAATATTGATAGGCAAGAAAATAAAAACTAAAGGAAAGTCATTAACACTTCCAGAAACTCAAAAGGAAAACTGAGAAAAGAGGTAAAACACTATAGCCACCACTTCAACATCCGCTTAAACAACCCCTAAGTAAGAAAAAGCAAGCGTTACTCCTGGCTATAAATAAAAACTTCAACTAATAACTTTGCTTTGTTCTTTTTAACGTTTTCAAAATAAACAGTACTAATAAGAAATCCCTCTTCTAGAATATTTAAAACCAAGTAGTTTAGACGTTAACCTTACAAAAGTCTTCAAAAATATGAAGGGAACCTGGAATTTGCAGTCATAAACTATCTTTTTAGTAAGGTTCATACCAAGCTAGTAGTTCTGCCAAAACTTAGTATTTTTAAACTAGACAAGATTTAAAAGGCATGGCTAAATCTCATAAAAAAGTAAACGTTACTTGAAAAAAGCTCAAGAAATCAAAAGCCCAAGTTTTTCTTCAGCGACCTTCTGCTAGAAAAATGGTCAAGAGATCTGCAAATAAGAAATGTAGTCGATCTCCCTTAATAATTTTAAAATTTTATATAAAATAATTATTTTAATAAATAATTTTTTAAGATTATTATTTTTTAATACAAATATTTTTTTTTTTATTTTAGTAAACTATAAAAAAATGAAATTATCTAAATTACAAACTAAGAAATTTATAAAATATTTATTACTCTAGTCTTAATGTTTAAATAATTTTAATAAAAAATTATTTAAATTACAAATTAAGAAATTTGTAAAATATTTACTACTCTAATCTTAGTGTTTAAATAATTTTTAATAAAAAGAAATATATTTTGATAAATTATAAAAGAAAAAATTATTTAAATTATAAACTAAGAAACTTATTACTTAGAATCTTAGTATTTAAATAATTTAAAAAATAAATAAAATAAAGATCAATTTTCATCAAATAAATGATAATATTAATAACACAAAAAAAAAAAAAAAAAAAAAAAAATTTAAATAAAGATCAATTTATGTTAAATATATAATATTAACATAAAAAAAAAAAAAAAAAAAAAATAATAATACAAAAAAAATCAATTTTTGGTAAATATATATTATTAAATAATATATAAAATTTTCTTAAAAAATTATAAATGAGTAGTTTTATCTATTTTTATATTTAAATAAATAAATAAATTAATTAATTTTATATTAATAATTTGCAAATTACTTATATATATATATATTACATACCATTTAAATTTGTATCATTAACTATACAATCTAAAATTTACTTTCTACAACTTCATTTAATTTTTCACTTGATTTATCAGTAATTATATAATCTGAATGCTTATTTTCAAGAATTTCATTCAATTTTTCACTAGTAAAATCTTGTAAACGACTTTTATAATATGCTTGTGGATGAGATTCAGTAGTAAAATTATTACATTCAATTGGTGCATCTATAAATTTCATAGCAATATTTATTAATTCTTCAGTAAGATTTTCATCTTCAGGATAAAAAATCCAACTTCTAATAATATCTGTCACTTCTGGTGTAGATGGCCTTTTTAATGGATCCTCATTCCAACATTTTTTCATTAAATCTACATAACATTGTGGAGTATTTTCAATAATTTTAGGACGTTCACCTTTGCATATACTTAAAGCAAGTTGAAAATCATGTGCTCTATCATTAAATGGTGGAATTCCAGATGTAAATTCCCACATAATCATAGAAAAACTATATATATCACTAGCTTGAGTATATGGTTTACCTCTTAAAACTTCAGGTGCTATAAATGGAATAACACCAAAAATATCATTTTTTTTTAAAAAATTTACTGTTTGACATAATCCTAAATCACTAACAACTAATTGACTACCTTTTTTAACTAAAATATTACCATCATGAAAACCATAATGAATAATATTTTGCATATGTATCACATTAAGACCATTAATAATTTTATTTAACATAAATAATTTATCCTTCCAATTTTTTTTAATTATTTTTGTTAAATTTTCTCTTAAATTACCCTTATCTGCATAATCCATTATTACCATATAATTTGAAGTATCTGGATTCATTGTAAATCCATATAAATTAATATTCCTCATTGTTATACATAATTCATAATAATTCCACTATAAAAAAAAATTTAAATTAAATATATTAATATAAATAACTTATAATAAAAATTAAAAATAAATAAATATATTATTATACTTCAGTCATAAATTCTTCTAAATTTTCATTCATATTATTATGACATTTAAGAGCTACTTCAAGATCTTTTTTTTCACTTTTTGATAACCAAATAGCCTTATATATAGTACCAAATCCTCCTTTATCAAGATATTCAACATTTTTAAGTTGATCAAAAGGAATCCATAATAATTTTTTTTCTTCAATAAATCTATCTAAAATTGCATTTCCACTTTTTCCAAATCTATATAATTTAAATAATTAAAATATATTAAAATTTATATTAAATTCAAATTAAAAAAACAAATATAATAACTTACTCTAAAATTTAATTAGAAATTAATAAATATAAATTTTAATATATATAAATAATATATTTATAATATATAGTTTATGTTTTATAACTTACCAACTAAAGTAATAAATAATATTTTTTAAATAAAAATTAAATTTAATTAATTAAATTATTAATAAATATTATATAAATATAATAATAAATATAACTTACAAGAATCTAAAGTAATTATCAAATAATTTTTAAATAAAAAAATTAATTAGTTTAAATATTATAAACACTAATTTTATTAAATTATACTACTAGTATTTTAATATTATAGTATAATATAACTTACTAACTAAAATAAATTTTTAAAAAGCAATTAATTAATTTAAATTATATGTGAATATTATATAATAAAATTAAATAAATAACTTACTTGCTATATTATTAAATAATTTTTTAATAAAAAATTAATTAGTTTAAATTATATATTAATATTATATAAATATATAATAATAAAATTATATAACTTACATGCTATATTGTTAAAAAATTAGTTAATTTTAAATTATATATAAATATTATATAAATATGTAATAATAGAATTAAATAACTTACATCCTATATTATTAGTTATTATTAAATTAGTTAATTTAAATTATTATATAAATATATAACTGAACAATAAAAGTAACTGTTAATAAATAATTTAACTTACGATCTATTTAAATAAAAAAATTAATTAAATTAAATTATATATAAATATTATATAAATATATAATAATAAAACTAATAAATAATATAACTTACAATCTAAAATAAATTATCAAATAATTTTTTAAGTAAAAAAATTAATTAAATTAAATTATATAAATATATAGTAGTAATAGAATTAAATAAATAATATAACTTACCAGCTAAATAAATTATCAAATAATTTTTTAAATAAAAAAATTAGTTAATTTAAATTATATATAAATGTAGATTAAATAATAACTTACATTCTATATTATTAAATAATTTTTTAAATAAAGAAATTAATTAATTTAAATTATATATAAATATATAATAATAGAATTAAATAAATAACTTACCAGCTATATTATTAAATAATTTTTAAATAAAGAAATTAGTTTGTTTAAATTATATATAAATTTTATTTAAATATATAATAATAAAATTAAATAAATAACTTACGAGCTAATATATTATTAAATAATTTTTTAAATAAAAAAATTAATTAGTTTAAATTATCAAATAATTTTTTAAATAAAAATAAATAAATAACTTACATTCTATATTATTAAATAATTTTTTAAATAAAAAAATTAATTAATTTAAATTAATAAATATATAATAATAAAATTAAATAAATAACTTACCAGCTATATTATTAAATAATTTTTGAATAAAAAAATTAATTAATTTAAATTATATATAAATGTTATATAAATATATAATAATAAATTAAATAAATAAATAATTACGTTCTATTATTAAATAATTTTTTTAAATAAAAAAATTAGTTATTAGTTTAAATTATATATAAATATTATATAATTATATAATAATAAAATATAACTTACTAACTAAAATAAATTACCAAAAAATTTTTAAATAAAAATTAATTAGTTTAAATTATATATAAATATTATAAATATAAAATAACAGATAATAAAATTAAATAAATAACTTACATACTATATTATTAAATAATTTTTTAAATCAAAAAATTAATTAGTTTAAATTATATATAAATATTATAAAATTATATAATAATAAATTTAAATAAATAACTTACTTGCTATATTATTAAAAAATTTTTTAAATAAAAAATTAGTTAAAAATTTAAATTATATATAAATATATAATAATAAAATTAAATAAATTAAAAAATAATTTATGACTTACAATCTAAAATATCAAATAAATTTTTTAAATAAAAAAATTAATTAGTTTAAATTATATATAAATATTATACAAATATATAATAATAAAATATAACTTACTAACTAAATAAATTACCAAATATTTTTTAATTAAATAATTAGTAGTTATTAGTTTAACTTATATGTAAATAGTTTAATTTATAAAATCAAATAAATAATTTATAACTTACAATCTAAAATAAATTATTAAATAATTTTTTAAATAAAAAAATTAATTAGTTAAATTTTAATAAAAATTTAAGAAAAAAAGGATTTAAATAAATAAATAAATATAATAAAATTTTAGAAAATTATAATTTAAATTTTAAAAAATAAAGAAAAGTAAAGAATATGTATAAATAATCAAATTAAAATAGGTTAAATATTATATAATTATATAATAAATAAATAATTTGCAACTTACGATCTAAAATAATTTACCAAATAAATTTTTAAATAAAAAAATTAATTAATTTATATATTTGTAATATATTACATATAATTTAATAATAAAATACAACTTACCAACTTAAATAAATTATCAAATAATTTTTTAATAAAAAAATTAGTTATTAGTTTTAAATTATATATATATATAATAATATAATATAACTTACCAACTAAAATAAATTAATAAACAATTTTTAAAATATAAAAATTAATTAGTTTAAATTATATATAAATAAATAATTAATAATAAAAAAAATAAATAATATAAACTTACGATCTAAAATAAATTATTAAATAATTTTTAAATAAAAAATTAGTTATTTTAAATTAAATGTAAATATTATATAATATACTATAATAATAAAATATAACTTACCCACTAAAATAAATTAATAAATAATTTTTTAAATAAAGAAATAAATTAATTTAAACTATATATAAATATTATATAAATATATAATAATTAAATAAATAACTTACATACTATATTATTAAATAATTTTTAAATAAAAAAATTAGTTTCTTTAATTTATATATAAATATTATATAAATATATAATAATAAAATATGACTTACAATCTAAAATAAATTATTAAATAATTTTTAAATAAAAAAATTAGTTAATTTAAATTATATATAAATATTATATAAATATATAATAATATAATATAACTTACTAACTAAAATAATTTATCAAATAATTTTAAATAAAAAATTAGCTTAAATTATGTATAAATATACAATAATAATAAAATTAAATAAATAACTTACACTCTATTATTAAATAATTTTTTAAATAAAAAAATTAGTTAGTTTAAATTATATGTAAATATTATATAAATATATAATAATAAAAAATTTACTTGCTATATTATTAAATAATTTTTTATATAAAAAAATTGGTTAATTTAATTATATATAAATATTATATATATAAATATATATATATATATAATAATAAAATTAAATAAATAACTTACTTGCTATATTATTAAATAATTTTTAAATAAAAAATTAGTTAATTTAAATTATACTATATATAAATATTATATAAATATTATATAAATATATAATAATAGAATATAACTTACGATCTAAAATAAATTATTAAATAATTATTTAAATAAAAAAATTAGGTTAAATTATATATAAATATTATATAAATATAAAATTAAATAAATAATAAAACTTACGATCTAAAATAAATTACCAAATAATTTTTTAAATAAAGAAAAAAATTAATTTAAATTATATAAATATTATATAATAATAATCAATAAAATTAAATAAATAACTTACACCCTATATTATTAAATATTTTATAAATAAAGAAATTAATTAGTATATAAATATATATTAATAAAATTAAATAAATAACTTACATCCTATATTATTAAATAATTTTTAAAATAAAAAAATTAGTTTAAATAATATGTAAATATTATACAAAAAATAGTATATAATAATAAAAAATAACTTACGATCTAAAATAAATTACCAAATAATTTTTAAATAAAAAATTAGTTAATTAAAATTATATTCAAATATTATATATTAAATAATAATAAAATATAATTTACCAACTAAAATAAATTATCAAAATAAAAAAATTAGTATAAATTATAAATAAATATTATATAAATATATAAATAAATTACTTACATGCTATATTATTAAATAATTTTTAAATAAAAAAATTAATTAATTTAAATTATATGAATATTATATAAATATATAATAATTAAATTAATTAAATAACCTACTTGCTATTATTAAATAATTTTTTAAATAAAAAAATTAATTAGATAATCATAAATTATATATAAATATTATAAATATATAATAATAAAATTAAACAAATAACTTACACACTATAAATAAAAAAAATTAGTTAGATTAAATTATATATAAATATTGTATAATATATAATAATAAAATTAAATAAATAACTTACAAACTATATTATTAAATAATTTTTTAAATAAAAAAATCAATTAATTTAAATTATATATAAATATTTATAAATATATAATAATAAAATTAAATGAACAGTTTATAACTTACTATCTATGTTATTAAATAATTTTTAAATTAAGAAATTAGTTAATTTAAATTATATATAAATATTATATAAAATATATAATGATAAAATTAAATAAATAAATAACTTACTTGCTATATCATTAAATAATTTTTTAAATAAAAAATTAGTTAGATTAAATTATATATAAATATTATATTTTTATATAATAATATAATTAAAATAAATAACTTACGCCCTATATTATTAAATAATTTTTTATAAAGAAATTAGTTAATTTAAATTATATGTAAATATAATATATATAAATATGTGATAATAAAATTAAATAAATAACTTACACCCTATATTATTAAATAATTTTTTATAAAGAATTTAATTAATCAAATCATATAAAGGTAGAAGTACTATAAATAGTAACATATAACTTACACCCTGAAGTATTATTTATTAATTAATTAATTAGATGATTAGATGCAAATATTATCACAAAATGATGTAAATTAAATACTACTTACAGCCTAATTATATATTTAGATAAAAAGTATAATTAGTTTAAAATTATATATAAATATTATACTATAGATATTATAACTTACCACCTATAATAATTAATTAGTTATTTAAACAAAGAATTTAGTTAACTATTATAAAATAAAGTAAAAAATAAATAGCTGATAACTTACCCACTATAGTATTATTAATTATTAAAGTTGTATAAAATAATAACAATAACAAAAACATCATTATTTAAATTATAAGAGTTATGAGATAAACCATTAGTTGACTTACAATCTAAATTATTTAAAGTATAATAACATTTAAATTATTTACAAATAATTTTTGTTTGATAATTAATTTTACTAGTATATTTTACCTTGAGATTCCGCCATTCTCCTTGAATCTGATCTATTTTGAGAACTACTTTCTTCAATCACACTTTGCTCCGATTCTTCTTCTGACATTTCTGAACTACTTTCTTCGATCACACTTTCTTCTTCAGACATTTCTGAACTACTTTCTTTGATCACACTTTGCTCCAATTCTTCTTCTGACATTTCTTTTTTTGAGGCACTATATCGTCCTATTATATTGGCAAATTTGTTTTAAAATTTTTGAATAATTCCAACGTTCTGTTAAATAATTATACTGTATACTTTTTACCTTTATTATTAATAAATTACAACAAATTTCTTAAAAAGATAATTTTTTTTTTTTATTAAACGCATTCGTTAATGTAAGCATATATTTTTGACAATAATATTTGTGTAACAAAAAATCATAATGGAAAAAATTTTCTTCAACTGAACTACTAAAAAGTTAAGTAGGCGTAATTTGTGCTCATCCGGATTTATACAAAAAATCCAGATTAAAACATGTGCTAGAGTCACGTTAAGTTGCCTGCCGAAACTAAAGAGCTTCGACATATCGAAATTGTCGAAACTGCCGATACTGCCGAAATTGTTTCGACGTTTCGGCACAATATATCATATGATATACATATGGTTTCGACATTTCCGATCAGTTGATAATCTTTTTTTTTAAAAACCAAATAATTTTTTTAAATCGTTATTTATATATATATTTTATTTTTAATTTCCGAATTGACATTTTGATTAACAAATTTAATTTTAATAAACAATTTATCAATTAAAGCTCATAACATTATTATTATACAAATGCACAACTACGCTACATTTAATGTATATTCAATTCCAAGAAAAAAGTAATAATCTAAAAATAAAAAGAGAAATAATGTTAATGCCACCCTGTAATGTTATTACAACCATCGTATATACCTATTAAACCACACCTACCATTTATTCCATTCCAAAGAAACCGAAAATCTAAAAAATAAATAAAAATAATGATATTAAAAAATAATAATCCGATTAAAGTCCAAGCAAAACTTAAGAATAGAAGAAAATAGCATTAACATGTTTTAAAGTCATTACATATCCAAACACCCAACCACCCAACATAAAGCCCAGTTGTCTAAGAAGTTTATATCCCTACAAAAAGATAAAAAAAACGTTAACAACGTTTTTTAATCAAAAAAACTCAACATAAACATTCCCCTTTACCTTATTGAAAAAGTCCGTTTGAGAAGCCTTAAGTTCTTACAAAAAAGAACGTAGAAACGTCTTCAGTTAATTAACATACACCCATTCATTTTCATTTACCTGTCTAGTTCGTTCTTGTAAAAAAAAAAAAAAAATACAAAGAAACTTAGTTTTTTAAAAAAAAACAAAAGAAAAGAAAATTAACATGTTTCTTTAATGAAATTGATTATCTCGTTGATGTTAAAAAAAATTTGTGATCGAAAATTAAAAAAAGACTTTTTATGATTTACTGATGAAAAAATATGCAGTCACACGTGATTGGTGTCAAAAATATATATTGTACAACTTATATTGCCTCCAAAACCTTTGATCGATTAATTGATTATTTTATAGAGAGTATGATCGATCAAACTTGATCAATCATGTTTGATTGCGCCATATTAAATTTTAAATTAAGTTTGATAATCGATATTTATATTATGAAAAAATTTATTATGAAAGTTTATCATTTATTATTTTATTATATATTTTCAAGCTAAATTATTCTTAGTTTATTCAAATGGAAAAAAAGTAATTTGCTTACAGCTTCTGACAGAAAGTTCTTAATATTAATAATATTATAAAAATCTGCCTGCATACTAAAATTAGAATTTTTTAATCAATTAAATAGAAGTTATTATATGGTTATTGATTGATTGTATTGATTGATTATATATTTGATCAATCATAATTAATCAGATTCTAAATTTTGTGATTGATTAATTGATTGATCGATCAATAATCGATCATAATCAATATAATTAAATTCCTTAATTGCAACAAGACTTACAATAAATTTTTCTTAATTGAAGAGGATTCTGAGAACCTTATTTGCATTATGAAGGATAAGGTACGTATTATTTTACAAAAATATAAAAAATTTTTTTTTAAGATAGAAAAATTACTATAATTAATTTTTTATTATAAAAAAAAAATTCAGATACAGTTTTTTTTTGTTAGTAGGGTTGCAAACTTATGCTCTGCTTAAAGTTGTAACTAATTCCAATATATGACTTAACTAATTTTGAGGACATCTAAAGTAGAGCAGATTTAACCAGAATTATGCCATTAAAAAATTACATATGTGACAAATAAAGAGCATGACAAATAAGTTTTTACTAACCGAAAAAATTCTGTCCTCAGAATACTTAATAAAAATAAGAAAATAAAGGGTATAACACCAGATAACAAATAATTTATTATGATCATGTGATTCTGCTTCACTTTAGATGTCCTCCTAATTTTAATATATATACATCACAGCTATATTAATTAAGTTTGCAACTCTAGTTAAAGGCATTTCTTTTTTAAACAAAAGTTTATAAAAGTTTTATTATATAGCAAAAAATATGCTAGTTTGATATTATCTTTCCATTCCAACAATTTATGTCTCTAGAATATGATGTATCTAATTACAAGATGGTACTATTATTTTATGAATTAAAAAAAAATTATTGTAAAAAAAAACTATATAAATCCACCAATTAAAAAATTGTGTTTTTGTTCTAGTTAATAAAGGCAACTACCTAACTTAACTAAATTTATTTTTAATTTAATATTAACTTTTTATATATTAATTGTAATATTTACCCTAAATTTCACATTACAAACTATTTTTCCTTGAAAAATTTGAATCCCTTTAAATTTTTAAATAATAATTATAAGTAAGGATGGTGCCGCAATTGATTTATCAAATCCGCAATATTGCGGATTTTGGAGTTGAATTGCGGTTAGTGAACCGCAATTCCGCAATTCACCTGATCGGTTTTGGCAGTTTACCGAACCGATTTAATAAAAAAAATGTTTACGCAACGTTTTTTTAATTAATTTAAAGAAAAAACGTTGCGAAATGTTTTTTCAAAGTATATTTAATTAAAAAAACGTTTCGCAATGTTTTTTTAATTAATTTAAAGAAAAAACGTTGTGAAACGTTTTTTCAAAGTATATTTTAATTAAAAAAAACGTTTCACAACGTTTTTTTGGATTGCTTTAGCGAAATTGCAATTCCGCAAATGTATCGCAATTCCGCAAATGTGCCGCAATTCTGCAATTATTCCGCAATTGAATTGCGGTACTTTGCGGAATTGCGGAATATTTGCGGAATTGCGGACAATTGCGAATTGCGGAATTGCAGATATTTAGGTTTAAAAATCCGTAATGTTTCGCAATACCGTAAATCGCAATTATTCCGCAATTGCTTATTTGCGGCACCATCCTTAATTATAAGTCTAAAATTTTCTTTATTATTTTATTTCTTCAATAGGTTTTTATTTACTAGGGTTTTTATGATTCTTCCATCCATTTCTTTGATTTTATAAGATTTATTTATTAATACTTCATGAATATAATATAGTCTACTCTATTTTTTGTTTAATTTTCCTGACTAAGGAAGAAAGATAGAAATTAGTAGAAGATATTTTCTTATATTTCTTATAATTATAAGTTTAGTGAAATATTATTTTATATAAATATACTTTGTAAATGAAGAAAATCTCTCAATTTTTAGCTTTGCAGAAAATAATAATAAAAGGAAACTACAGTCGTCATTGGATATAATGATCCTGTTTATACTGAAAACTTGTTATACCAAACTAAGTAGATTAGAAATAATTTTTTTATAATTAATTACATTGGATATAACAAACTTATATAGTAAATAGTAAATCACCATATACTGCATCCAAACTCGTTTTAACCAGCCTAAATATATTAGCCATATATTTTCTATACTGAATGATCATGTGACTTGAAAATTAATGATAAAAGATGATTTTTTTTTCAGAACACACTAACATAAATAAACTGCTTTGTCAAAACTCAGAAAATTATACTTTAAAGAACTCCAATATTATGTTAATAAGGAAAAGTGTCATCCTTTCTGCTACGCAAAAATGTGAAATTTGTGAAAAAAAGGAAGAAAATCCAAGTCTTTCTAATATTAAACTTGCACAAGAATATAAAGTTGAAAAGTCAACTGTTACCGATATTTTAAAAAAAAAAAAAATGTTAGTTTGTGATTTCAATAAGTTAAGTAAATATTAAAAAATTTCATGATCTAAAGTGACCTCAATTTGAAAATATACTTGGACTTTGGGTTGATAATGCATTTAATACAAGACAAGATATTGATGGTAACATATTAAAAATAAAAGCAAGTCATTTTGCCAGACAATTCTCTATTGAAGATTTTTATTATTCAAAAGGGTGATTAACGGGAACCGTTGTTAAGTCTGGAGCTTATTTATTATTACACATCAGTAAGTCAGAAAAATATATTGTAAGAATATGCATTGCCATTGCCTGCATATACAATTGTAATAATTGTTATACATTCTGTTAAGTTTTAGGCAAGTGTATAATGTGTTAAACATTGAAAAATGTACAGATTTATGTTATTTTATTTATAAAACAACATACAGTAAAACAATGATAGTTTAAAAACACATACAGTATATAAAATATTATTTAATATTAAACAACACATATCATATATTAGTTAACATGTGTAAAAATACATATCATCATATATTAGTTTTTTTTTATTAACACAAATCAAATGTGCAAGAAAATTATCGTATATTAGTTAACTTGTATAAAAATGCATATTTTGATATTAAATAATACACTATGTAACACCACACTACAAAATGCATTATATTAAAGTATTATAAATGTTAAAAAATAATAAATTGTTTTGGCCTCTAACCAATAATTTCACGCTTTCTTGTTTTCCCCCTCTCTTCATCCATTCCTTTTTTTCCCTTTTGCTTTTTTCATAAATTGTTTTTTTTTATTTCTATATCATAATTTTTATCCCTTCAGTCCCTTTTTACAAAGTTTTGTATTCAATTTTGATGTTTTTCAGCATCACAAATCAAGACCTACGAAGAAAAAGTAAATAAAGAAACATTAGTAAATGCTTCTCAATTAACCAAAATAAAAGATCAGTTTCGTAACAGAAGTTGAAAAACTTACTGCTTTTATTTTCCCCATTTAACCAAAAGACGAAACCTATAAAAGAAAGAAATAAAGAAACATCAATAACGTTTCTAGTTTAAAAAGAACAATGTAAATAAAATTAAAGTTTCGCAAAACTTACCATTTCCAATACCCAGAAACCATAACCTAAAAAAACAACAAAACTTTAGTAAGCATTTTGCTAACAAATAATAGCTTAAAGAAAGAATCTATCACGCATCCAGAGATTTAAAAAACTAGTCACAAAAAAATAGAAATGTAAATAAAAGATTTATTAAATACAAGATTTAAGATAATGAAAACCCACCAAAGTTCAACACATACATCCTAAGATCCAAAGAATGGCCGCCTGAAAAAAAAATAACAAAACATAAGTAAAGTTTCGTTAAAAGATAAATAAAAGAGTTACATCAAAACTACTTAAGACTCACTGAATCCACACTCCAGGTCCATCTAAAGGCTAAGTTCTGAGTAATTAAACATTCTAACCTGTCTAAAGAAAAGAGAGAGAACAAAATGTTAGAAAAGATTTTGTTAAAAGGAATATATTTAAAGTAATCAATGCCTACCAAAGTTCCACAACCAAATTTAGCTAAAAAAAATCCATTTTCTTATCAATTCCCACGCATACAAAAATCCTAAAGTACTGGTTGTCTGCAGAGAGAAAAGAACGAAATAATTAGTAATTGTTTCGTTAAAAGAACTATTCAAAGAAAAACTCTCACCTTCACCAATTCCCATGTCTAAATGTCCTGAAGTACTGGACATCTAAAAAAAAGAATAAATGGAATGTTAGTGATCATTTCATTAAGACAATATTAAAAAAAGTTTATTGATTAAAACCAAGGTGGGTTCGTCTACAGTTTCATCTTGGACTAATGATGCTGGAACGCGTTTTGCAAATGGATTTAGATTTCACAAATAGTAAAGGATCAATTCCGGTCTTCTAAAAAAAATATAATGAAATGTAAGTAAAGTTTTTTGTAGAAACATTTCGAACTTTTCTTATCTAATTTTGTATTCATATCTGTAAAAAAAGCAGTTTAAAAAAAAGGTGAGCATTGGTAAATGTTTCGGTAAAGATTAATTCAAAAAAAAAACGTTTACCAATACTTACATCCAAACTTCAAGGGCGTTCAAGCTGAAGAAATTGTCTAATAAGAGATAAAAAATAAAACATTAATACACGTTTCGCCAAGAGGTTCAAAATATTTTAATATAATACCTGATCTTGAACAACATCTAGGTGAACGTGATGGTAATTTTCAAGATCATTTAAAAAAAAGATAGAACAAAACGTTAGAAATGTTTTGTTAAAATAGGTTACTGAAAGAAAAATCTACCAAAAACCCATACTTAGATCCGAAGTATTAGCCTCTAAAAAAAAGAAAAAAAAATAAAACATTAGTATGGTTATATTAAAAAAAAAGTTAAAAAAAAAAGATGAATCTAGTAAAAAAGGCTGGTACTTCACTGAAATTCCACATATCGTCTAAAAAAATGGAAGAAAATGAAACGTCAATAAACGTTTAATTAACATAAATTAAAAAAACTTCTACAGCTTCCATACTGAAATCTTGCGCATCCAAATACTCCAAAGAATCGAGTGGCTGTACTTCCATATATACTCATGAAGCCTAACGCCTAAAAAAAAGAGTAACATTTCGTTAAAATTAATTGAAAGTAATAACTAATAAGAAACCTTCCCAAACTTCTGACGCGTCATCCAAGTACTGAAGAACTGGCTATCTGCAAAAAAGAATAAACGACGAAATTTTAGTATTAGTTTCGTTAAAATATTAAAAAAATTTTATCTCTCACTCTATTAATTTTTCTAAACTTTTCACGGTCAACCAAAATTTCACACGTTTAAAATTCAAAGAACTGGTTTCTTAAAAAATTAAGTATTTCTACAAAAAGAAAAAAAAATATTTTATTATAAACGTTTCTTAAATAAAAAAAAATATTTTCTTTCTCTTTACCTTGGGTTCTTGTCTGGTGTTTTTAAAAAAAAGCACTCGGTTTAAAAATTTTTTTTTTTCTTTTTTTTTTGCTATTCTGCCGACATTATTAAAAATAAACAAAAAAAATAAACCAGCTACGTAAAATTATTATATCACATGTTTATTAGCCATAAGATGTAATTAAAGAACCAATTATAGATCAACTCAATTTTCAAGCAGGCGGATATCCAGACATTTGTGTCACCATACGTAGTATTATATAGTCCTTCGCTTCGCTCTGGACTAATTACTTTATATACTAATTATGTTTTTTATACTAAAATAAGTGTAAATTTAATATTAATTAAATTTTTATTTTTTTTTGAGTTTCGTACCTTTCTATTGCAAAGATCCCATATGACTTTATTTTATTTTTTTAAATAAGAAAATGGATGAAGATCAATATGATACATCATATGAAGAGTCAGATAAAACAAATAGTTCAGACGAACAAAGTAGTTCAGATGAATCGAGTATATCAGAGCGAGCGAAAGAAAAGGGTATATTTTATGATAATTTTGATCTGGTTCGTTATTATTCTGATCTATTGATATTTTATTGTTTTATTATAGGATCAAGAAAACATCTTTCAAAAAAACGCAAGTTATATGCGAGTGTAATGGACATGGATAAAAATTTAAGAGATGCTCTTAGAGTAACTAAAAATTTTGAGTTTATTTCATTTTTATTATAATAAAACATAAACTATAATTTTTATATTAGCAAGACGTTTTTTGGATCATCCAAAGACTACCAGAAAATCTTGATGTCAGTAAAACTTTTGAAGATCAGAAGGAATTTGTATTAAAGATAATGATTCCTTCCATAATGAACGTGTTAAGTCGTAATACATACCCAGTAACCAACAACGTCATATACCAACTCATTCATCAAAGACATAGACATCAACGTGAGAACGAAAAGGACAAGAATAAGCTGGAAGAAGAAAGAAAGAAACAAATGAAAAAGAAACATGCTAACTCACGCCGATCGGAGGTAAATTAATAAATATATATCACAAAAATTTAATCTGATCGTTATTTTTATTAGTTTTTTTTTTACAGAAGAGGAAAAGAAGGACAATTGCGATAAATCATTTGCGAAGTTCTAAAGATAAATTAATAAATAAATTTGAAAAAAATGATTTAAAAGCAATCACTAGCAACAACGCTTATCACAGTCCTGAAATTTCTGAAAGTGATGAAGGGGCTGATGAAAATAAGATAGTGACTTATGACCTGCAATGGTGATTTAATACTGTAAGTGTGTTGATTTGTTTAATGTAAATCGGCATATACTAATTATTTAAAAAAAAAGTTGCAGCAGTTTTTGCGGGGATATTTGGATGAAGTCACAAATCAGAAATCAAAGGGTCGTAACTTTAAGAAACGCGTTTGGACTTACAGCGATTTTCAGCTTGTTGAAGAAGTCAATCCACCTTTAAACGCTTCCAAATGGACTATATCTGGATACAACAGTCCACTCAAAAGGCTCGTGGCATCTGTTCATTCTGATGATGAAGACGAGGGAGATACTGAAAAAGATAATGGTCACGAACATCAACAATGTCAACGAGGTCACGAACATCGACAAAAAAAAAGAAAAGAAATAGTCAAAGCTCGTCACAATGAGCTATCTGACAGTAACGAGCTTTTACTGTAGAAATAGATCTACTTGTACAGTGCCAATATTAAATAAAATATTCGAAGAGTTTGCATTTACAGTCACATTCATTAAATTTTTTATAATATAAATATTCAATGATTTTTCAAAATAACTGTCTACATAATACAGTATACAAACATTAACTCATAAGTTATGACCGTAAGCTTTGTTCAATTCTAAATTGAATTAATATACGTAATATATGAAATTTTTGAAGTAGTCTGATTTTAGGCCGAATCTGAGGATAAATAATTAAATATGCTCCGATTTATTAATTAAAATAAAGTTCTGAATATCAGCCAATCGAGTCATCATTATTATTATATTAGATAACGTGATTTTGATTAAGAAAAGTTTGAGCGAATTTTTTTTGAATCGAAATCATGTTATCAATTCTTATATTACAATAAATTTCAAGAAAAGTTCAAGCGAACTTTTCTTGAATCGAAATCACATTATCAATTCTTGTATTACATATAATAAATTTCAAATAATATTTACAAAAATGATATTATTTTTAATATTTTAATAGAGCAGGCTAATGCTAAGGCCCTGCCAAATTCTGATTTTTCATAATCTTTTTGTTGAACGAATGGTAGGATTGAACACAGGTCGAATGAAAAAAAATCGTCAAAAATTGGCAGTCCGATTTTTAACTGATTTTTGGATATATTTGTCTGATTTATGGCTTTTTAAAGCCGATTTTATGGCGCAAATTGTTTGTGATTGGAAATACGTTATTTATGAACAAAAAATCGGAATGCCAATTTTGGCAGATTTTGCGAAAATCGGCATTCCGATTTTAAAATAAACATGTCGATAGCTAAAAATAAGACTGCCGGTTTATAGCTATATTTGTCCTATTTATGGCATTTTGCTGCCAATTTTATGGCACGTATTGTTGGCAATCGGAAATTCTTTTATTTTTATCGACATAAATCGGAATACCGTTTTAAAATTATAATTGCCGATTCTCGCAAAATCAGAACGCCTATTTTTAAATAATCATGCCAAATCTCCTAAAATCGGATTGCCAAGTTTAATTCAGTATAAACATTTCAAAAATAGTTTATGCTGATTTATATATTGGATTTTTCTATTATCGATTTTCTCATAATTCATAATTACTATTATTGTCCAGTTTTTTAGCTCGGTATAAACATTTCAAAAATAGTTTATGCCGATTTATATATCAGATCTTTCTATTATCGATTTTCTCGTAATTCATAATTACTATTATTGTCCAGTTTTATTTTATTTTTCCATTTTCGATAATTGATTTATATTTAATATTTAATATGTATGATATATAATATGTATGCTATTATTTTATAATATATACTGCAATTTATGATATATTTATTATTATTATATTATTATATTGTCCATATTATTATTATTATATTACTATATTGTTCTTATTATTATATTATTATTATGTATAGAATGTTTATATAAAATATATTAAAATCATATTTATCTTGTCATGTTACTTATAAATGGCTATAAAATAACCAGTGCTCTAAAAAAGAGATTAATAGGATAGAAACGATATTAGAGAGTTAATTTATAAACAACGGAATTTAAATCACTCAAAATACAAGCAGTTGATTTTAAATGATGAAACAAATACCTAAATTTATGTACGTCTTCTGATATCGACCGGTACTTCTAAGTAAAAGAGACCTTGGTGCTCATCTACTTTTAAATTACCATTATTATCATCGTTTTGTTCTTCATTAGTTCCATCATTTTTAACAGCATTACCATTATTGCCATCATCGTTATTATCACCATTACCATTATTGTCATCATCATTATTATCATTATTACCATTATTATCATCATCGGTATTATCACCGTCGTTATCCTCATCATCATCATCATCATCAGATTCTGGTTCAATCCACCTTGATGATATCCACCAATTAGCCATGTCTTGTGTTGGTCTGCTTTTTTTATTGATATCGTCTAGACGGTAATGTTTGCGACTTAACCCGGTTCCGATGCTTACTCCGATCTCGTCCGCTCGAAATAAGATTCTTTTAACCTAATGATAAATTTATAACTTATTAGCATAAACGCCTATGTTTTAAACTTTCGCAACTTTACGTACTCTAGAAGACCTCCACTCCTTATTGTGAATCTTAATTACAGAATTTGTACTTATCAACCTTCCTGATCTTATGTTATCGTTACGCTTTTCGTTTGCCAGAACTTCGTCTTCAGTAGACCATTCATCCGAATGGACTTCTGCGGTATTTACTGCCTTTTCGCAATCTTTAATAAATACTTCCCTAGTCATATTTTCAGGACGACAATCATCTAGAATGCTGTCTTGCGTGAAGATCATGTGTTGGAGACCTTTGCGTCTTCTTGTCATTTTCTATTAAAGAGTAAATTAAAATAATTAATAGATTATATACATTGTCATTTTAAATAATGAATTTCACATCTGATCTCTCCTCGACATCATGTGTTGCCGTTTATTGTGTTCATCTATCTTACCCTCCTTTTTTAATTTCCAAATCTCCCGCCGTAATTTGTGTAGCTGTTTTATTACTTTTAAAAGTTCTGTATCGTATACCTCTAATGAAGGAGGCATTGCTGCTTTAACGGCTGGTAGAAGCTTCTTATTTATCAACTTTTTTTGTTTACTAAATGTCTTTGACATGTCGAAAAGAATCGACGAATCGAGGTTGTTTATAATATGGATTACCTCATCCTATTTAATATAACACTCATTTTTTAACGATCAATACAAAAGAGAAATATTTAATAAAATAAAGATATATTTACATGAACGGTTTTTTTGAAATTTTTATCAGTTATTGGAGAAAGGGCACGCCGATTCTTTCTGGACAGAACTGGGGATAGGCTTCTATTTCTTGGTCCTTCACTCGTTCTTTCTTCTGTTAGCACTTTCACACGTTTGGTAAGATTTGAAATTATGCTTCTTAATTCGCTGACTTCTCTGTTATTAGCACCTATTATAAATCAGTATTTAATATAAATCATTTAGTATAAAAAATTTTACGTGCAAGTAAGTAAAGAAACGTGAAAGAAATACTACCGCTCGCTGGAGGTGAAGAAGAAGGAATTGTTAAAGATAGATCGGTTAAAGATCCTATAACAATAACGTTAAATTGGTATAGTATAAGTAAAATGAAATTTAATTAGCACTAATATAAAACAATATTACTTTTTGTAATAGATCTCCCTCTAGAGACATTTTGATAGTTTCGATTATGTTGAGATTGAGAGCGTGATTGATGTCGATGAGGGGAATGAGAGCGAGATCGAGATTGATGTTGATGGGAATGAGAATAATGGGAACGATGAGGGGAGCGAGATCGACGTTGATGAGAACGAGAATGATGGGAACGATGAAGGGAGTGAGAGCAATAGGAACGTGATCGTTGGGAACGATGAAGGGAGCGAGAGCGATAGAAACGCGATCGTTAGGATTCAGAATGATAATAACGAGATTTGGATCGAGATGGGCGAGATCGAGGTTGACGAGTCGTTGAGCAAGATTTTGAGCGACTACGAGATCGATTAATATGAGTTTGATGCCGAGATTGATGAGATTGAGAACGGGAACTAGATTCATTTCGTTGAGATCTAATATGAGGATGAAAGCCATCACGAGAAATAGGAATTAAATTTAAAGGTTTGAATTTTCTCATTATGATATTTGATAATTTGATAATTTAAAGATTAAACAAGAAACAAAGGCTCTATATATAATCGTTACTTACGTCTTCTGAACCATTTTCGTTATCGTCTGATTAAAATAAAAGATAGATTAAATTAATAAGACTTGTTATCATTTAATAAAATATAATGCTATCAATATTAATTAAAATAAATCAATAAATTAAATAAACTTGATATTATATCACTTTCAATTAATTAAAATGTATTATTTAAAATAATCAGTAAACTACATTAATTAAATTAAGATAAATCAATCAATATTTAAATATATCAGTAAACTAGATATTATATCGCTATCAATTAATTAAAATATATCAATAAACTAAATATTATAGCGTTATCAATTAATAGAATATATCAATAAATTAATTAAAATATATCAGTAAACAATTAATAATTAAAAATATCAATAAATTAATTAAAATATATCAATAAAGTATATCAATGAATTAATTAAAATATATTAATAAACTAAATATTATATCATTATCATAAATAACATGTCCAAATTAGTAATAACACATTTGAAGTTTGATAAAGTTATACTTATGGAAGCTGGTTTTTCTGACAGGAAATATAATTGGCGAAAAGAAATATGCTTACTTTGTTAAGCTGACGAAAAATAAGGCGAAAAATAAGGCGAAAAATATCGTCAACCATTAACGAAAAAATGAAAGGCAACAAAGAAAATTTGTTGCATCGTACTAAAACATGGAGAAAAAAGAAAGAAAGCGTGGTAAATGTACGCAAATGTACCATACTCATGAGCAAATTTATAGTAAATGTAAATAAATTGGAAATCACCAATTTGTAGAACGTGCATGGTAAACGCGGTAAACGCAAACAAACTTTATAGCTCCTGCCAATCACGTCGGGTGACATTTATGCACTATCTAGTCACGTGGTATTAACAAACTGTACGTCTGTGCCAACTGCCAAGGGCAAAAGAAGAATTAAAGATTTATTAAAACAATTCTATTAATTAACAAGTAATTTTAACCATGACTGATTGTTAGAATAAACGTATATATGCTATAACTCAACGTATTATTGTAAGCGACTCAATAAAAGATAAAATAATAAATATTTGATATCTCGTTAACAGCTTTAAATGATACTGATGTACTAGAAATTGACGACTTGAAAGAAAATATATAAAAAAAAATGAAATATAGTTTTTCCTAATTTTTGATATATTCGAAAGAATAGGCCAAGTGTTAAATTTTGATGTTGTTGCAGTTGCGAACAACTAAGACACTTTTTTTATAACTCTCGCATTTTGATCTGTGAATAGGAAATTGCTACATCTCTACTTAAATTATTTGGATCTTTCGAATTCGTGATGATATATGAGATTTATTAGTAAGTCGATTGACATGTTTCAAGAATCGGATTAATTGAATTTGAAAAAATTTTCTAGTATAATTATACTCCTTAATACCAAATTTAATTAGAGAATTAGCAAAAATAAAATTATATTTTAGTATTTGATAAAATACATTGGTCTTGACATCATTGTCATGTGTTATTATCAAAATAGCTTAATTACCAAGCTGTGCCTTGACAAAAATGGACCAAGAATCAGGATTGCCGAACCAATTAGATTGATTTGCAATTCCTTAAAAAAAAAAAAAAAAAAAAAAATGTCGGAATCTCTAGATACAAGAACCAGAACCAAAGTGCATTGTTTCTGTAAAGAATGTAACGGTAAATTGGTTGATCCAAGGACTAAACTGAAACATGAGTTAAAATATAAATTAAAATCTAATGCGAATAATAATTTTGGTAACAATTATCAAGAAGGTTCTTCAAATGTTATATCATCTGATGCTGTTGATGAAGATGTAATGGAATGCGACCCAATACAAGGGATAAATGATACATCACCTAATATAACACAGGTCGAATGGAGTCAAATCAGTCATCAATCGGTCATGTGACTGATTGGTAACCGATTGGATACCTATTGATGACTGATTCTTTCAATAGGTCATCAATCAGGTATAAATTCCAAATCGGTTATCAACTGGTCATATGACTGATTGATGACTGATTGGTGTACGGTTGAATTTACCAGTTATCAATAGGTTACCAATCGACCATATCAGATTGATGACCGATTGGTTGCTAATTGGCTTATTATATATTAGCGGATTTTTTAGATTTTTTCAATAACGTCGTTTTAAAATATTTAATTTATAAACCATTTTAAAACTCTAAACTCTGATAGAAATTTTTTTTGATAGATTTTCTAAGATTCATATAGGATATTTTTGATAAATAGAGATATTTTTATTTTTTGAGATTTCTAAAAGTTTGTATGGAAAGAGTTCATATAGGATATCTGATAAAAAATTTTTTTTATTTTCTAAGAGTTCGTATGGAAAGAGTTCGTATGGGGATATCTGATAGAAAAATTTTTTTTAAGAGATTTTCTAAGAGTTCATATGGGAAAGGTTTGTTGGATATCTTTGATAGAAAATTTTTTTTAAGAGATTCTCTAAGAATTCATATGGGAAGAGTTTGTATGGGATATTTGATAGAAAATTTTTTTGCGAAATTTTCTGAGTTCGTATGGGAAGGGTTCGTGTAGGATATCTGATAGGAAATATTTTTTTTGAGAGATTTCCTAAGATTCGTATAGGATATTTTTGATAAATAGATTTTTTTTTTTTATTTCTAAAAGTTCATATAGGAAGAGTTCATATGGGATATCTGATAGAAAATTTTTTTTTTAAGAGATTTTCTAAGAGTTCAGTTCGTATGGGATAAATAATAGAAAATTTTTTTTTGAGAGATTTTCTAAGAGTTCGTATGGGAAGGGTTCGTATGGATTCTTTGTTAGAAAATTATTTTTATAGATTTTCTAAGAATTCGTAAAGAAACAGTTCGTATGGGATATTTTGATAAAGATTTTCCAAGTGTTCATATGGAAAAAGGTTCATATGGGATGTCTTTGATAGAAAATTTTTTTTAAGATTTTCTAGTGTGGGAAGAGTTCGTATGGGATATCTGGTAGAAAATTTTTTTTTGAGAGATTTTCTAAGAGTTCATATGGAAAGAGTTCGCATGGGATTCATTGATAGAAAAGTTGTTTTTTAAGAGATTTTCTAAGAGTTCATATGGAAAGAGTTCGTATGGGATATCTGATAGAAAAATTTTTCTTAAGAGATTTTCTAAGAGTTCATAAGAAAAGCGTTCGTATGAGATTCTTTGATAGAAAATTTTTTTTTAAGAGATTTTCTAAGAGTTTGTGTGGGAAGAGTTCGTATGGGATATCTGATAGAAAATTTTTTTGTGAAATTTTTTAGGGTTCATATGGAAAGGATTCGCATGGGACATTTTTGATAAATAGATTTTTTTTTTTTATTTCTAAGAGTTCGTATGGGATACCTGATAGAAAAATTTTTCTTAAGAGATTTTCTAAGAGTTCATATGGAAGGGTTCGTATGAGATTCTTTGATAGAAAATTTTTTTGAGAGAGATTTTCTTAGAGTTCGTGTGAGAAGAGTTCGTATGGGATATTTTAATAAAGATTTTCCAAGTGTTCATATAGTAGGGGGTTCGTATGGGATATCTTTGATAGAAAATTTTTTTTAAGAGATTTTCTAAGAGTTCGTATTGGAAGAGTTCGTATGGGATATCTGATAGAAAATTTTTTGTGAAATTTTTTAGGGTTCATATGGAAAGGATTCGCATGGGATTCTTTGATAGAAAATTTTTTTGAGAGAGATTTCTAAAAGTTCATATGGGAAGAGTTCGTATGGGATATCTGATAGGAAATTTTTTTTTGAGATTTCCTAAGATTCGTATAGGATATTTTTGATAAATAGATTTTTTTTTTTATTTCTAAGAGTTCGTATGGGATATCTGATAGAAAAATTTTTCTTAAGAGATTTTCTAAGAGTTCATATGGAAAGGGTTTGTATGGGATTCTTTGATAGAAAATTTTCTTAAGAGATTTTCTAAGAGTTCGTGTGGGAAGAGTTCGTATGGGATATCTGATAGAAAAATTTTTCTTAAGAGATTTTCTAAGAGTTCATATGGAAGGGTTCGTATGGGATTCTTTGATAGAAAATTTTTTTTAAGTGATTTCTAAGAGTTCGTATTGGAAGAGTTCGTATGGGATGTCTGATAGAAAATTTTTTTGTGAAATTTTTTAGGGTTCATATGGAAAGGATTCGCATGGGATTCTTTGATAGAAAATTTTTTTGAGAGAGATTTCTAAAAGTTCATATGGGAAGTGTTCGTATGGAATATCTGATAGGAAATTTTTTTTTGAGATTTCCTAAGATTCGTATAGGATATTTTTGATAAATAGATTTTTTTTTATTTCTAAGAGTTCGTATGGGATATCTGATAGTAAAATTTTTCTTAAGAGATTTTCTAAGAGTTCATATGGAAAGGGTTCGTATGGGATTCTTTGATAGAAAATTTTCTTAAGAGATTTTCTAAGAGTTCATATGGAAAGGGTTCGTATGGGATTCTTTGATAGAAAATTTTTTAAGAGATTTTCTAAGAGTCCATGTGAGAAGAGTTCGTATGGGATATTTTAATAAAGATTTTCCAGTTGTTCATATAATAGGGTGTTCGTATGGGATATCTTTGATAGAAAATTTTTTTTAAGAGATTTTCTAAGAGTTCGTATTGGAAGAGTTCGTATGGAATATCTGATAGGAAATTTTTTTGTGAAATTTTTTAGGGTTCATATGGAAAGGATTCGCATGGGATTCTTTAATAGAAAATTTTTTTGAGAGAGATTTCTAAAAGTTCATATGGGAAGAGTTCGTATGGGATATCTGATAGGAAATTTTTTTTTGAGATTTCCTAAGATTCGTATAGGATATTTTTGATAAATAGATTTTTTTTTTGAGGTTTCCTAAGAGTTTGTATGAAATATTTTTAATAGAGGATTTTTTTAGATTTCATAACATTTTAAAAAAACAATACACTTTTTATTAAATTTATTTTAAATAAGTTAATATTATTAAAAAAATTAGGTATCCGAAAGTCCAAGGCAAATTATAATATATGACTATATGAGATGAAAAATTACAACTAACGATAGTAGGTTTTCAATTTATCTATTATTAACCAATCAAAATTCGGTCTGATCTTTATGCACGTGACCTGATCTTAACATGCATATAAATAACCAAACGCGACTCTGTTTATTTTTCAAAAATTATACACCCTTTCTTTTCTGTTTTCTTCTTACTCTCATTACATTTTACAGGTATATTAATTATTGTATTTTTGTCATTAAATTTATGGTAATGATTACTGACTATATTTTATTTTATAATATTAACTTTACCTTTTTTTAATATTACTGATGTTATTCTTTTTTTTTCATATTTTACTAACATCATCACGTATTTTTCTTTTTTTTTTTTTTATAAATTTTATCAAACTCTTCATAATACTAACTTTTTGTATTTGTGTATTTTATTATTACTAATGTTATTCTTTTTTTTTTATATTTTACTAACATCATCACGTATTTTTCTTTTTTTTTTTTATACATTTTATCAAACTCTTCATAATACTAACTTTTTGTATTTGTGTATTTTATTATAATTATTACTAACTTTTTATATTTACGCTTTACTATTTATTTATTAAATATTACTAACTTTATTAGTCATATACTAACATATTATTATAATAAATGTTTTTATTTTAAATACTTATCTGTTATTAATATAAATAAAGATGCTATGTGTTTTATTATGTGCTATAATAAATTTTATTATTCATTATATTATTCTACAAAAATTGGTCATTCGACCATCAATTGACCATAATTGACCATAATTTGACCACATAATTTGACCACATAATTTGACCATAAATTGACCATAAATTGACCATAAATTGACCTTAATTTGACCTTAATTTGACCTCCTTAATTTGATCATAATTTGACCATAATTTGACCATAATTCGACCTTAATTCGACCTTAATTCGACCATAATTTTGACCATAATTTGACCATAATTCGACCATAATTCGACCATAATTTGACCTTAATTCGACCATAATTCGACCATAATTTGACCTTAATTTGACCTTAATTTGACCTTAATTTGACCTTAATTTGACCTTAATTTGACCTTAATTTGACCTTAATTTGACCTTAATTTGACCTTAATTTGACCTTAATTTGACCTTAATTTGACCTTAATTTGACCTTAATTTGACCTTAATTTGACCTTAAATTTGACCTTAATTTGACCTTAATTCGACCATAATTTGACCTTAATTTGACCATAATTCGACCATTTGACCATATTTTGACCATTAATCGACCATCAATCGACCATCAATCGACCATCAATCGACCATCAGTTGACCATCAATCGGCCTGCCCGATTGATGACGGATTTTGGCGGAAATCGGCTATCAATCGGCCACCCGATTGAATACTTATTGAATCAATCAGTTATCAATAAGATACCCGATTGATAGCTGATTGGTGACTGATTTGCCACCATTCGACCTGTGTAACTGAACAATTATCCGAAGATATTGAACAATTGTCCGAAGATATTGAACCATTGTCCGAAGATATTGAACCATTACTCACAAGAAACTATTTCTTTTTAACAAAGAAGACACCTATACATGAATCAGCAAAACATCGAATGATAAAGAAAGGAAAAATATCTGATCTTGTTCTTGAAAATTTATTATTGGATAATGTAAGAAACGAGAATGATCAAGATGGGGATTCTGAAGATGATGACGATAAAAATGGAGATACTGAAGATAGCGATTCTAATTATTCTGATGATTATGAAGATGATGACGATGAGGAAGTCAATTTTGCATCAACAGATTTCGATGATGGCGAACCAATTCTTCCTAACATTAACATTAATGATAATTATACTTGGACTATTTTGTGGATATTACAATATCAACAACGATTTAAACTTTCCAATATAGCTATAGATTCTTTGTTCAAGTTCTTAAGATTTTTTCTTTTGACAATAAATGAAAATAAATTTTCATCTTTTCCTTCCTCTTTATATATGGCTAAAAAGGTGTTGGGGATATCCACAATGATAATTAAATATGCAGCCTGTAACAGATGTCACAAATTGTATGATATAAAAGAATTATTAGACAATACTGAAATACCAACTTGTAGTTTTGTAAACTATCCAAATCACAGAATAGAACGATTTTGACAACAATGCAATAACCCTCTATTAACGAAAATAGATAGTAATAATAGTAGTAATAATCCCATTTTCCGTCTGATAATGACATTCCCGTTAATAAATATTAAGCAACAATTGACCCTTTTTTTTAATCGCAAAAATTTTGAAATGTCATGTTGGAAGTGGTCAGAAAGGAAAAACAGAACTGAAGCTTTATTCGATATCTATGATGGTAGGGTCTGGAAAAGTTTTACAGATGATGATGGTGCGCTGTTTTTTACAAAAGAATTTGCCGATACTCATATCGGATTAATGTTAAATATGGATTGGTTCCAGCCATTCGTAAATTCACAATATTCTGTTGGTGTGATTTATGCCGTTTTTTGTAATTTGCCGCGTAATGAACGCTTCAAGCCACACAATATTCTCACACTAGCAGTAATGCCTGGTCCGAAAGAACCAAGCCAACATGAAATTAACAATTATTTGTATCCGATCGTTAACCAGTTAAATCGTTTGTGGAATGGCTATTTTATAAAAACAAACGAACACAACAACGGTCAATTTGTCCGTGGTGCAATCATTGGCTGTTCTAGCGACGTCCCTGCGTCTCAGAAATTATGTGGTTTCATCTCGGCTCGTATTGCATGCTACTGATGTTACAAATTGGCAAATTTTATAAACAATCAACCAAATTTTGGGGGGTTTGCAGATTTAGACGACTGGTTTGTTGAGCGAGATATTAATGAAATAAGAGAAAAGCAAGTGAGTGGAAACAATGTACAACTGAAGAAGCACGAAGAGCCCATGTCTCTGAACATCATGTTTGCTGGTCGGAGATATACCGCTTGCTTTATTTTAATCCTGTTCGCTTTTGCGTGGTTGATCCTATGCATTGCCTTTTTCTCGGTGTTGCGAAATAGATTGTAACGAAACTCTGGATAGGCGAAGGTATATTAAATAACGAAAAGCTCAAAATTATGCAAGAGAGAGCTAACATGATAAAGTTCCCAAGTGACCTTAGACGCCGCCCTGTCAGAATAGCTACCGGTGAAGGATTCTCAAGTTTCACGGCAGACATGTGGAAAACCTTCATGTTAATTTTTGCAATACCTATCACATGGAGTTTCCTTGGATACATCGACCGAAAAATTCTTGCATATTTCGTGCGCGCTTGCAAGATCTTAACAAACTGAGAGCTACAAAAAAATATGTTAAATAAAGCGTTTACAAGACTGATAGAGATGAACAAATTAATTGAACAAAAATATGGTCAAGAAAAAATAAGTTCTAATCTGCATCTCTGTCTCCATATCTGTGAATGCGCATTAGACTATGGTCCTTTGTCCTTATTCTAGTGTTATAGCTTTGAACGGATGAACGGAATTTTAGGTACGTGATTTAATTTTTCCGATTTGAAAATCGCAATGTTATTAATTATTTTTAAAAATTGTAGGTTCTTATAATAATAGCAGACGTAATATTGAACCTGAACTACTAAGAATTATGTCTGAAAATACAATCCTTCAATACTTCCTCTCAAATTGTGACAACGATCACTTGGAGATAATAGAACCAAGAAAATCTGTTGGCAGCTTGGCTGCACTTAATGATTTTGTGAGCGATGAGTATCAAAATTTTATAAGACTATCTCTTATTGAGGAAGATTCGGCTTACAGAACGGAATGTTTTCCTGGGTTGCTAATGAAACCGCGCAAAGAAACTACCCTTCCAAACCAAATTTTGGACCTACTAGTAGAATTTTATAATAGTTTGTATAATGATTATTGTTTCATCTCCATCTACTCTATAATAGGTTCAAATAACGGTACTGTCGTAAACCCTAGAATTATACAATATGGGAGAATAAGAATTGGGGCAGACATATATGGTTCTGTTCAGGCTGCTCGTCACGAAAAATCCTCATATATATTAGCTCGATTTGTACATTATGATGGATCGATCGATGTTTATTCTGGTCAAGTACAATTTTATTTTGAGCATACTATTCATTTAAATAGTTCACGATCATTAACCCATTCATTAGCGTTAGTTAAATGGTACAAACCGGTTCAAGATCATAGTACAAGATATTATTGCTAAGTAGATAACGACATAAAATCATGTAATATGGAATTATGGACAAATGAGTTTTATGATATGAGAAGAGACAGTATTATACCCATACATCATATAATAGGAAAATTCATTAAATGTAATTTTGATACTGGGACGAGAAAAACAAAAGAATATATGGCTGTGATTCCTTTAAATAAAAAAATTTCATTTTAAAAACTTTATATAATATAAAATGAATTATATGTAAAATCGGAATGGCGAATTTAATTATAGCATTTGTATTTGATTAAATTATAACAATCATTTTTTTTTGGCACAAGAATAACGATAAAGGTTACATATACCGTAATTAATTCTAACCGCATGAAAAATCAGATAATTCAGATAACAAGAGATTTTATTTTGAGCTGGCAAAGTTGTATTGCAAATCGGTCTTTTATTACGGCATTACGATACAAGCACCATACTTTGTGATTAATAACTCTAATCATGTAATAATTTTTAGATATCAAAGGTTTATTTTATTTTAATTAAATATCACATAAAGTATAAAACAATTATTCTGGCTATATAAATACATTTAAGGCTGGCAAAGCTGTATTGCAAATCGGCCCTTCTTATTTGAAAAGGGTAACAATTACATTAAATTAATATGGCACTTATTCAAAAATGTTTAAAAATGTTGCAACTTAATTCTCCAATAATCATCATTGTTATAATCAAGTTACTTACGACTTAAGCCTACTTTGATTATAAATAAAACAGCACTTCGCACAGACAGAGCTTATGATATATGAGTTATCCCATTATGCCTATTTTACCCCTTGATAAAGGATTTTCATTGCATGTACTTTCCTAATCAATGATAATCAAAGTTACTTACAACTTAAGTCTACTTTGATTATAAATAAAACGGCACTTCGCACAGACAAAGCTCATGATATATGAGTTATCCCATCATGTCTATTTTAACTATGATTAAAGAATTTACATTATTATTGTAAATATTTTACTCATAAGTCATAATGATATCTATTTAGACTTCGACGAATAATGCGACAAAGGAGGCGGAATTATCATAACCAAAATTCGAAGCGAGAAATCTATGTATAGTAATTAGATCATCAACTTTGGTACCAGAGTTATTTACAAACTTTAGGTGGCCACCTAGCCCACCTTTCCTATAACACACTATGCACAATGGCAAACGGTATAGGAGGCAGACTCTTCTTTCAGAAAGAAAGTTTTTTTTTGAAAAAAAAAAAAATAGTACAATTAAATAGCGTTTAATTAAATGTAATTAATTAACTTTTTAGGAATAGGCCTTATCAATGCGATATCATCAGTTTTGATTATCACTGTTCAACCTTAAGAATACTTCAGTTATTGTTTGTGAACCAACTGGGAATTCAATGTACAAAACAAGTAGAATATTTAGAATAGTATCTTATATTTATTAGTATAATAAATAATTTCAAAAATCCTATGATGTAAAATTACGAAATATTACAATTTAAATATCGGCAAAGGCTATTTTAAATAGAGTAAAATCTTTATTCGACCTGTGTCAAAAGCGGTAAAGTTTACACTAAATATAATATCTCCGGTTTAAATATCGGCATTTAATTAAAAAAAAGGTAAAAATCGGCCGCTAAAATCGGCATTTCTGAATGAAAAATCAGAAGTTAACAAAAATCGGCAAAAAATTAGTAAAATAATCGGCAAAGCCTTATTGAAGTTGGCAAGGGAATTTTAAATAAGATAAAATCCTTTATTCGAACTATACGAAAAGGGTAAAGTATATAATAAATATAATATCTCTGGTTTAAATATCGGCATTTATTTAAAAAAAGGTAAAAATCAGCCGCTAAAATCGGCATTTATGACTGAAAAATCAGAATTTAACAAAAATCGGCAAAAATAGATATGGCTATACTAAAATAAGCAAAATTTGGCATATTCTATATTGAAGTCGGCAAGGCTATTTTAAATAGAGCAAAATCCAATTTTTTTCATTCGACCTGTGGAACCATTAGCCACTTGCTCATTTAATATAGATAATTGACTTTCCATAATTTCAATCTTTTGCTGCTGAAAATCATTTGCTTCCTTTTGGATTTCTAGGATTTCGATTAGGCCGTAATTATAATTTTCCAGCGTTGTAACTTTATTTTGAATTTCTATATTTCGAGCTGTGGTATAATTTGTTATTTGCTTTAAATTTTCATTTTCCTGCCTTAAATTTTCGTTACTTTGTTTAATGTATTTAACGCTGTTGCATTTGTGCTTGCGGTTCATATCATTTGTGAGTAATATTCTGGAATAAATAAAATTTGTATTAAAGTCAAATTTTATTACAATTTTTATATTGTGTTATAGCAATTTACAGAAACAGAAAATAAAGACGAAAATTAATGATAATCAGAAAGAAAAAAAAACCCGAAACAAAAATTAGGGGTTAATTAATATTCAATAATTTTCTCACGATTAGATTATACGTAAATTAATTTGTGTAACAGGTTGCAACTTTCGATAAGATAGCGTCTTGTTCTAGGCATTTTTTGATAAAAAAAGTTAAGTCGAAAAATAAACTTACTTATTAATGCTTGTAATGCGAATGATCAAAATTTTTGGAGGTTTAATGAACTTAAGATCATTTTCGAAATTTCATTACATTTTATAATTTTTTGCTTTAAGATTCTTTAATTTTCAGTTTTATAAATATATAGAAAAGATCTTTGACTACTGGTATGATGATGCCTGGAATTCACGATTGGGTAACGATAAAGAAGTTTTAGATTATATACTTCCTCATTATACTAACAAGGAATATGAATATGAAAGTGATTTCCTTTAGTTATACTAGTGTTATATTGTTTTTATTTTTTTTTGCTAAATTTGTACATATAATAAAAGTAAATAAATGCATTTAATGATATTATGTTAAAAATTCATTATAATGATTTATTATTTAATATAAGACTGGTTGTACATGGCCTTTTATAAACGGAAATAAGACAATTTTGTTTTTTGCTGGCAATTCTCTAAAAGCAAATAAAGTATACAAATATACTCTTACTATTAAAACAAGATATCAAAATAATTATTCTATAAAATTATAAAATTTTGGTTAAGCCAGTCCAGAGAACTCACGGTACTTAACCGACCGGTCCAGAGAACTCACAGTCAGGTGTAATTATAAGAAGTCATAACTTTATAAAAGGTCAAAATTTGATAATGGAAAAAATTATGGGATTATGATCTATATAATTGTTACAAAGTTCAGTTCAGTTTTTGCCGATAGTTAATTATCAAAAAACTGTTTTTATTATTGACATTTATTAATATACTGATGCAAACCGTTTTTGCGACGTTTTTTTTTATATTTGATAAAAAAAAAGTTTTTGCAACGTTTTTTTTAATTATTTCAATAAAAATTACATTTTCACGATAAATGCAAAAAAAATGCTGAAACTGACAGTTCTAGCGTTTTTATATATAGATAATCTTTTTTTTGAAAAAAAAGGAGTCAGTACCAAACCCACTTTTTATCAATTATTTAATTAAAAAAGAACATTTTGCATCAATTATTTAATTAAAAAAGAACGCATCAATTATTTAATTAAAAAAGAACGCATCAATTATTTAATTAAAAAAGAACATTTCACTCAGACAGAATTTCACAACGTTCTTTATTTTGAATTATTAATTTAAAAAACATTTTTATTCATTGGTAATTTAGTTCGGTAAACTGTAAAACCTAAACTGAAATTGAATTTACCGAAACTAATCGGAACCCTATTTTTGAAATAGCCAGTTGATCGAATAGTCATCAATCGGCTACATAATTCAATTGGTCATCAATCTAGCATATGACTAATTGATGATCAGTTAGCCTGACCGATTATCAATTGGTTATATAATTTCAATCGGTCATATAACCGATTGATAATTGATCAAATCAATAAGTTATCAATCAAATATCAATCAGGTATATACCTGATTGATGACTGATTGAAATTATATAGCTGATTAGTGACATTTGACCAAATAGTTACCAATCAGTTATCAATCTTATATCAATAGGCATCAATCGGGTATATACTTGATTGATATCTGATTGACAATGATTTGACCTGTGGGCTGTGGCAGAGACTCTAAGATCGAATGCAGAATATAATGAGAGGCGTGATGCTAAAAATGCCAAACTCAAGACCAGAATCGAGAGATGAAATCTGAGTTTGAAGATAGAATCATGAAAGTGGAACAGAAGCAGACTCTGCAAAGTGCCTTAACGGCAAATGATAATTCCTCTAACAACAGTTCACCTAGCTTCAATTCAGTTGCAGTACCAGAGGCGATAATGGTACTTACCAACTCTGCGAAGCACCTTAACGACAAACTGTTGAAAGAGAAAGATATGGATAGTTTCTTGCTTGAGGCTCATAAGAAAATTGTTAGTAGTGAAATAAAGCAACGCAATAAGAAAAAGAAATTTTTACGTAAATTAGCTAACTAGGACAGCATCTTCAATACTGCTTATGTATCAGAAACTGTGGTAGTTGCTCCTCAATTGGACATTGCAGGTACCCTTCAGGAAGAAATTCCCACAGTGGATTCAAAAGTGACGCATGATATAAAAGCAGTTAACAGCAGGTATCCTGAAAATTCATATGAGGATGCGTATCAGATGAGTATAAAAATTTTGGAAGAGTTTAAAAAAACCGTTCCTTCAGAGAACGATCAGAGTCATGTGACTTCAGTTAAGCCAGATCTCGAAGTATCCATGGAGCAAGATGATGAGCAGGAATCGCTAGATAAAAATCAAATCATAAAACAGGGTCTAATACAAGAGCTGTGTGGTACCTTTGACACCTGTTCACCCATATCCAGTGATGACAATATCAGCTCTACCAATACTAATTCCTCTTGCAATGGATCAGAGAATATGATTTCAGGTTCTGCCCAACACTTGTCCTATCTATTCGATATAGCAATAAAGTCTGGTCAGCAGGAAATCTTAGACTGGTATAATTATTCACTTGAATTCGAGAGCAGGGTAGATGCTCTTACTGCTGATGGTAGAATCAAAGATAAAACGGCAAGATCAAAGATTTACAAGGAAATGAAACCATTTCTCCCTGCTAAAATCACACAAGATAACTTGCGCAAGAAAACTCTTAGGGCTAGAAAACACCTCACATTATTTGGAAAAAATGGAGTTGGGATAGACAAAATCAAGTTGGTCTCATATAGTGCAACTGAGATTTCGAAACTAACTAATGCACAAATCCAAAATGACATAGATCAAGTAAAAAAATATATTAGTGATTATCAGTGTCATGTGACTTTGAAAATTGTTTTTTCGGGAAATGATCAGATTAAGGATGAGATGAGTACATCGGCAAGTGTATCATCTGCATCCCAATCTAAGCCCGATCATTCCTATTTTCGCAACAAGATATTGGATCAATATCCTAATCTATATAGAGAATGTAGTATTGAAAATTTTGACTATTATAGGATTACTGATGAGACAACATGCGGGGACTACATCTGCCCATTATGCAAATTAGGTCATGATGATGAAGAAATAGAAGGTACGTATAATACCAGATCTTACTTTATTAAATGTGAACAGCGTGAAATTGAGATAGTTGCATAGTCTGATCCTTCTGGAATCGTCTGGGAATTTTAATTTTTTTTTTCGAATGAATAGGTCTATATGAGAAAAGAGATTTAAATTGTTTGCAGTCATATAAAAAGGAAAAATGACTGAGTCTGATAAACATTAACCCCCGAATATCTAGACTAGCATGCCAAATTAAGTGGATTACCAAGTGTTTTGACAGATAAGATTCGTTCCAAATTATACAAAAGATATAAAAAATAAACTGGAAATGAGCCATGACAATTACCAAAAGCTGTGATAAATATATCAGCAGAACCTTGCTTTAGCGCCTCCGGCCAAGCCTCTGATTTCAAACCTATTACCTTCAAAGTGAAACCTGATTCAGAGTTAATTATCAAATCCGTCTTAGAGCACTTCCCATACTTGAAATTCCGAAATAGTTTTAGAGGGATTGATAATTATAATTTTACATCATCTCAGCCGTGGAGCTCACCATGTCCTATTTGCAATGGAAAACATGGGAATTACGGATTACATGGCTCATGGTACTGTGAAAATGGGAATCAGTTCCCTTATGATCCTGAATTAGCGAAGTTGTATTCCCAAGATAAGTTGGAATATTGTCTTACCTGTAACACTTCAAGTATTAAGCTCAAGTTCGCAATTATAGTATAGTTCGATACTATTCATCCAGCACAGTATGTATCAGAAAATTTTTTTTCCTTCTTAATAGTCAGGCTATCTCCTGCAGTGCCAAAAATACAATACATGTGTAGCGATCACATCCTGCGCCTTATGATGAGAGGAGCTTGTCCATAAGAAAAATAAATTAACCTGACGCTGATCCTGTAACCAGATGCTGATCCTGCTTCTGCGCAATTTTGTCCAGACTCTGCCATCATTATTTCTTATAGATCATGTTTCTATTAGTTGAAGATTAGAATTTGATGCTTTCTTTTGACATCATCGAATGGCATTAGAAGTGCAAGGGGCACAACATCAGCTTCATAATACTAGCTGGTATAAAGATGTCAAAAAACTCGAGGATATTGTTGATCGTAATCAGAAAAAAAGAACCCTATGTCAGCTTAATGGAATTTATCTTCTTGAAGTATGGTATGATGAGAATCCAGAAATCATGATTCCTCAGAAGATATATAAATTTAAAGAGTGTATTGATTGAAAAGACTTTAATCTTGATTAATCTTTATATGGTTTAAACAATGACTTAACATCACGTAGCTAGTGGAAATACCTTACTCTCTGACTTCAAGAAAGCAGATTTGTATTTATTTTTTTTTGCGCATTACATCAGCTCTTATTATCTATAATTGTATAATAGATCAATATTCAGATATAGATATTATTTGGCAATCATTATTTTGCAAGCGCTATAAAACAGGCCAGTTTCTTTGAGATGAGAAAGCAGGTAAACAAAAAAGCAAAACTCCAAATAATAGGCAGGCACGTTAAAGTTTATAAATCACATGTGATTTACATCTCTATTTACGTCATAATCAGTTTCTTATAAGTTATAACTATCGAGCTGATAATCTAATCCATCTAATCTTCCTCTTTCCGTACTTTCCATACTGGTTACCGTACTTGGCAAAAAATGACAGCTTTGTATAATAAACACATCTCTGACTCAAATCTCATTAAAATATCAATGTCAAGAGGTGTGTGATTTCTTCAATCTCTTTTCTCAAAGGTAAAATTATAATAACGAAATATTTTATTATAGCGAGTTCCAATATCTCCGCCGTCTGTAATGAAAAGTGAGTCAAAATTTACAACTGGTATTTAATTTGTTAACTAATATCCTTGCAATTAGTGCTTCTTCAGATGCTGACGAAATAGTAAAATTCCGATCACTTTGGTGGGAGAAGGGAATATTTCATCCGAAGGCGAAATGGGAGGAAGAAAAGTAAGTTCTTTTCCTGCTTGTTTTGATATTTGAGCTCATACTTATATAAGCTATCTATATCAAGACTCCCATACACTCTTGTAAAATCTGTAAGTTTGGAGGAATACGAACTTCATGCCGATAAATTTAATGTTCACGGTTGCTGGGATTGGAAAGAAAACAAAGTTATAGTTTATGAATGGCCTTCAAAGCCCCATGAAACTTTTATTGGCGAGATAACTGTTGAAATAATAAATCATTTTAATGCTGTATGTGGAGCTCCTGCTCATATTTCAAGTATGGGCGCAGTCCGTAAGTATCAATTCAACAATTGACTCATTCTTATGCTTAAGATATAAGATTAATTATTTTCTTAGGAACTCGTGCTGACAATACTGGACATGAGTCTGATGCGACATTTTGACCTCCTAAACCACCAGTATGACCACCAAATGGAAGTGATGGAGAGGTACTTTTTCTGTTTGTTCAGAATTCATTATCTCTTTTGAGTTCTAACATTTAAGGATTTTAGAATGAGCCCTGGCCTAATGTTGTAATTGAAGTTGCTTATTCTGAATCACAAACTGATGTCCTGAGTAAAGTACAAGATTTTTGGTTAAAAAATAATAGTCGTGTCCATGATGTGATAGTGGTTAAAATTGATTACATAGCTCTAGGTAAAACACCAACACGTATGCAAGTAAGTTATATTCCTAAATTGCAAGTAATATATTATTGTTTGTATATATCTAATTTAACCTACTACAGGCCTGGCACTTTTGCGTTTTAGACAGAACAACAAGAAATGCAGACATTGTAGCTCGAACTTATGTAATGATTACAAATAATAATGCTTATCTTTATTATTGATTACTTAATTATTGATATATTATAAAAACACTTTTAGTTTGAATTCGGTACCCATGATCAAGCTGGGAATCCCCTTAATATTCTACCAGGAACCTGTGTCATCAACATTAATTTGGATTGTTTTTATCATAATATATTTCCAAGAATTAGTATCCCCCGAAATCAAGTCCCAGATCCAATTCAATTAGATTTCTTACTCCTCCGAAATTACTTCCTTCGAGCATTTGAAAAAAGATAACAAAGTAAATAGAGTTTCTTCATTATATTATCTCTATTTCAACTGTGACTCCATTTACTTATACATAGCTATACATCTCATCCAAAACAATGGCAGAATATCAGTTTCAGTTTATAATTTACTTTATTGCATGTCATGTAATGCTATATAAAAGAATTTAATTGCTGTAATTAACACATAAATACGAATAAAATTTACCATAATTTTTTGCGAAGTGTGACTAATAAAAATGTTATATGTCGATTATATTGTACATTACCTTTATTGCATTACAAATCGTCTAATGGTTAGCAAGTGATTGGGATAGGCTAATTAATGAAAACTATTTCATCGTGGTATTCTAGAGACCCATTTAAGTACAGCATGGCTAGATAAACTTATGAAAGAATGAGAACAAGCCCATACTCAATTTATGCAAGTTTTCGCGCTTAGGTCTAAATATTATATATCATGAACTGATTACCTGAAATGCGCAGAAGATATTGGGAAAATTCTTGCTGAAAAATAGGGGCTGTGCGATGTAAGATTGGCATATATATTCACATTATTTTTTTGACTTTATTTTCGCATGTCATGTCTCCGGCCACGCTATTATCATACTTACAAAACAATATTCGGGTATGGATATTTTTGCCAACAATCATTATTTCGCATATGGGGTTTAGGGTTATATGCTAATCCTGTTCCTTATTGTCATTCTTTTATTGATTTGCAAGGGATTAACAGAATGATGAAATGCGGTGCATAATTGCTAATGAAAATCTGGAGAATGTTTTCTTCCGCAAATTTTACAAATGATATAAAAGCGGGTTAGATTGATCCCAAAAGTTATATCTCACCTTCACATATATTCAAAGCTAGAGTATCGAAGGTAGATATGGAAAACCAGAAGGGTTCATCTGAGGTGGAAAATCTGTTAAGTGTGGAAAACCTATCTATTATGGATGAGGAGGTGGACTTAAACAGTATGGAGAACGTAGTCATTATCGAAAGTGCAGGACAACAAAATTGAGATACCCCAAATCGTAATAAATATCTTAAAACTATTGCATTAAATATTCTCAAATATCTCTCTGAAGACATACTTTGTGAGGAACCTGATTTTTCAGCGGTAATGGCAGGTGATGTCTCCATCCCAGATAATGGTCTATGTACCTATTGCAAAAAACCAATTTTGTCAGACAACCCTCCCAGATCTGTTGTAATTAATGTATATGGGCATATTCATCATCAGATTTGTGCAGATAAAAGAGGAGTATTAAGTTGTGGTACATGCCACGTTAGTGATAGCGATCTGGTACAGTCCAACAAATGTGCAAAGTGCTCTCTAGAAATCTCTACTGCTATTTGTGATTTTCCCATGCTGTAAACATATGGGGTCTTTGCAATAGAAAGGTACGAAACTCAAAAAAAAATAAAAATTTAATTAATATTAAATTTATACTTATTTTAACATAAAAAACATAATTAACATATAAAGTAAATTTAAAAATTTTTTTGAGTTTCGTACCTTTCTATTGCAAAAACCCCATATAGTACATTTTGAATGTATTGAAATTAATCGCAAGTTGTGTCCTAAGTGTCCGGCAAATCATGATTTGGAAAAAGAAGGTTTTTACATTTCACCTGAAATACTTAGAAAAAGAAGGAGGCAAGAGTGTGAACAGAAAACTGCCAGAGGTTCAAAGGCGCAAACTATCCTTTGTGAGCTCTGTCTTTACACTTGATGAGCTATCAATTAATGCACCTTCCAAAGCTCTGAACATGCAAGATGTATCCGACCAGCTTCACAAGATGTACTACGACATTGACGTTGCTGAAAAGAAAAGGGATCAAGTAAAGAGATGTAGTTTTGAATTATTTTCAATTTGGAAAAGCTCTATCTGAGCATCTAGCCATACTATTGCAGAAGAAGCCTCTACAGATGGCACATACAGACCTAAATAGTGAAGTCCAGAACAAACTTCCAGATCATATGAACAAGTTTATGGTACGCAAGAGAGTAGATACAGCCAGAAAATTTTATGACATCTTTAGCGTGATTAGTGAAGATAAGATTCGTCATATCAAATCCTTCACTGCATCCAGTTTTTCAGATCTAACTAGACCAGAGGTTGCATATATCATAAAAAACTTCAAGGATTAGATTCCTATTACTGCGCCACAGTCACGTGATACTGTTTCAGCTCAGAACACCCTCACCACTAGTATTAGCATTTTTTATTAGTTTTCAGGTGTAGTTTAGCACTTTTTAAAATGTTGTATTGTGCGAAGCGCCTTAACGGCTAAGGCATGATTATCATAAATAATAAAAGTTCAGGCCTTTCTCCTTTTTAATTTCCTAATATTTTTTAATGTATGCTATATGCGGAATGATGTCTATATATTTTTTTATAGGGCCAATCATCTCGTGATTTATGAAAACTCGCCAGCTTCTAGAACTCTCCTAGAACTATTGAGAAACTGGTGGAGATCACATGTGATATGATATACAGTACACCATGCCACAAACTGATTTAGCTGAAAGCGCTGTGCATATGCATGTAAATATAAAATTAGCTTAGCCCGAGATATGACCCTATATAATCCCGATATGCTTATAATCTAATAAAAATGAATCTGAGTTTAGCCCGCCCCTTGTCTAAAGACTGCGGGTGAGAAAAAAAAAAGATATCCACCTCAAAGTTCTTGAATGAGAGGGCCAGTAAATTTGAATCTGATATTTATTAGAGTATAATATTGCTAAATCAGCTAAAATTGGCTATAAACTATAAAATCAGTATAATCTATTATAATCTACTAAAATACTAATATGGATTTAGACAGTAGAGGCCATTCTAAGCTAGTTGAGGCATGGAATAGTGGACGCTCTGATGAATATACAAGAATATTTGAAAAATTATTCCCTTTAGCAAATAAACATGATCACGAAACACCAGAAATGTGGTGCTCTCGTGTTTATGATCCATTTAGAAAACTACTAGAAGAGCACCATTCTTCAAGAGGTGGAATCCTTTCTGGGAATGGATATATTAAAATGTTTGAAAAATTAATTAAAAGAAGTGATAGAGTCCATAGTATTCCATTAAATTACATATATTGTAGTGTATGCGACTCCTTAGTTTTCATACCTGAAAATGGTTATAGTAGTGCTAATTGCTATCGAGATAACCACTTTAAGAGCTGTATCAATAGAGATACTATTTCAAAAGAACATACAAGGAGAAAAGAAATTCTCGAATCTATTGATAGAAGGAAATTTCAGATCTGGCAATATAAACAATACATATTAAAAGAAGAGGCTAAAATTAATTGTCTTTATCTAGAGCTTTTCTTCCAATCTACCTTACACTCAGAAAAGGATAAATTGGCATCGGTATCATATGATTCTGATTATTGTTCAACTAGCTATGAAACATATAAGCAGGTTAAAATGACTATGGCAGAAAACACTATGTCATGTGCTCCAAAATTCAAGCCAGCTTATATTTCACCTACTGGACAAGAAACGATTTTACCAACTTCTTATCAATTATCGGCTCCAAATGAGACCATAAGCAGAATATTTATCTCATCTCGGTATGCTAAACAAAATAACTTATTACCATCTATAAATAATCATAATCAGCCCGTATTAAGATTGAAAGATGGTATAAAAATCACATTCGTTTAACTGGTTTAACTGACTGAGAAATATATTAATTATAGACTATTGAAGATTAATATCATTTAGCTAAAAGTGCAATGTATAACTTATACTTTATTTTTTTGTGTTATATAATCTGCATACATGATCGCCTAGTATAATTGTGAAATGCTTCATATATATGAAGAGAATCACTATGCATGATCCGTCTATTCTGGGTTAGATTCTCCAATATTGTATAACTATTTTAATAAAGTATTTTAGGAAGATCAATGAAGCAATCTTGGGGATTCTTGATTGCGAAATGATATAATTATCAGTTTGAGAATTTCTATGCAATAGTTATCCAGTGAGCTTACAGGAATTACAAGAAGAGACCCAAATCTTTGGCAAAACAGATTTGGGAGGTGGTGAGGAATGATGGTACTCCTAATGGGAAAAAGTTTTTAGGTATAAAAAATGAAATGATACAACCAGGATATATTTGTTGTGGGTATGATGGTCCTTGTTATCCAGTAAGAAATGAATGGATGTTTGAAAAGATAGCCTAATTATGGGAACAATTAAGTTTTGTGACATACATACTTGTTAAGAGATTATTATATCAGCAAGGTTATATAGTTGTTAATGGTGAATATTGGCTTGACATGTTAAAATGACCACAAGATCCCGAATATTATAGTATTGATAGAAAAAATAATATTGTATTCTTCATCAGAATTTCAGAATACAAGGCATATAAGAGTAAATCATCAGGATTACTAAAACCTATATGCGATTCGCCGTTAAAATACATATATCGTAATAACAGGGAAGATATTACCGTAAATTTCTCAGATTTGAATGATAATTGTAAGTTTGTACGCTGAATTTTCCAGATCAGTCCTTGACCTAGATCCCAAATATTGTCTTAATAAAATAATATATTGCAGCTACAATGCATGTAGCCATGTATGACATAAATTAGCACATTTTGCGATTCTCGTTAAAGTGTATATGATGTAATGAGTGATACATCGCAAATCATCTATATGCCTGTCTGTGTGACATAAATTAATAGCAGTATATAAATAGACAAATAATATACTCGATTTGTATGAATGCCTGTAAGATAAAAATAACTATACATATTTCCGCCTATTTTGGATTAGCTCCCGAGCTGTTCACACTAAAATAGCATTATGCCAGTTTGCCCGCCTCTGCACTGTTATATATACGCATCTTTAGAGAGTCTCTTTAAAAATAACTTAACGCATCTTTTCCAAATTATAAAAGACCAGAGGGAGTAAGTTCGTTATATATATCATATTACTTATTTTTTTGTTCTTTACATCTAACCATGTTTTCTACAACTGCAAACCACTCCTCTTTGGTCGAAAACTGGAATACCGAGACTCTCATTATTTTCTTACGCGATCTAGACATAAATCTTGATGAGGATGATTTCAAGATCCTTTGTAAGCAGAAAATAGATGGCCAAATCTTCCCAGACATGACCGAAAGAAAGTTCATGAAGGATGGTATGAAGTGGAGACCTGTAATGAAACTTGAAAAACAAGCTAAGATATTAAAAGAGGGAATGAGAACTTTCAGAAAGGGCAAAATCGAATACTTTTGGCTCTTTCCATGCAGGATATGGTCTATTCAACATTTTATATCTTGGTCGACCAATATGTTTGGACATACCGAAAGAAATGAGGCACATACAGTTTTTTATAATACATTATATAATATTTCTGTGATGATCCTATGACCTCGCAAGAGATCCTCGAAGTTATTAAAAATCTTTTACTTAATAAAAAGGTATGCATTTTTCATTTCACAGGCCCAAACACGCATTTTTTAGATATAGTATATTAAGTACAAGAAGCTTTCGCTTAGGGATATATAAGCCCTCAGTTATTGCAGTGCTTTAGCATATTCATTCTATTAAATGTTGTGAGATTATTTAGCGATACTTTTTGACAAAGGTCTACTGTTTCTGGAGTAGGATTCGGTTATGTACTTTCCTTTCAATAAAAGTATAGTGAATATTATTCTGTGTTCTGGACAGGTCCTTTGACTATATAGTCGTTACTTCTGGTATCGCCATTCTAAAAATATTATTTTTTATTCCATTATCCCCAATGATGATACTTATTACTGAGGGGTCTATTTTTATATAGATCAATGAAAAAAAGGTTGCAAACCTTTAGCCGATACTACTAACCTACAAGAAGAGATAATAGAGAAGTCAGATTCATCTGCTCCTGTCGCTAAAAAAAGAAGTATTAGCAAAGTTTTGGATGTTCCTGCAGATGTCCCATTACAGGATGATAAATTTATAAACATTTTGGAGATTTTAAAGACTGCAGTACGTAATTTCGACCAAAGTATAATAGTACTAGGATCCTCCTGTTCATACAAAAGTTCCAATCATTTGTATGTAAATTTTGAACATTATATCAAAGTTCCAAAAGAAAGTACATACGATGCAGAGATGTACCAGGTCCTAGTGAATTGGTTAAGGAAGATTCATGGATATGAGATCACTGGTCAATGGCACCTTGAACAAGTTTGTGATGATGGGGACTACCATCACCTCTATTGTGATCTAACTATAAAGAAGCTTGATAGTCCCCATCTGGAAGCTCTTCTCGAATTGTTGGCGACGACATCAATTCCAAAACTAGAAGGCTATTTCGAACAAGTATTTAAGTATGAAGAGCAACTCCATCCCTGAGAGATCTGGATTGTACACTTTTCTCGTGAAGATTATATTGTAACTAATCTGTATTGGCCATCTGAGAAGCTCCAAGAGAATGGGTTAAATGTCATCCATTTTTGGTATAACAGGGACTTTAAAAATGTTCAGATGAGCGCTAGGTTTCAGAATACTACTGACCAGTACTGCGAAATTATAGATGAGATAATTCTTTAGCTTTAGCATTTTTGTCCATAGATGTACTATTATTCCTATAATATATAATAAAGCTAACCCTGGTGGTCTATTTTACTTTTGAATATTATCATACTAATACTACATTACGCTAGCATGCAATCTGAAATAAAGGAAACCAATTTATTGAGAAGTTCTATTGCCAGGTTCTCAGCTGAGAATGATAAAATTAAGGCTGAGAACAATAAAATTAAAGCTAAGAATGATAAAATTAGAGTTGAGAATACTGAGCTTAAGGCCAGAATTGCGAAATTAGAAAATAAACAAATACAGAATGAACTAATAAAAAATTTGCTATCAGTATCACTTATCTGACCTGTGACTAGTTTGGTGACCATCCTTCAGGAGCCTAACCAATCTCCTATCAGATGTGATGCAATTCGTAATATAGGCATGTAAATCTATAGTACTATATGCTATGGACTATTTTGCATGTAAACTTTTTTTTGCGCAAAACTATACTTAATAAAATGTTTCATTTCGACTATAAACATATTATTGATAGACTACCTGAAAGTCTTGTTAAGAGGGCGTGTGAGAGACTCTTGCACCATTCTAAAGATCCTGTTCCATTAGAATCTATTTTTGGAAAGTCTGAACGAATTGAATCTTATTTGATACACACATTAGAGGTTTATGAAAATTTGTTAAATAGGAAGAAATATAAAACTATGGCTCAGGAAAAAGTATTACGTCCTCAAAACTGGCCGAAATGTAATGTATTTCCAGCATTATCAACTATACATGTTGTAGATAGTGGAGTCCAGACCAAAGAAATAGCCCATAATTATAAGGAAGAGAATAATCGCCAGGTAGTGAATAAGCTTAAAGTGCTATCCCACCACCTGCTCGATTATAATAGACAAACCTTTGGGAAATTTATGCAAGACATAAAAAAGGATTATAGAGAGCGGGTTACTGCAAATAAGAAAATGTGCTATAAGATCAAAGATCTGAAGATGCAACTGCTGGAGGTGGAAAAGTAGCTGGCATCTATGAAGTCGAATTCTTCTCATTAGTGAGAATTTGGTCCCAACCAAGACGTATCCTATGTGGGTGTTCATGGGGTACTGTTAAATCAAAACAATGAATTTATGTTCACATAATACCTTATCAATAGTCTTAATCACACTATGCCAGTCATTAGCATATTGATGCATGATTCTTCTAAGCTTGTCTGTAGTGCACGACCCATTGAATAGGCAGACGTGTGTGAGATTTTTTCGTATTATCTTCGGACAGTCAAAGTAACTCTGGAATACATATATTGAACTGATGTTATAGTGGCGCCCTTCGATGAAATAAGAAATAATTTTCTCTTACACTTTTTTTGGGTCAGCGCATACATCTTTGAATATGGCTACTGTACCTCTATCAGGAGAAAATGATTTCACTTTAGGGATTTTATCTGGCTTCAAAGCTCAGAATGTAATATTTTCACGATAAGGCTTTGGACTATTTGCAATTATCTGATATGCCAATTTGACATATGCGCCGATCCGCGGAATCGGCCTAAATTAAGATTTAATAATTTAATTTTGAAAAACGTGATATTTGTTTCACAACCTCTAATTTTAATTGCGTTACATGATCATCTTTTGCGGATTGATAAAAAAAATGGAACTTTTACTTTTGAAATAAAGAATATACTATTCATAAACACAAATAAACAACGCGAAAGAAGATGGGTTTTTAACGTTTAGATGGGTTTATGATATAGAAAAGTATTTCACGTTATTTGTATATTAAATATATTAAGTAACTATTTTTATTTATTTCTAAAGGTTTTTAACATGTAGTAAAGTTGTAAAAAAGTGTAAAAGTTTAGAACCTAAAGCAAAACTTGGTATGATTTATTTGTTTATTTATTTGTTTATTTTATATCATATTTTAAAGAATTTTAAGTAATAAAAAGTTTTATCATTTATTTTAAACTTAGGCAAATCTTATTCAAGAATCTGATAGTGAGATACCTATGTGATTCTTTTTAACTCCTTGTTAATAATAGTGTTTGTTTAATATCATTAGAATTATCTTATTTGAAGCTTTATTTTGGTATAATTTTACTATATTTGAATCATAAGTTACAGAAAAATTAATTTTTTTTGAAATAATAAATAATATATTACAAAAATTAATAACTTAACTAATATAAAATTTATTTTTACGAAAATATTATTAATAGATTTTACTCAAATAGAGCTTTCAATTAAGCATAATAGTGTTCTGTTTAAATGATAAGATGCCAAAATACATGAGTTTTTTTGAAAATTTCACGTACGCTTATTACAAATATTTTATGCACGTGATAGTATTGTCCATCTGATCATTTCCATAATGGTTTCAAAATTTTTTTATTATTAACTAAGGATGATTAATCCTCAATTCTGCAAATCGGCGGATATGAGATACATATATTTTGGCTCCTTAAGATTGTGGCTGATCAGGAGCAAATCATCATTCTTGATATAACGCACCCCTTCCTTCTTCCCATTAAACATTCGATAAAGTTTATTCTCAAGCATGTGATTAAAAACCTCATTAGTTTTTCCTAAATTGGTATGATTAGTGATTAGAAGTGTGAAAGGCCATTGGGAAACACTCGAATGTCCGCAAAATTTTTGGGCATCTTTAATCTCATTAATATGGTATACAAGCCTATCAACTGGCTCAAGTTTTTTTATTTTCATGCTAAGCTAACTATTAATAATGGTATTCTAAAATAATCTTGCAAATTTGCAGGACCGCGTGGTCTCAGAAAAATGCCAAGAAAATAATACTCTTTGACCTAACTGGAAGAACTATTCAACAACCCTTTCTCGATTAGAGTATATCTAATATACGGATATAAATCCGCTGTATGAGGTACTTCAATAAGGCATATACCTTGATCCTTGCATATATTCCGCTTCTTCTGATCATGCATATTTTGTGATTTTAGATTTTCATTATCCTGGTGGTAGAAGCTATTGTGGTGATAGTGTTGAGGACCCTGGAATTCGAATACAAGACGCAATTTTTCATTATATCCATCCAAGTGTAGTCCATCCAAAAAATTTGGCCTACGTGGTGGGAATTTTTTGCCTAGCAGATCCTCAAAAATGTATTGGCATCGGCACTCATCACTTCTATGATGGCATAGCGGACATCATTCGAATTTTTTCATGATATATTTTAGTGGATATTCCCACTGATGCACACCATTCTCACAAGACCAAAGATAAATATCATGACCATTTATTTGCCCAGTTTTTCTAAGGCATTGACCACCACGCTTCTTGACATATTCTTCAGCCTGAGCTATCTTGTTATTGATAGGAGAAACATATGCAATATGTACAGACAACATACTTTGAGGTGGACGATCAACCCTTTCTGGATCAGCTATTAACATGAACTCTTCTTGTACAAATCCACAAGATGACGCAAATTTTCCATCAAGATAATATAAAACTGGTTCATTCTTTACAACAATTACTTTTCAGATTTTATGAATAGAAGGCGAAAAAGTGTCATCTGTAGCCCTCCTCTGATTCTCCATTCCACCCTCCCATTCTGCATTGACAAGTAGATAGCGGACAGTATCTCCTTTCTTTAATTTTATTTCATCTTTTCCAACTGGGTGCTTATATTTCGTAGATGGTCTAGATTAGACCTGCTCTAAAGCAATGGCTTTCACTGGTTCAAGTCCTCACTTTTTTGACCTGGGCTTTCGAATAAGGCGTGTGGGATAGTTATTCAGATAATCAATAGCTTCCAGTAAATATCTAACTCATGCTCTCATTAATTCAGGATCAGATGATATAGACTCAACAGCATATTGGATCTTATATAGAATTTTCAAGAGCGTCTGGTTAAAACGCTCTACAATTGCAGTTCCACGGTGGCTATATAGGCCAATTACCCAAATTGTAATATCATGATCTTGCATTAGACGGGAAGTCTCTCCCATCCATTCTCTCCCATTATCACATTGTAGGAGCTTCGGCCATGTCAATGGATTGTTTTGATCACCATATACTTTTCTAAATGCCTTAGCAACTTTTAAGCTATTCTTTGATATGAGTGGAACAGAAGCTTTATATCGGGAGGCGCAGTCTATAATGTTAAGTAGTGCTTTATATTTTTTACCTTTATAGTGATCATGAGTGAGAAAAAGTATATCGCACTGGTGTACACAATTTGGGCATGTTATTCACCCATAACTGACTCTAGGAATGTATTTCAGAGAAGTTTTATTAGTTTGGTATGACTCTTGATCTTCTAAAAAATTTTTGCATTCACTTAGGCAGAATCGATGACTCTCTTTTTTACATGCATCTCTTAATGATTTGGGGTTAGGATGATAGCCAGTCGGGTGATAATATATTCCATGCAATATGATATTTTTTTCAATCCTCTGAGCCTCATTGGGATCTATCAAGATTTGTGATTGGCTCATTCCTATTCTCTTTTATAATCACAAAAAAGAATGGCATTTTGAAGGCCTCATTCAAGGTAGAGAAGAACATGTGAAGAATATAAAGCTGAGCTGGAGGAGGAAAACTACCATCTTTATAGTGAATTGCAAACAGAGATAGATCTTAACTGACAGAATGAAAGTCGAATTAATCAGCTGGAGAGAGATTATTCCCGGTGTGAACAAGAAATCCAAAATCTTAATAGGGAGATAGAGCGCCTTGAAAATGCTTCAGAAGAGGAGATGGTAGAGTTAAAATCTGAAATCTCCAGCCTAAAAAGTTGGCTATATCAAGCTAAGAAGGATATACAAGATAAGGAAAAATATATCTTTGATCTAGAAAAGCGCTTGGAAGAATCTGAAGAGCGAGTTGATAGATTATGATATCGAATTAGAGCTATCTCATCACAAAAGAATACGCCTGAACGAGGGAATTCTCCAGACTTGTATAATCCTAATATTAACTTAGAAATGGCTACTATCACAGAGCTAGCAAATGCTATAGATGGTTATGTGGAAAATCAGACAACAGTCAGGGATATTCTAATAGATCAAACAAAAAGGGCAACAAGACAGGTACGCTGAAAAGAAAATAACTTGCATCAGGATTTAGTCCATGAGCAGAGAAGGCGATATGATGCAGAGGCTGAGCGAGATCTTGCTATTACACGAAGAGATCTTGCTGAAGGAGCAATGGATAAGGTTGTTGATGATCTTTAGCAGTTGCGGGCTAATGCCCAAAGTCAAGTAAATAGGATGATAAATAATACAGCAAGAAAGCAGGCCCGTATAGGTGCATTGGTACAAGAAAATTTTGCCTTACGACTGCTGTATCAGCGAAATGCCCACCACCTTTAGCGAAGTAGAGGGGATATAGATTTATTAGAATATAATCGGGACAGGCTCTATGAGCAATATGAGAAATGGAAAAATAAGACTCGAGCAGAATAACAAAATATTTTAAATTTGCAAGGACAAATATTTGCATTACAGAATAACCCGCCAAATATATAACAAATAGGAATGATAGGATACAGATCCCCAATATTTTATGGACGTTCTGGCAAAGATCCAGAAGATTGGCTTAGAGACATGCAAAGATATATAATAGCTAGTTGAATAAATGTTGCTCCCGGCGCAGGTCAGGCTGCCAGAAGAGAAGAGGCATTTGGATTAGTAGTATCATGCCTTGCAGATGATGCACTGAATTGGTATAATACCCGTGTTAAAGGTAAAAATTGGAGATGTAATAATCTTTCAGATAATTTAGGTATAGCTAATTTCATCAGAAAAAATTTTGGTCCGCAGATCTGCACAATTCTGCGGAATCCAATTCTGCGCAGATCTGAGGACATGCCGATGCGCAGCACTGAAAAATTTCATGGATTTCTGCGCAGATCTGCAAGCACAAAAAAACCTGCAAAATTTTTCAAAAATAAATCTGCGAAATTTTTCAAAAACACTAATGCAAATTTACAATTAGGCAGTGTTTTAACTTTAATATTAACTAATATTAATTTATTAATTAAAGATATTTACAAATTTAAAAGTACATATATTAAACTATCCTATTTGCTAACTAAATGCACTAATTAAAAAGTCCCCTTTTCTTTTCTTTACTGACGTTCAAATTATGTTGTTGTTAATAGTTTGGACATTGTTCCAGTTGGTTCAATTCCAACAAACAACTTTTAACTTTTTTGATCCAATAAAACGTATCAAAACATGAAAATATTATCGCTCCTAAAGAAAACTGTAGATCTACAATAAAAGAAAAGCAAAATATTAGCTGACTTTTCATTTAAATAAAAAAAAATGAAATAATTTTAAAGATGAATACTTTCAAAATTTTCGTCCAGAAGCCATAAACCTACAAGAAACAAAATAAATGAAATGTTAGCAAATGTTTTATTAAGAAATTTCAAAAAAATAGTAAAAGGAACTTCGTAGAGCACCTTTGAAATTTTGTAACATTCCAGGAAGCCCCAGACCTATAAAAATAAGTGTTAATAAAACATCTCGTTAAAAAGGAAATTAAACAAATTTCAAAGTTCTACCTTCGAAATTTCTTCTAGGAATCCAATCGCGGACCTACAAAAGAAAGAATAAGAAAATAAAGAACGTTAGTAAATGTTCATTGAATAAAAAAACCAAAAAATTAAAGGTACCTTCGAGAGATGTACAGTATTTCGACGTCCAGGATCTAAAAAGAAAGAAAAAATTGAACGTTAGTAATGTTCGTTATAATAGAAGTAAAAAGAAATTTGAAAGTGATGAATTACCTTTAAATGGAGTCTGGGCTTCGTCTGGACCTAAAAAAATAAAAAACATCGAATGTTAGCAATGTTCGTTAAACAAAAAAATTAAATTTTTTTTTGAAGGTCTTACTTTCAAAATAGTCTTTGAAAATGGTTACTAATTCTAAAAAAGAAAAAATAGACGTTAATAAACATTTATTAACATTCGTTAAATAAAAACAAAAAAAATAAATCGAAGGCCTTACCTTCAAATAGAGTCCAGTCTTTAAAATGGAACGTCTGGATCTAAAAAAATAAAAAAATGAATGTTAGTAATATTTATTAAAATAAAATAAAAAAAAAGTAAAAATTTTTGAAGATATTATACTTTCGAAATATCATATTCTGCCTCTAAAGGAGTTCTGGACTTAATAAATAAAAAAAACGAGCATTAGTAATGTTCGTTTAAAAAACAAAAAAAAATAATAATTTTCGAAGATATTATACCTTCGAAATATCATAGTCTGCCCCTAAAGAAGTTCTGGACCTAAAAAAGAAAGAAAATGAATATTAGTTAACGTTCGTTAAAATAATAAAAAAAAAGATATTTTGAAGTTTCTTTATCTTTGAAATACCACGATCTGCTTCAAATTAGAGTTTCAGACCTAAAAAACGAAATAAAACATTAGTAATGTTTTGTAAAATAAAAATATAAAAAAAAAAAATTTATTTCGAAGTTTTTTTACATTCGAAATAACTCAGTCCACTTTTTCCAGACCTAAAAAAGAAAGAAAACAAATGTTAATTAATGTTCGTTGAAATAAAAGTAAAAAAAAAAATTATTTTTTTTTTTTTACTTATAGTAGTCCGCCTATAAAGGACTTCCAGACCTAAAAAATAAAAAAAAATGAACATTAGTAACATTCATTTAAATAAAACAAAAAAAAATAACAATTTTCAAAGATATTTTACCTTTAAAATATCATATAGTCTGCCTTTAAAGCTGTTCTGGACCTAAAAAAATAAAGAAAACAAATGTTAGTTAATGTTCGTTGAAATTAAAGTAAAAAAAATTATTTTTTTACTTAATGGTCTGCCACGAAATGGAGTTCTGGATCTAAAAAAAGGATAAAAATGAAACGTTACTAATGTTTCGCTAAAATACAAAAAAAATGATTTTTTTTTACTTAAAGTAGTCCGCCTCGAATGGAGTTCCAGACCTAAAAAAAAGAAGAAAAGCAAAATGTTACTAACGTTTTGCTAAAATACAAAAAAAAAATGAATTTTTTTTTACTCTCAAAGTGGTCTGTCTCGAAATGGAGTTCCAGGACCTAAAAAAAGGAAAAAAAGCGAAATGTTACTAACGTTTTGCTAAAATACAAAAAAAAACATTTTTTTTTACTTGAAGTAGTCCGCCTCGAAATGGAGTTCCAGACCTAAAAAAAGAAAGAAATGTGAAACGTTACTAACGTTTTGCTAAAATACAAAAAAAATCATTTTTTTTTACTTAGTGGTCCGCCTTGAAATGGAGTTCTAGACCTAAAAAAAGGAAGAAATGCGAAACGATACTAACATTTTGCTAAAATACAAAAAAAAAATCATTTTTTTTTTTTACTTAGTGGTCTGCCTCGAAATGGAGTTCTGAACCTAAAAAAATGAAGAAATGCGAAACGTTACTAATGTTTTGCTAAAATATAAAAAAAATGAATTTTTTTTTTACTCTTAAAGTGATCTGCCTCAAAATGGAGTTTCAGACCTAAAAAAAAAAGAAATTGAATGTTAGTTAACGTTCGTTAAATTAAATCAATAAAAAAATCCAGAGCTGTACTTTGGCTTCCAGACCCTAAAAAAATTAAAAATAACAAAAAAAAAGTCCAGAACTGTACTTTGACTTCTGGACCTAAAAAAATATAAAATCGAACGTTTATAAATAAATTAATATACTTGAAGGCTTTAACCTTCGAAATGGAGAGTCCAAAGCCGTTCTTCAGTGTTAAGGATCTCTAACCTTCAAAATGGAGAGTCCAGAACTGTTCTTCAGCATCAAGGATCTCTACCCTTCGAAGTAAAGAGTCCAGGGCTGTTCTTTAACATCCAGAACCTCTAACCTTCGAAATAGAGTCTGGAAAGGGCTTTGAGCTCGTCCAAAATTTAGAAAAAAGCTACAAAAAAAAAATTTTTTAAAATAGCTTCACAAGACAGATCTTGCCATTTTTGTCTGTAAAACTTCGAAATTTGAAAACTTTCTAATTTCTCATTCATCCCGCACTTTAAAACCATAAGTAAAAAATTTTTGTTTGAATCTGGAACTTGTACCTTTGGCATTCCGTCAAACATTGGAAAACTTGTTTTAAAGACTTCGAACCTTATAAAAAAATAGTATTTTTTATTTTTTTTTTAAAAAAAAATTATTCTTAAAGTCTGATTATCTGACAAGCTTCAAAGCTTAAAAAAAAATCCATTAAAAATTTATTTTTTTTTTCTTTAGTATCTTTAAACAAATTAATTTTTTTAAGGCGTTAAAAAATTATTTCTTTAAAAGTGTTAAAAAATTATTTCTTTAAAAGTGTTAAAAAATTATTTCTTTAAAAGTGTTAAAAAATTATTTCTTTAAAAGAATTATTTCTTTAAAAGTGTAATAAAATTATTTCTTTAAAGTAATAGAAAAAAATTATTTCTTTAAAAAAGTTTAAAAAATTAGTGATGTAAAGTTTATCAAAATAAATATGCAAAGTTTATCAAATTAAAGAAGAAAATTGTGAAAATCTTTAAAGATTTTTGTACAAAGTATTTTTAAAAATCTGCAATTTTGGAGATTATCACAAATTTTTCATAAAAAAATCTTTGAAAAAATAAAAAAAATAATTTCTGCAGTATTGCGCAGATTCTTAACAAAATTGCATTAAAAAAATGCAGCAATATGCTAAAATTGCAGATCACTGCAGATCTGAACTGATATAACTTTCCCGATGTTAACTGCAATTAGAACTTTGGCTGCTGGAAATGGAGGTAATCAAATTGGTGGTTTAAATACTGCAGGAGAATTCTAAGGTAAGGCGACCGCCGAAATTGGTAGAATTAGAGCAGGGGGTCGCAACTGGTGCTGATATTATTCCGAATGGAACATAGGATGAAGACTGGTCTATAGCTGGTAGCGAACCTGTAGATAATGCACCAGTAGCACCTAACGCTGGTAATGGTTTACCTGCTGTTACAATTACTCCCGGTATCAAACTTAATCAACTCCTTTACCTGTTTAGAACTGCCTATACAACAGTTGAACACTTAAAACAAATGGCTGTTTTTGGTCAACTCATGCAAGGTGATATGTCAGTTAAGCAGTTTTCTGCTTGAATTAAAAAGATTGGTAAATTAGCTGAAATGACTTCCAAACAGCAAAGAGAGCAATTGGAGTCTTTGCAATAGAAAGGTACGAAACTCAAAAAAAAATAAAAATTTAATTAATATTAAATTTACACTTATTTTAGTATAAAAAACATAATTAGTATATAAAATAAATTTAAAAATTTTTTTGAGTTTCGTACCTTTCTATTGCAAAGACCCCAATTTATTCGTGGCTTAAATCCTATGAACCAATATAATATTTGAACGATGGCTAAATTTTATGATACACAGGATAATATTACAAAAGCCCTAGCCGAAGCAGAAAAATATACATTATCTCAAATGAATGTACCATCTTCTATTCCAGTTTTTCCAGCGGCCAATCCTTATGTAGATACTAATAGATCAGGAGGTGGAATGACTAAAAATGAAATCGAGGACTTGATAAAAACCACAATGGTTTTCTCACGGCCCCAACAAAATACTGATTTACAAGTCATAGCTAAATCCTTTTAAGAGACTATGTCTCGAGCAACTAAGACTTTAGATAATAGTAAAAAATCGGCCAATAAGAGAGGGGAAGACCTTATTATTAGACGATTTTTAAGTGAACTATTAAGAGGGAGAGGTAACTCTGCCCCTAGCGATGATTATAATTATGATTCTGTTGATGATATTACTGACAGTATGGCTGGCATGACACTAAACAGTGCCACAATAAATGCTATCAATTCTGCTGTTAGGAGTGCTGTTAAGAAATGTATCAAGTGTGGTAGATTTGGACACACTTCTCGTAAGTGCTCTGTAAAGAAGAAAAGGAAAAGCAAGAAGTCAAAGAAAAGTAAGGTCAATCTCGCTATAGAACCAGATTCAGATTCAGATTCTTCTTCAAACAATACTTCTTCTAGTGATAGTTCTGATTCTGATACAAGTTCCTCTGATTCTTCTGATTCTGATGGTGATCTTAATGTTCATATAGCTAAGTCAAAAAAAAAGTGAAGCAGAAGTCTAGCTCCAAGAAATCGTCTTCTAAAGAGACGTCTAAAATACCACTAGAGGATACTATTCGTAAAGTTCTTCATAGTGAGCTTAAACTAATTTTTCTTCCACATTTTTTCCAAGATTCCAGTCTCATTGCGCTCAAACAGATAGTACCCATACAGGAAAAGATAGTATCTTGCTTTAGCGCCTCTGGCCAAAATGATGTCTCGTCATCTACCAAAGATTCAGATGAGTCCAGTTGAGAGGAAGAGTCTTTAGACGATCCTATAGAAATCTATTTCGTTCAGAAGAAGGAGCCAGAAACGAGTGTTGCTACTGTGAAGTGTAAAATCAAACACTTAAAGATTCCAGCCATGACTCTAAACTCCAGAGCAGAGCCTCTCATTATAACGGAGAATATTGTTGAACGTATTGGAGCTAAAATCGATAAATCTGAAATACACGATCTCGAAGGCATCTCCACTGTTCCGGTTGAATCTATTGGAGTTGTCCGCAACCTACCTATTACTCTAGCTTCCAGACTTACCATTATTGAAGATTTTATCGTTATGAGATATCGCAAGCCAACCCTAATATTTTCTAACAAACTCTTAAAGAAATATGGATGCGCTGTGGACTGGAGCACAGAAGAGCTAAAAATTCCTTTCAATGAAAAGATTATATTATCCCGATCACTATGCATAAGGTCAAGAACAAGCTCAAGGTGAATTGCACGAGGACTACTCCTGAATGTGATGCTTCCTCCACCTCAGACTGTATTTCGCAAGATTTAAGCGAAGATGGTACATTAAAAAAAAAGTGAGTTATGAGGAACTTGAAAAACTGCTATATGATACTCTCATCTTCAAAGCTAGATTAATTGAGATTAATAAAAATCTATGATCCCTTTCTTCTTGCTAACTATACACCCTAGCTTAGCGGATGGTCTCAGTGAAACCCTACGAAGTATTTTTTGTCTGAATATAATGAAAGGGTGAGTTGAGAGCTAGGAACTTTTCTGATTCGCGTATAGCTTCATCAGGAAATTTTATAGTGCGAAAAGTTGCGCAAGATTACGCATCGTAATATTTTGTAAGTTTTCAGACCCGTCGCAAGTTTGCGGAAGAGTAATATTTCGTAACTTTTTAAAATATTTCGAAATATTATGATATGCAAAGTTTCGTAATTTTACAGTTCGTAATATTCCGTAATTTTACGCATTTGCAATATTTCGTAATTTTACATAATATTTCATAAGTTTCCAGACCCGTCATAAGTTTGCGTAAGCGTAATATTTTGTAACTTTTTAAAATATTTCGAAATATTACGATATGCAAAGTTTCGTAATTTTACGGTTCGTAATATTGTGTAATTTTATTGCGTAATATTTCACAACTTTTTAAAATATTTTGATGATTCGTAATTTTACATAAATATTTTGTAATGTTTCAAAATTCATTTTTGTACTATAAGTTTATATAATGTATATTTTATTAGATATAATATGAATTAAATTATAAAAATTACAAGTATTTATTACTATATACAGAATATATAAAAGTAAAAAAAGAAAGAGTAACAATACAATTAGATGTAAAAAGAAGAGAAACAGCTATAGTAACGTTGGTATTAGATATAAAGATAAAATAAATATTGCTAGTATTGTTAGTGTTGTTAATATTAGAGTAAAAAGAGTTAAAGAAACAGTAGAAACATGGATATTATCATTAGTATTAAAGTACAAGTAAAAGAAAAAAAGGAAACGTAGATAGTATTGTTAGTATTACGATATAAAGTAACAATTAGGGTAAAAACCGCGTTAGTATTAAAACAATTAGTATTAATAAACAAATATTTCTATACCTGCAAAGAATAAACTAAAAATAAAAGAAAGAGGAGACAAAATAAAAAATAAACATGTTGTTAGTATTAAGTAAAAGGAGTAAAAAAAACATAATTAGTATTGTTAGTATCGATCATTAGTATTAAAGTACAAGTAAAAAGAAATAAAGGAAACATGTATATTATTGTCAGTATTACGATACAAAGTAAAAAAGAAGTAAAAATAATGAAATAATTATTATTAATAAACAAATATTTCTATACCTGCAAAGCAATAAATTATGAAATATATGTAAATATTTTGTATATAATTAAAAAATATTGAACAAAAGGATAAAGAAATAATAAAAAGAAGAGAAAAATATTGAACAAAAAAATAAAGAAATAAAGAGACAAAAAATAAATAGGATAAAAAACACGTGCAGATTAAATCACATGTAAGGATCAGCCTAATTTTGATTGGCCAGAAAATACGATACTGTATGCACAATCATATTATGCAGATTTATTTATTTAATTATCAACAACGTGGGCGTGACATAAATAAATCGTGACTGAAACTTGTGTTCAATTTGTGTTCAATTTGTGTTGATAATTCTGGTAAAAAATTATTAATTTTGGCCAAATTTCGTTAAATTTGTTAAATTTGTGTTGAATTTGTGTTGAATTTGTGTTGCGTAATTTTTTATTTATCACAAGGGGATGATATTTAGTAATTGCATGTACGATGTACAAGATTTTTTTTTATGATTTTTTTAAGAAATGTACGCAAAATATTTAATTAGAATATAATTATTTTTAATTAAATTGATTAAAAAAAATTAATTTTTTTAAGAAATGTATGCGAAATATTTAAAATTCAATAGAATGTGCTAATAATAAATTGTTTTATTTTTAAATATGATATATTGATATTTATATTTAAAACAATTAAACATGTACATGATTTAATTAATATGTTTAATGATGAAAAGTGTAATAAATTAAATTTTAATTGAAACGAGAAATAAAATCAAACCAAAGAGGTATTGTTCAAATTTTATTTAAAGTGACATTTTACGACTTTCTTTCAAATTTTTACTCATCCCAAAATCAAATTATAAAAATCAAATTTAAACTAATAATGCCTCACCACACACATTCACATCATTCCCACTATAACGTCCATTGGAACTGGGCTATGATGGATGAACTTGTTGACATATGCTGAGACAGAAACCGCGCCTACCACAATATTAATGGTAGAAGCCGCTATGATTTTTGGGACTCTGTTGCCAATAGGTTCATATGACTTATATCTATAATTTCTTTAAGAAAGAATTTAAATTCAAATTAACCAATCCATTTAATTGAATCAGAATAAATAGAATATTTCGAACGAGAGTTTCTGGGCAACAGTGCAGCCAAAAGTGGAGAAACCTCGTCAGGGATTACCATGTAAGTAAATAAATAAAATTACATTCATATAAATTAAATGTATTTATCGAATATTCAAACTGATTTTGATATTTAGAACTATGTCCTTTATCATAATGGTAACCCTGGGCGGCGGCTGTGAACGCGTACCAGCCAAAGATATTATCGCGAATTTAGAACGAGATTTTGGGAGAGGCTGGGTAATTATACTATAATAAAATTTATAATTAATATTTACGTTCATGTTTTAAATTTGATAAATTTGATCAATTTTAGTCATGCGTGATGATTGTAGGAGAAGGAGAAACTTACCTACGTATCGTAGAAGATAATTATTTTTATTTTTTTATTTATTAAGTGAGTAGCTAGACCTAGTCCGTACCAAATATTGGTTGGAGACTCACATTTTTTTTGGGCTGTGACTGATACTGACATTCACGCCGTACAACCTGGGTACTATTTTATAAAATAGTAGCGAACAAGTATCAAATGTGTATTTTTTTATTAAGTTATAATAAAAATTAGAATTTACTTTAATTTTAACATAAAAATTGTAAATGATAAAAAATTCGTAAATAAAAATAAATTTGTTTTCCCAAACTTAAAAAAAAAGGTGTTTATATAAAAGAAAAGGTGTTTATATTATTTTTGATTATTCAATAGTATCACATGCCCCTTGTATACGTTCTACTGCATACGCAGCTTTAACGATCAAATAGTAATATTAAATTTTCGAAATATTTTAACTATAATATTACGCAGGTTTACAATCTCATAAATTTTCAAAATATTTTAACCGTAATATTACGCAGATTTACAGTCTCGTAAATTTTCAAAATATTTCAACCGTAATATTACGCAGGTTTACAGTCTCGTAAATTTTCAAAATATTTTGACCGTAATATTGCGTAAATCTTACGATATTGAAAACTTGCGTAATATTTTGACCGTAATATTGCGTAAATCTTACGATATTGAAAACTTGCATAATATTTTGACCGTAATATCACATAAATCTTACAAAATTGTAAACTTATGTAATATTTTGAAATTTTTCGAAATATTATGCCATAAACTTTCGTAAACTTACAAAATCGTAAACTTACGCAATTTTTCACCCTATAAAATTTCCTGATGTTCCTCTGATTCTATACGATCCTTTTTGATTGAAGCAAATATGTTATATGAGATATCTAGGGCAGAGTTTTGATAAAGGCCTCCTGCTGAAATCTCAGGTAAGTCAGAACTTTGAATAGATTTGTGCTGGTCCTGGAGGGAGCGCTTCGGTAGTTTCTTTTTCTTTTTTTGCTTTTCTTGAGTATTAATCTCAATAGACTCATAAAATGGATTAGTCCTAACCAAGCCAAAGAGATTCAAAGAATCAGGCGCTAAAGCAATAGGACCATCTAAAGATCCTGAAATTGGATGATTATTTTCTTTTTCCTGGAGATTATTCTCTGAAGGAGGGACTGATGAGATGGATTGTACCTTCCTAAACTTCTCGAAAAAATAGTTCCCATTTTGCTGAAAACGTTCACAACCATTCCATATATCATGAACACGATCTTTATTAATGTGATACTCCTTTACTATCATATATACTGGAACTTTATTTTTTAGATGTCTAATTTCTTCAATCTGCTCAGAAGTCAAGACTGTGGCACTTCGCCGATAATAAGTTTTCAAAATTGAGGTAGACATACTCCTCCAATATTTTTAGACAATGCTTTAGATGCATAAAAAATATTAGGCATTAATATTTATCGTTTTAGATGGATAATAAATATTAGAATTCAATATTTATAGTTTTAGGATGAGAGAGAACGCTAGAGAGTATATTTTATTGCTTTAGATAGGTAGAATACATTTCTAATATGCTATCTAAATAATAATAAAAAATGATTGATATCCTTCCTATTCATTCTATATTTATTGTAATTATTCTCTAACAAAAAGTATGAAAAGTTTTTTTACAGTTTATGATCAATGTAAATAAATGGGAACATATGATTTTGAAAAGGAGATATACCGCATCTTGCAAGACTCATCCAAAATTAGAGGTTATAATGCTAGGTTGCGGAGCAAATATATAAATCTTAATAATGAGAATAGGTGGTTGAAGGTTGAAAACTCCAAGCTCATCTTGTACAGAAATATCTCTTGCCAAAGCTGAAGCTGATAACTTTGCAAAATCAGAGAAGGTAAAATCGCTTCAGTCTGTGATTAATATATTGGCCCAGAATACTCTAATCAGTCAGATTCACATGTAAAAAATGGGCCAATAGATGCTTTGCATGGCGAAAAACATGGTGGGCTGGAAGACTCTGGCGCTTCTTCACTTATAGGCACCTCAGATACTGCTTTGCAGGAGAAGAGTAGCGTGGATTCAAAAACTGGTCTTGATGAATTTTTGCCATATATACTTCCCATTTCAATAATAGTTTTTCTCCTGATTGCAATTATGTGATTTATTATTGTGAAAAAGTTACAGAATACACAGGAAAAAGCTGAGCAATATATTCAGGCTAGAGATTGGCATCTCCAAAGGCTGGCTGTACGATCGGAGGCTGAAAGGAAAAAAATGACTAATACTCTACCCACGAAAAAATATAAATAGGAACCATGTAAAGAACCTCTTAGCCAGACCTGATCATTATTATTTTCAATCCTAATTGACTACTGTATAAGTACTGGCGCAAGTGAAACTTCTCTGAATCTTTTCTTGGTATGAGCTAATACCTTTTCTGGTAAATCTCTGGGTGGATTTATTAAGACTTTTTTAGCTTGGGCTATTGTACATGCTAATAACCAGCCAATATGGATCAGGTCATCACCCTTACCATTATGTCCATGCTGTAATAAAAATCGATAGTTATCTATTACGATATCTGCCATTCCTTCCTGATTTGCTATTATCTTACTAAATAGTCACCTATCCTCTTCTGTGATCAGAAAGCGAATTTCATTTGGTTTGAAGCCTATGTACTGGGAAACTTAGTCGCGTAGTTCAGCCATTATACCAATAAAGCTTATCTTTAAATATGTAGATTTTTTTCGGCTGATCGTAAACTTTGATATGCAAAATACTAATAATTATTTCTAGGCATATCCAAGGTCAGGCTATATGATCAGCGCAAGCGTGAGGCCAGGTGTGTGATCAGAGGTCAGAATTAATCACCTCGTGACTAGATCGAATATAGAAATTGAAGTTAGCTGGTATTATTGCACGAGAAAAAAAATATAAATAATATTGTATAAGTTTTCTTAGCAGATTGTGAGAATTTCGGCTAAGAGTACTATCTGTATAATTCAATGATCTCATCTATATCTGCTTCAGATGAATCATCGAAATACCTAGAAAGGTTTATTGTAAAATTTTTATATATTTTTTAAGCTATCTTTCAGCCTCATCCTAGGAGTATTTATCGATCTTCTTTTCTCTCACATCTGAATTCTTGATCTGCATTATTTTATGTGATGAGAGCGATTAATAGCTATCATCCTCATTAATAAAGCGTGCGCACATTCCAACCGTAATGCCTAAATAATAATTGATATCTATTTTCATGTTTTGCTCTTTTGCTATATCCGCATACTCCATATAATCCCCAACTCTATATGATATTAACCTGCCTTTCTCATTGCGAAGATGAAGACCTTTCACAATAACATAGCTAAAGCGTTCACCAGAATCAGGAATCCTCTCATTTCTCTCTCTCATACGTCCCATAAAGCGATTGTTGCAAAGATTATTTTTCTTAGGCTTCCATGTACCCATTATGATAAATTCATTGAAATCCCATTCCTTGTTTCGGGCTTCTCTAAGAGTATCTTTAACAATTTCGTGAATTGGACGTGTATTATTTATATCCATAGCCTCTTTCATAATCTTCTCTCTGATGAATTTGAGAAGCTGGGATTTACTTTGCTTTACAGTTTCTATTCCTTTCTTGAAGAGGTTTTTTGGTTTAAAGTTTACTACATCTTTATGCTCAATCCCAAAGTACTTTTTTTTGCCAGTAAAGCAGACAGGAAATAATACCTCTTCGTAAGCCATCTTTATATAAGAGGTCCCACTTTTTATCCTAAGATAAGCGTTTACTTGATCACGCAACTTTCTCATCACATCCATAGTAATTTTGACCATTTCAGTCCAGTACGCTTCTTTGGAAAGCTTTCCTTCATTAAAAGCTCTATCGCATATTTCATAATACTTATCTGGGCAGGTAAGATACAAAGAATCGGTATCTCTATATTTTATCCCAAACCCTTTCTTTGTTACGAATTCAGCAACAAGATTAAGGTTATATTTTCCCGCCGTAGTTGTTCCACAGGCTAATTCACGAAGAAAGATAGGAGATAGTGAGTTTCCAGCTTTCCCATAAAAAGTGTTCATGTATACCTTCAAAGCTTTTTACTTCAAATCCCAATAATCATAATCAAAGCATACAGATGAATATTCTAAATTTAAGCTTTCCAGAATCTTTTTGCCTCTTTCTTTAGTTGAACTTATCATCTTCTCAAGATGTTGCTTTTTCTTTCCTAGTGGGACTAGACGTGCTTTAAGATCCAACCTCTTGTTAAATAAATCCTTCAATACAGCCAGATATAGGCCTATCTTTTCCGTTTAGTTATCATGGTGGATGCACCAAGCTTGGACGATATAATTATTAAACAAAAACTCAATCTTATGCAAGTTATTTCCATTATTTTGCACAATATTGGCGTTATATACCATTATAATACTAAGATATAATGAAGCAAAATCCAATCCTGTTACAGGTCTTTTACTTTCAATTCCTTTTTTAGGTGGATATACGTATGCACCAGGATATTTCCCTTTTTCTATGTTTTCATGAACCTTTTTACTTATTGCCATATCTCGTTTGACAGCATATGTGCCAAAAAGGTTTTGTACCTTCATTCCATTTGCGCGATAGTGTGCGTTGAAAAGAGAAACATAAGCTATAGAGGCGACCTCTCTATAATCATTTATTATACTTTAGTTTACCAAAAACTCTTAACAGCGCAACGCATCTATAATACAGTAATGTGCTACTTCACGCATATTTCTTGCAGTTGTTGAGAAGGGGCTTTTTTTGCCTCTAAATAGATTTTCCACATTTTATCATATGGCATATCGGCCTTACTGTCAAGACTACACTTTTGTAAGAAAAATTTAAGTGAACCTTTCTTATCGACTTCAGAATGAGGGAAACATTTTTTGAGGCACATTCAGACGTCAATTGATATGCAACCTGGCAGTTCAAGAAAGCTAGAAGTAAAATCTTCTTCCACACTAATTTTAATCTTAATTGGACCACCCATATATTCTTTCTCTTCTGGATCCTCCCCTTCCTCAGAAGCCTTAACAGGGTACTTTTTCATGTAATCATTTTCTGATTTCGCTCCTATCTTTCCACGATATTTTCACTTTATAATTTCTTCCTTTCTTTCAAACTTTCCTGTTATTCGCTCCCACATCCACTCGAGTATATTAAGATGATATGCTCTTTCTATAATGAAACGCCAATCATAGTCAGAATTGTTAAACCTAACATAAATGTCAGGGGCTAATGCTCGCCAGTAGAGAGCAAAAGCTTTTAGCAGATTTTCTTGGTTTTCACATATGATTGTGATCCATCGCGGATCTGGTTCTGTCTCAACATCGATAAGACATATTTACTTTAGCGGTTTTGGATCATCTTTCTAATGCAATGTCATGGAAATCATAAATACATCATAATTCAGATTAAAGACTTCGGCAAATTTACCCAACTCTTGTGATTGCATCTCAATATCCCACGTGAGGACAAGAGTACGATCCCATAAGAGAGCTGAAATAGGGAATCAGTCACTTATTATTGTAATATCCTTTAGCGGACAGAAATCTTTTATAGATATATTGAATTTATGCTTATAGAGCGGGCTAGTTCCTTTGCCTTGCTTGTAAATATATTTGTTTATTATAGACTATCCAGAGAGTAAGGATGGTGCCGCAAATAAGCAATTGCGGAATAATTGCGATTTACGGTATTGCGGAACATTGCGGATTTTTAAACCTAAATATCCGCAATTCCGCAATCCGCAATTGTCCGCAATTTCGCAAATATTCCGCAATTCCGCAAAGTACCGCAATTCAATTGCGGAATAATTGCGGAATTGCGGCACATTTGCGGAATTGCGATACATTTGCGGAATTGCAATTTCGCTAAAGCAATCCAAAAAAAACGTTGTGAAACGTTTTTTTTAATTAAAATATACTTTGAAAAAATGTTTCGCAGCGTTTTTTCTTTAAATTAATTAAAAAAATATTGCGAAACGTTTTTTTTAATTAAATATACTTTGAAAAAACGTTTCGCAACGTTTTTTCTTTAAATTAATTAAAAAACGTTGCGAAACGTTTTTTTTTAATTAAATATACTTTGAAAAAACGTTTCGCAACATTTTTTCTTTAAATTAATTAAAAAAACGTTGCGAAACGCTTTTTATTAATTAAAATACTTTGAAAAAACGTTTCGCAACGTTTTTTCGTTAAATTAATTAAAAAAACGTTACGAAACGTTTTTTTTAATTAAAATACTTTGAAAAAACGGTTCGCAACGTTTTTTCGTTAAATTAATTAAAAAAAATATTGCGTAAACATTTTTTTTATTAAATCGGTTCAGTAAACTGCCAAAACCGATCAGGTGAATTGCGGAATTGCGGTTCACTAACCGCAATTCAACTCCAAAATCCGCAATATTGCGGATTTGATAAATCAATTGCGGTACCATCCTTACCAGAGAGTTGAATACCATCCTCTCAGGCTACCTTACGGTGAAATGAGTATAAATCATCTGATGCAGTCTCGAAGTTATTATCTTGAACAGCTTTAATAGCAGTTTTACTACTGCCAGTACTGTTTGTATAAATTCGCAAATATGTCTTTTTTTCTGTATGATAACCGTGAAAAGGAAAAGCTTTAATATGCTCTATTTTATATGATTTCACAATACTAGAAAGAATTTTGTTCACCTTTTATTCGCATTCATCTGGGGTCTCTCTGTCTGATACGAGAATGTCAAAGAAAACCTGAATGCCCACAAGAGTTACCAGTGCCTTTTGGCCATTAATAAGGCGACCATAAAGACGCAATACATAGCGGTATGTTCTATTTATCCTTTCAGTTGACCCTTCATTCTTAATGGCCATGAAAGGAATATCTTGTTGCTTAGATAGGGCATCTTCAAGAATTGTTGTTAATCCCTCATCATTTTCCGCAACTATATCATCCAGAGTTGGAAGGCCTGACAAGTATTTTTCACCAGAATAGTGAATTACTATTTTATCTTTTTCAGCCTCTGGGTGAAACGAGGCAGGGCATCTTCGAAGAAGTCAGAATGGGTCATAGTATTAAATAACAAATATACAGTTCGAGAGAAAGTATATACTTCGGGAGAAAAAAGTTCAAAATGAAAATTAATTCTGAAATATATAAATAGATACATAATCGAACTATTCATAGTTATCAAAAATAGCATTTTATCGATGTCCATATATTCTCAGAACCAGAGAAGTTTGCAATCAGGGGTGCTTTGGGTACCAAATACATCAGAATTCTTCCTCATATATACCTTGTATTGAATGTGGTAAACCAACTTATTCCGAATATAGATTTTGTGATCCACATGCTAGAAAGTACCATAAAAGGGAACAGTATCATCGGAAAAAGCTGGTTAAGCAAGCTGAGAATATATCCCAGCAAACTGTTCTAGAAATTTCGTCCTAGTTCTCATCTTAGTTGTCAAAATTTTTTAGAATGGATGAAATATATCCAGATGGTAGTTTTAAGACGAATGAAAGGGAAAGAAATAGTCCATCCTAGTTCTCGTCTTAGTTGTCAAAATTTTCTAAGACAGATGAAATATAGCCAGATAGTAGTTTTAAGACGAATGAAAGGGAAAGAAATAGTCTGTCCTAGTTGTCCTAGTTGTCTTAAAAAATTTCAGACTTCTTTACTTTTTTTTTATTTTTCTACCTATAGATATACTGGTATATAGCTATATAGCATACAAATAGCATACATACTGTATATCATACATATACCATAGGATGGGTTACGATTTTTTTCTTCTAGAATTTTTATTTTTACTAGGACAACTAGAACAACTAGGACGGACTATAAAAGAACAAGTTAAATCAAAAAAAGAAGCTCTTCTCCCATAATGAAACCCATCCTAGTTCCCGTCCTAGTTGACCTAATAACTTAAACAACTAGGATAAATTATGTCTGTTATCTTTGGTAACTAGCAAATATGGAATTGCATTTGATAGCATTTATATATCATACAAATGGCATACATATGTACCATAGGATAAGTTTTGAATTTTTTTCCTACAATTTTATTTTCACTAGGGACACTAGAGACACTCAAAAAAATAGCATACACATTGCCTCGATTCATGATCGGGTCTCAGAAGAGCTTACAACATCCCACCAATATACTGGCAATTAATAGGCAATAATTAGGTCGCAAGATGGTGCACTTCTGGCAATCAAAAAGGTCATACAAGGGTGTCACTAAGAGTGTCACTAAGAGCATCACTAACAAATTTTCTTGGTGACGACATACATACAGGATGGATTCGATATTTTTTTTCCTACGACTTTACTTTTACTGTGAATACTAGGGACACTAGGGATGCCCAAAAATTGGCATACACACTGCCTCAACCCAGTCTAAACCATGAATAAGCCTCAAAACTGGCGCAATAGTTGGGTTATAAGACAATGCACTTCCGGCAATCAAATAGGCTAGCCACAATAATACATATCGCATCTCCAACTTCAGATGTGAAATAGGCATACATGTACTGGCATAGAGGCCAAAAGGTGCTTTGCATAACTCACTTTTTTTTAAATATGTCCTCCTCACTTGAGTCCTGCAAATCATAAATAAAAGGGAAACGGGTATATACTTTTAGATGGGGGTAACTTCAGAATTATTATATAAAATATTGGAAAAAGCCCATCTTCCTAGATATGTACTCAGATAGCGAAGTTGAAGAGCATCAACTGCTATAATACCTAGGCAAGAAATAATCTATCCATATTTTTTTCGTATTTCTTCTTGAGACTTTCTGTCTTCCCGACCCTTTTCCAGCCCATCACTTGGTGATCCCCACAAGTAAAACTTTTATTTTTCTTTCCTTAATATAATTCTGCTCGTGGGAGCCACCTTTTCTTATGACTAAAATTTCAGCGACGGGACTGGTCGAACCCCGTAATCCAAATTCCTCTTCAACTTCGCTCGATCTTACGCGTGATTTAGCATGATTATTTGATAAAGCATCCTCTGATATTTTTAGACAACAAATTACTATGCCACCCGATCACAACATGATTGTTTGCAATCAATGTCGGCCTAGCATCTTGGCTATAAAAATGCCACAGAGCAATGAAAACAAGCGGATAGCTAGAAGGAAATAAAAAGTGGACAGAGCAACAAAATCAAGCAAATATCTATAAAGCAACCAAACAACTACAGACTAATAAAAACTAATGGATAGCAATAAAGCATTAGAAAGGGCATAGACATGTAAAATAAGTAAGTAGGTAACATTATAACAGCAAGTAGGTAACATTATAGGATAAGTAGCAAACACTCTTATAAGAGTGTTTGCTACTGAATTCAAATAATTTGCCTATTCATTTGATTTAACATAAATTTGAATTGATTTGAATAGATTATAGATAATTTGTATAATCTGGTTTATTTATAAAAATTAATTTTTTAAATATTTTTAATAAGAAATTTTAAAAAATTGAAAAAAAATTGAAAAAAATTTGTTTCTTTATTAAAACAAATTGAAAAAATTAATTTTTCTAATAAAAATATTAAAAAAGTTAATTTTTAAAATAAAAGAAAATCTAGTATGGTATATTTAATATATGGGTGGACTCACAGCAAAAGGTGGGGCTGGAACAATTATATGATTTTAAGAAAATCGCAATTTTAATTATATAATCAATTTGGAAGATCATTACTTATTATATCATCATTAAAGATTTTTGAAATTAGTTTTTTACAAACTAGGATAAAATTTTGCAAGGAATTCATTAAAAGTATTAGTTATTTTTTAGCAAGAATAGATTATTTATTAAATATAATAAAAGAAAAACACAAAATTTATAAATTATAAATTATTATATTTTTTTTATTAATACATTATAAATAAAAAAAAATAATTTTTCTGAAAAATCAGATAAATTAATACATAATTATTTATAAATTTAAAAAAAAAAATTTTGGCCAAGCCCCACTTTTTGCTGTGAGTCTGCCCATATAAAAAAACACCAAAATGTTTTTTATATTTAATTATCAGTTTTAGCATTTTTTTTATTTTTTTTATTTTTTTGCAATTTTATATATAAAAAAAAAATGCTAAAAAAATTGTTAGTTTTAGCATAAAAATATTAGAATTAATAATTCTTACACATTTATATGTTAAAATAAAAAAAAATGCCAGAATTCACAGTTTTGTCATTTTTATATATAATATTGATTAAAAAACACTACTGTAAAATTACAATTCCAGCTTTAATAATTAATTATTAAAAACAAGGGTATTACTATATGGCGATCTATTATCATAGTGACCTTATTACGTATTTTGATCTAATTAGTAAATTTTTTTAATAAAAAATTTTATTTTTTACCTGATAACTAAAACAAAAAAAATAAAAAAAATGAGCCTAACAGTAAAAATAATAAAAAAAAATAATAAAAAATAATAATAAAAACAATAAGGAAATAATAGGAAGTAGGAAAAAAAAAATTAAAAAGGATAAAAAAAAAATAAAAAGGAAGAAGAAATAGAACAAAAAGAAGGAAAATAGAATAAAATAATAAAAAAGAAAGAAAAAAGAACAAAAAGAACAAAGAGAAAAAGAAAATAGAATGAAAGGAAAGGTAAAAGAATAAAAAAATAAAGAAAAAGGAAAAATAAAATAAAAAAAAGAAAAAATAGAGAAAAAAGAATGAAGAAGAAGGGAAAATGAAACAAAAGGAAGGGGAAAGAATGAAAAGAATGAAAAATAATAATAAAAAGAAGAAATAGAATGAAAAGAAGGGTAATAAAACAAAATAATAAAAAGAAAAAAAAAGAAGAGATAGAATGAAAAAGAATGAAGAGAAAGTAAATAAAATAAAAAAAAATAAAAAGGAAGAAAAAGAAAGTAAAGAGAAAAAAATTAGTAAACCAAAATATAAAAAATATAAAATAAAAAAAAGAATAACTAAAATAAGAATATACTTTTAACACAAATTGGAAAACCCATTAGAAAAAAAGAATAAAGGGGAAGGAGAATAGAACAAAAAGAAGAAAAATAGAATAAAAAGAAGGGAAATAAAATGAAATAATGAAAAAAAAAGGAAAAAAAAGAAGGGAATAAAATGAAAAAGAATAAAGAGAAAGAGAATAAAATGAAAAAAAGAAAGAAAAAAAAGAAAAAAAAAAAAAAATTAGTAAACTGAAATATAAAAAACACAAAACAAAAAAAGAACAAAAAAAATAATAATATACTTTTAACACAAAATCAGAAAACCTATCAGAAAAAAAAATGAAGAGAAAGGAGAATAGAATAAAAGAAAGAAGAAATAGAGCAAAAAGAATAAAGAGAAAGGAAAAATGAAATAAAAGGAAGGAAAAAAAATAAAAAGAATAGGAAATAATGAAAAAGAGGAAAAATGGAATGAAAGAAAGGAAAATAGAATGAAATAATAAAAAGAAAAAGAAAAAAGAAAATAGAATGAAAAAGAATAAAGAAAAAGGGAATAAAATAAAAAGAAAAAAAAGAGAAAAAAAAGAAGAAAAAGAATAAAAAAATTAGTAAAATGAAATATAAAAAATAAAAAAACAAAAAAAAACAAACATGATACCTTTATCAAAACTGTAAAACATTCTTAGTTTTTGCATGTATACCTATAGGTAAATAATTACATGAACTGGTCAATAAAATTTTGTTTGTTCACGTGATCATAAGAGGTCACCATGGTGACAGATCATCAATTACATTTTTCTTAAAAATAATTATTATTAAAAACAATTAAAAAAATTGTTTTTTAAATATATTTATTATTAAAAAAACAATTATAAAAAATCATTTTTTTATTATTAAAATGATTAAGAAAAACCATTTTTAATAAAAATATTTATTAAAAAATGATTAAGAAAAATCATTTTTTTATTACTTTATTATTAAAAACAATTAACAATTAAGAAAAATTGGGATTTAAATATTTTTATTATTAAAAAATAATTAAGAAAATTGTTTTTTATTACTTTATTATTAAAAATGATTTTTTTGTTATTAAAAACAATTAAAAAAAATCAGCTTTCTTTTCAAATTCTTTGATTACTTTTTCTATAATAATGGATTTTCTTACTCTATTTACTCCATCAATTATGATAATTTGAGATTTTCTTTCTCAATTTAATTTCTTCAATAAGTTTCTTTCAGTTACTTTTCCTAATTTTAATAATAATATTGCTTCATTATCTTTCAGTTCTTCATATTCTTGTCCCTTCATATATTTTGCATTATGCCATTTATTGATTTTCACGTATTTTATTTTGTTATTTTTTTTATTCAATGTTTTTAATTCTTTTTTGTTTCTTGGATCAATTTCCTGCCTATTTATATTTTCTTCAAATTTTAATCTTGATAACACATTTGCATTTTTGTTTTCTTTTCCACTTCTGTATATTACTTCAAATCATACTGTTGTAAATCCATAATCCATCTTGCATGCCTTCCTTTTGGCATTTTATCATTTTTAAGCTTTTTAATGCTGCATGATCTGTGATTACTTTGAATTTCCTTCCTATCAAAAATTTGTGAAAATGTTTTATTCTCCATAATGAGTCAGTTGAGTCAGTCCACTGAGCTGGAGCTAAACTGATGAGTCACTTTCATCTCTAATGTCCATACAGCATGCTAATCTAATCTGCATTTAATTATTTGTTAAACAAACAAAAAAAAAGTTTTATTTCTTTAAAAGCAAAAAAGAACTAAATTAAACTACATTGTTTTATATATAATTTAATGCGATTATTATGATTTTATGCCCAATTTTTTATAATTTCACTTTTTTTTTTGTTATATACTGTAAATCATTACGAATTCATTAAGTGAAGAATCAAACGAGTTTTTATAACAAATCCTCATTTGCTTTTTCAGAGAAAAGAGGCACAAAAAGAATAAGAAAACTTCAAAATTATAATTTTATTGCTTAAACGATTCTGTTTATTATTTTTATGTCATCATTTTCTCGAATTTTTAATCGGCACGTGAGATATAACCAATCAGATACAAAATCAACCAATTAAATTTTTTACAGTCAAACCTTGACGTACCGAACTCGCGGTTCAAAGCAAAAAGTTCCGTATATAGTAGTAAATTTTTTTATATACCGAACTCTATAAGTTTGTTCGGTATAAAAGCTAGACTGCCAGAGTTAAGATTTAAATCACAACCACGTGATCACAATAAGAATGTGCTTTATTATAAATAAAAAGTTTCTTATGAATTTCGGTATAAAAAAAAAATCGGTAAATCGAGGGTCATTATCATGGATTCGTTATCATGGGTTCGTTACATCAAGGTCAGACTGTAATGCTATGAAAAACATTTGCTATGATAGTAATCGTTTATCTGCATAGGCACATTAAGAGTCTACTAGTTATAAGGTAAATTTTTTTTTTTAGTCTCATGTAGGAACTTCTTGCACACTTATCAAACAAGAACTAGTTGCTTGTGTGTTGGCACAATTCCAAAAATTAATCTTGTGGAATATAACATCATTACATTTATTGAATTTAAATAAATGATTGTAATTCCACATGTTTAAAAAAAGTCATTGAATGGTTATAATATTAATTCATTTGACCTTTTTCATAAACTGTTTATATAGGTTATTGAAAATAAAAAAAAACATAATATTTTCGTCCAATCTTTTATTAACCAAAAAAAAAACACCAAGAAAATACAATGGTTTACGCTTTCAAAAAGTAAATGTTCCTTCTGAACCTCCTGCAAAAAAAAAAAAAATACAAAATTAATATTCAATAAAGGATTAATACGGAATTACAAAAAAGAACAATATAAGAGACATACCAAGCAAAATGATCAGAATCATTGTCAAAACGACCTTTCTCTCAATCGTGTGTCTATTCCACAAACCTATTGTCCAGCAGTTTAACGGATCGAGAGAATTTCTTTAGTTTCTTTAGCAAAAATACTTCTCTCCATTGTTCACAGCCTGAAATTAATCAACACAATTTCATTTTCAAGATATATAGGGGATGATAAAAAAATTAGCAAGACGTTCAAGTAAATTAGATAAATTTAGCAAATACAATTAATTACTAGTCATAACATGTCGTGAGTTTCATATTCTATATATACTGTACATTTTTTTTATTACTCGATAAGAATAAATTGCGCTTAAAAGCGAAATTATTTTTCCACTAAACAAGCAACAGTTGCTTAAGTAATTTCTTGATTTTATATTATTTTATCAACAGGTACTTCGTCAACTAATCTTCTTCCTTTAGCGTCTTGAGTATTCTATTTCTCTAGCTATTCCTCTGGCGACTTGCGGTATTATAATATATAAAAAAATGATAAGTAAATTAGATTAATTTAGTCAATACAGCGACTCGTTTACCTGGGATGGTCTCAATTTCATGATGTCCAAAAATACCGCTTGTAAGCCGTCGTATAGTTTCATATATTTTCATAACACAAATAAAGGAATGCACATGCTGTACAGTAAGGTCGTTAACGGTAGCAATACTTGATTTATTAAACTTTCAAAGGGTTCAACTGAGCCAATATATCAGCTCCAGCTAAAATAACAATAATTTATTATATTATAATTTTTACTATTAAAGTAGAAAAATAACGATAATCATGATAATAATAAAATCACTTTTCCTAAAATAACTTACCTTTAAAAGCGAGTAAAGCGAGTTCTTGAACGAATATTGGAATCTTAATACTTCTCCTGAAGCATAACTTAGAGTAATTTAATGATCTCATGTAACTACCCGTGAGATCCTGTCAAATATCATAAAATGTGTTTTTCACCACATTATTCTTTATAAGGCAAACGTAAGAATTTACTTTTTCCTGATTTCAATAAAGAAGTTTGAAGTTTGTTAAGTTTTAAATGAATGGAGGTGCGTTAAATTATCACTGCGTTTAAATGACTGTATGACGGTGATCTCATGATTATTACACGTGTTTTTGTAATTTTTGTAATCCATTCTATAAGTGTATTAATATTTATTGGCAGGTCTTTGTTTTCAAATTCTAGTTCATATTTTATGAAGTTGTTACAATCCTCTTCTTCTACTTGCTTAATTATATTAGGGTGTTTAAGTTTTAAATGGTCATAGTCAATAACAGCCGATAGAAGAGGATCATCCAAATCGAATTCAATTGCCGAAATAGATTTGGCCATGATGGCTATAACTTTATCTTCATGCGCAACGAACTAAAAATTATTTTGATTACTGTATATTAGACTTTTTTTTTTCAAATTCAAACTTAATAAAAACCAGACCTACTTACTTTTCCAAATTTAGTAATTAATTGTTGAATATTCGCGTTTTTAGTTGTGTCGATGTCTGACCATCCTAAATTTTTGATTTCACTAGTCAATAACATCGACAAAGAGGGAATATATTTATATTCTATTTTAGTTTGAGCTAATAGATCAAAGAATGGTTTTACCCGTTCTTTTTCCTCCTTTAAATTAACAAAAAAAAAAAGTTAACTGAAAAAAATTCATATTTAAATTTGTAATTAACTAATATTAAACTTGATCAGAATATCATGCCAAAAGGCTATGCAAAGTCAAAGTCAATTCAATGCCTTGATTTTCTTTACTCTCTCCTACGGACTTAGACAATGCTCATCAGATATTAATTTACCCTAAAAGAGTATTCTATTGTAATCACTTTAAAAATTATCAATAAGTATCAGACCTCATGCGAAGATAAAGTGAAATCGGCCACAAAGTACATTGTGGGTGTTCGATTTTTCTTTATCATCAAGGGATGACATTTTGTCGATAACTTTCAATCATATATTTGTTGACTAATACCTCATTACATATTTACTCGATTTCATCCTTTAAGAGTTTAGATTAGAATCACGAATTATGAATCCGTTAGTTTAGGTTTTCTCTGAAGTTTAAGTATTTTTTGGAGATGATTATTATAGAAAGCAAAAAACGTCTCCTTTTCCTCAGGTTGAACATTGCCGTTGTACATGTTGTATATCACATACTCGTAAAAAGTAAAGTTTTCGTCATTTCTTGAAATTTTATAATCAAAATATTTCAAATAAAGTGGCGTCCTAACAACAAATGTTTTTAATAAAAAAAAAAAGTCGTAAATGATGAGAAAATCCAAATTGTCTAATGTTTTGTCTGATGCTTCACTAATTAACTTTTTCTTACTTTTTCTTATGTTGTCTGGTCATTTTGTAAAAAGAGAAAGAAATTTCGTAATTTTTTTTCACCATATTACAATATTTGTATATTAAACACGTGATCTGATCGTCAAAATAAATATGACGCGAAATGTTTATTTTTTTTTTTTTTTTAAAGATTTTTTTTTTTAAATCGAGGAACACGCGAAGGAGTTTTTTTACATTTCTTAAATGTATTTGTATGGCATTATTAATAATTCAATGAAATCATAGCACGAGTAGGAACATTACGAAAGGAATATCACTGTGTGTGAATTTTTTTTAATTTTTTTAGCAGCACAAAGAAACATTAAATTAGTGCGACGATCATGACGTGTACGATATTAATGTTCCTGATTTTTAAGGATGTAAGGTCATGTTTAAGTCTAACAAATAGTTTATATAAAAATTTTTTCTTGACGAATCCAATAACAAACAAATGGTAAACCGACGTATCGTTTCTCTTAAAATTCGACATTACATATATGGAATTCGTACACGTTTACCGAGTATGAGTGAATGACCTTTAATTTTACCGATTTTGTAAACATATAGTGCCAAGTTGAAATTAGTGAAGGAAACCGAATGTGATTTAAAAGAAAAAGAAATGTTGTCCCGCGGCTCGTCATGCGCGGGTCAAAGAGAAAAAGAAGGGTTGATTGCGTAAGAATACCCGGTCAAAAAGTAATGCTATGAACGTATAATTGGTAATTGGTAACTTAACTGGCGCTCGTTACAACTTACAAGACGTTTTGTATCTCATTTTATTTATTTTATTTTTATTTTATAATGGTGGACATGATTATGTAAGACTAGGCGTAAAAACGCAAAAATTGCATGTCGGGATCCCATGTATAGACCCTACGAAATTTACTATTGATATTTAATACAAAATGTAAGCGCTTTTCTTTTCAGCAGAGAGATGACGCATTTACATTATCTAAGTTAAATTTGTAAAAATAGAAAAAATTAAAAATAAATATGAAATAATTTATTAAAAGAATGCAAATTTTTAGAGGAAATATGTGTTGAATTATCTTAAAATGACACTCAAATTGATGAAGCAATAGGCGAATTATAATATTAAGACAAAAATATTTATTATCGTAAAAGAGCATGTACTAATATTCTTTATTTCTTTTTTGCGCTACATATATAATGATATATTTATACATTAAAACGAACGATAGTAAAATATTTATTATTTTTTTTTTTTTTTTTTTTTTTTAAAAAAAAAAAAGTGAGTAAGATATTACTGGGAAATTATTGTATTAGAGCATTCTTAATGTGATGATTATGTCCAAGCATTCTAAGAAAAAAAGCTATTTTTAAACACTTTATTAAAGCGCGAAAAAAAAAAAATTCTTCTAATTACCTCATCTTTATAAAATTCTTTCCAACAATTACGCACAGATAAATTTTTAATTGATAGATAATTTTAAATTTCTCTATTAAAAATATCTGGATACGAACGAATATAAGTTACGACAAAAGAAATTGTCGTTAGATATAAAACAAATTTGGATGATACATCTCCTCTTTCGATGTTAGAGTCGACATTGGTATTAGCTCTTAACATCGTTATTACAATAAAAATATCTACTCTTTTTAAATATAAAGAATGTGAATTATTAATTGAGCGCACGTAAAAGATTTGGGTCAAAAGAATATTTTAGTGATAATGATAGTACATCGATTTTATACGAATTTTAATAATGTGGCTAAACGGACACACTCATATCTGTTTATTATACATCATTTGTAAGCCTCTTTTCCTGGAAATAAATCATATAATCGCTATAATCTCATATGAAGATGCACATGTAATAAGAAGCCAATCGGGATTAGTTCAAAATAAATTATAAATCGTGAGAATTTTGTGTTATTGTGTAAGCGTCCATGTTATCAATTACTAAAAACGAGATTCTTTTTCGGAAAATAACGTCATTTCTAACCATCCCATAATGTACTTTGTAGATTGCAAAATAAAATGAGTTCTACTTGTGCTATAATGTTATCTACTTATTGTCCGAAGCGAAGCGAAGGACTATATATCCATGTACTGTAATGTGTGACAGGTTACGCCGAATATATTGCAATTTTCTTGACTGTCATAGATTTGTCTTTGCATTTTTTCATGTAGTTTATCTTTAAAAAAAAAATTTTTTACACTTTTTAAAAACATTAAAGAATAAAGAATAAAAAATATGTATTTTATACTGTTCATACTTTAAAAAGAATAAATATTTTGCACAATTTTATTAAATAAAAGATTTTATAAAATATTATATTATATAAAAAGGGTATTCTTATATGTTGCATGTGCAACTAGGGTGTAAAGTTATCATAGTTTAACAAAACTATATATGGTCCTATAGTAAAATTTATTATTGAAGATTTTTTCACACTAAACTATCTATTAAGCTATAGTTACTATAGCTTAAAATTTGGCATATAAGTCATCTTACTAAATTATTGCATTTTTAAACTTAAATAACTCTAAATCTCTCTTCCTATTCTCATTCTAAATTTTGCAAACTTGTTCAGGATAATCATCTCTTTCATGAAATACCTTGCTTTTTTTAAAAAAACAAAAAAACTCTATTTTTATAACAATAAATTGTCACTTTGAGTACAACTACATAGGAAAAAAATTTTTTTCTTGAATTATTTCAAAAAAATGAGATATTTTAAGTTTCTTGAGATTATCACAAACTCATTTGAACTTTTAGTATTCTATAAATATTAATAGAACATGTATCATTAAAATTTTAAAGTTTAAAGAAAAAAGCAAAAAAATATTCTATTGCAAAATATTCAACCATCACAACTTGGAACAGAGATTGCATCAAATTTTTTTAATAATTTATTGAATATGTAAAAAAAGCTATAATGATATTAATTCATTAATTTGTAAATTAAAATTTGAAAAAAATTCTGGATCGCAACATTAATTTATAATATATAATAAATAGTATAATAATAAATTATATCAGAGTTACAAAAAAAAATCTTCAATAATAAATTTTACTATAAGACCATATATAGTTTTATTAAACTATCATGATTTTACACCCCAATGTGCAATATATCACATCTCTAGAGGTCAGCCACTCCTGCGTTACCAGCCACAAATGGTATCGTACAGATAAATATTTTATTCACATGGAAAAACATTTACCTGTGGCTAAGCTTATGAGCTCATTGATGTGAATGGCGCAACTTGTTAAGTTATTAAAACATCAACAGGCATGAAGGCTATACTACAGGATAAAATATTTTTCTGTGGCTATTGCAGCCAGTAGGTAAATATTTTATCTGAGTTGTTGTCTGTAGCGCAGTAGTTGTAAGGTGACTAAACTAGGGAATGTGATGTACACTCTCTGATAAAAAGTATCTGACCACCCTAAAATTAAAAAATAATCAAAAAAATTGGGGTATTTAATAAAGATTTACACCTATTTTAAAGTTTGAAGCATAAAATATATATTCAAAGTATTTTTTTATTCAATTAATAGTAAAAATTTACATAAACAATCAATTAAAAAAATGGCAAAATTTCTAATTCTTTAACTTAAATAGCTACTAAAAAATAAATGCCAGAATTTGATTCTATGGTTAAAAAATACTTTATATTTAAAAAATCTGGAAAATTTAACTGGTAGTTATTAAAAGATATGTCTTTGAAACTCATTAAGTTTTGCAAATTTTATACATAAATACTATTTTTTGCCAATTTTTACCAATTTTCAAAAATATATCTTTCAATAACTACTAGTCAAATTTTTCAAATTTTTTAAATATAAGGTATTTTTTATCCATAGAATTGAATTCTGAATCTATTTTCAGTAACTGTTTGGATTAAGGAGTTAAAAATTTTATCATTTTTTTAATTGATTGTTTATGCAAATTTTTACTATTAATTGAATAAAAAAACACTCTGAACATGTATTATACACTTCAAACTTTAAAATAGATGCAAATCTTTATTAAATACTCTAATTTTTTTAATTATTTTTTAATTTTTAGGATGATCAGACATTTTTTACCAGGAAGTATATATGCAATGCAACATATAAGAATACCCTATATAAAATATTAAATTTATTAAAAAATGTATTAACTAGTACATTATTACAAAAAAAAATAATAACAGATAACTTTACACAAATATTTTAAGGTAATTTCAATAAAAATAATCAATATAGTATATGAACTTTAAAATAACATTATTTAAAGTTTATTTTATTTGTTTCTTCTAATTAAAGTGTTTAAATATAAATTATAATTTAAAGTAAAAAATAAAATAGTTTTTAGTATTATAAAAATATAACTTTATAAAAATATACAAGCATCTCTATACTTCTCAGTGTAATTGATTTAATTACACCATTATACTAAATGTAATATGCCATAATAATTATAAATTCAAATTTTAAAAATGCAAATATGCCATAATTAAATTAACCTGTTAAATTAATTACAGTATTTTTAAATTACCTATAATATAATATTAGCTTAAAATCGGTTAATTTTGATTTCTGAAATAGTTGAAATGATCAAAATTAATTTTAATTTTTTACATTACAAAAATTTGGATAATTGTAATAGTTGAATTTAATATTACATGTGACTTATTGATCTAATTTACCAATCAATAATCTAAATTTTTTATTAAAAAAAACTATTATTCTTTTTGTTAAATAGTTTCTTTTAAATTATTAAATTTTAATTTTAATTTTATTTTTCTTCTTTAAATAGTTTTAAAACTATTATTTTTTTATTTTTATTAAAAAAAATTTAGAACAATTTTTAAACCATTATTCACTTTATTTTTTAAAAAAAAACTTTAAACTAATTTTAAACTGTTATTCACTTTATTTTTAAAAAAAAATTTTAAAATAGTTTTTAAATTATTATTCACTTTATTTTTTAAAAAAAAATTTTAAACTAATTTTAAACTGTTATTCACTTTATTTTTAAAAAAATCTTTAAAATAGTTTTTAAACTATTATTTACTTTATTTTTTAAAAAAATTTTTTTTTCATTCAAATAGTCTTATTATACTATTATTTACTATTCTTAAAAAAAAATTTTTTTTTCATCCAAATGATCTTATTATCTCCTTATCTGTAATATAAACAAATTTGTTTGCAATTTTTTGGGCTTAAATTACTATATAATAAATGTATTAAATATAGCAAAAATTGGTAATATTGACAAATTTTTTGAATTGCAGATTTGTATAGATCTGTAGTCATATTTCTGCACTTCTTAGATATACTTAACACTGAAAGTTGCAAAAAAAATCTAATAAAATCTGCATAGATTTTCAAGAAAAACATAGTTTTGCAAAGAATTTCAAAAAAAAAAATTCTGCAATTTTTAAATATAAATTTTTCACTAATTATCAATGGTGTCAAGAGAAAAGTATTTATACAAGTATCATGTTACTTTTCTGATAATAAATATTAAAGAATATGTTAGATAATTACACTAACATTTATATCATATATCATAAAATTCTTTATTAGATGATTACACTAATGGTATTTATTTAATATATCAAAATAATTAATAAAATTAATAATTAAAACTTAAGTGAATATTAAATATACAAATGTATTTTTAATAATTATTAATTTTATTATTAAGCTAAAAGAAAGTTAACTGAGGATTTTTCCTTGATTACAGGTTATATTTATAATATTTTCTATTCTAATAAATTAATAAGTTATATTTGTGATTAATTTACTATTAATTCTATTTTACGTTTTATAATGGTTAACTATTTTCTAATACTACTTTCAGTTATCTACTATTTAGGTTTTATAATTGACTAAAAGTTATTATTAATTGATTAATTGATTTTCTACTTTACTATTTTTTCCTACATTCTAGCCTCTTCTATTGATATAATGGCAAGACTTTCTAGTTCTTTCTAATGATGTAATTGTATTATTATCCAATTATATCATGTATTCTATATTACTATCCAGTTATATTATGTGTTCTGTATTACTATCCAGTTATATCATGTATTCTGTATTACTATCCAGTTATATCATGTGTTCTGTATTACTATCCAGTTATATCATGTGTTCTGTATTACTATCCAGTTATATCATATATTCTGTATTAATATCATGTGGCTATAATATCTATTGTATCTCTGTCAAATTATTTCTGTTTGTACATTTATCACACTACAATGGTTATTACAAATAATTATATAATGTATAATTTATTTTATATATACAGCATATAATAATTTATTTTATTGCAAGTATTTACAAATTTAAAGTATACTAATTTATATTATTTTACTAAATGCACTATTATTAAATTAAAATTTCTTCTTTTTTATACTGCAATATATTATTAATGGTTTGAATATTGTTTTAGTTAGTTTGATTTTAACAAATAACTTTTAACTTTTAAAACAAGCCAAAATGTAAAAATATTATTTTTTCTTATTTTCAAAATTATATTACAGAAAGCTTTTAAAAATCTGTAAACTTACAAAATAAAAACAAAATATTAATTAAAATTTTATTTTAAAAAAAAACAAAAATAAAAAATTTATAATTTTTGAAGTAAATATCTTTAAAATTCAATCCAACAGATATTTAAAAGTTGCAAATCTACAAAAAAAAAATCAAAATATTAATTAACATTATTTTGCCAAAATAAAAATAAAATAAAATAAGTTATTTTGAAGTTTATACCTTTGAAATATCCAGTTTGTTTCAAATTAGAAAATCCAGACCTAAAAAAAATTATAAAATAAAACATTAGTAACATTTTGTAAAATAATATAAAAAAATAATTTTGAAGTTTTTTATCTTCAAAATATTCCAGTTTACTTTGGATTAAAGTTTTAGATTTAAAATAAAATAAAAAAAAAAATAAATATTAGTAAGAGAAGTAACATATATTACATCATTATAGATTTATTATAAAGCTGACCCTCCTCTTCCCTAAGTGAGATTTATTATTCACGTGATCTATTAACCAATTGTGATCAAGTATCTTGATTAAGGAGGTAAAATATTAGTCATTCCCAAATATTTTGACTTCTGTTATTGTATTTAAAATCATTTTTTTTTCATTTAATATTCAAGTAACGTTAAATGCAAAATGTAATACTCTACTATTTTGAAAAACTTTTGAAATTTTTTAAATTTAAAAGCTCTTTTAGATCATTTATTTTAAAATATTTTTATAGATATGAAAGAAAATAAAAAATTCAGAATTAAAATATAAATATGTATCAATTTTAATAAGAAATTTTATCAGTATATGTATTACAAAAAAAAATCTGATATGACTGTACATTTATACAACATGACTTGTAAAATTGATCATTAAATTTTTACGTCTACAAATAATTTTACATTTAAATTTCAATATGCAGGTTTTTCTAACAACATCAAAATATAACAAATTTTATATTTATAAGACTCCTACAAGCCAACACTGGTCAAAATCAATACTATTGGGTACATATCAGGTACCTGATATGTATGAGATATGTGTGAGATATATGTGAGATATGTGTATGATATTTAATAATCTCACACATATCAGGTATCCGATATGTACCCGTCAGATGCAGAAAAACAGTGATACATAGTATACACATCTCATACATATCTCATACATATCGGGTAATTAGATATCGGTCATATATCTCATACATATTGGGTAGTTAGATATCGGTCATATATCGGTCATATATCATAGATTTATTGGGTACCTGATATTACTATAATAAATATTTCAGATACTGCTAATAAGTATCCTATATATACCCAATATGTATCCTATATATAACTGAAATATATCAGATATTTATAATTTACTAATCAAATCCAAATATTAATAATAGGCACATATCAGACATAATTTTCGTACATATCAGATAACAATTATAATATTAATATTAATAAATTTATAATTTAAATACGCGTAATTTAAAGTAATTTAATTCATTTAATTATATAAAAGTTTTATTTATTTTAATTAATAATAAAAAAAATTATACAAAAAATATTATAAAAAAAAAATTCACTAAGTATTAGCAAAAGAAAAGGAACGTCAATAAAATTTTTTTTACATTATAGTATTAATATTAATATTAGTATAAAGGTTAGTAAAAGTAGAAAAGAAATGTCAATAAAAAGATATAAAATATAAGTATTAATGTTAGTGTTAATATTAGTAGAAGTATTAGTAGAAGTATTAGTAAATGAAAAGGAATAAAATGTTTAATAGTAGAATATTGTTAATAGAAATGTTAGTAAAAGAAACACGTTAGAAAAATATATTAATAAGAGTGATAAGAATAATATGATGAGAAAAAAAACTCCATACCTTTGTATTTATTTTTAGATAAACAATATATTTTCTATTTGTTTACACAGACAAGTAAAAAAAATCAATAGTAGAATGTTATTAGTTAGAACACTAGTGAAAAGAAGAAATAAATTAGAAAAATATATTAATAAGAAGAGTATTAAGAATAACATGATAATAGAAAAAAAAATTTCAATAAAAAATACCTTTATAAAATATTTAAAGAGAGAAAAAGTTTTTTGGTAAAAAAAAAAAAAAATACGGAGATAAATAAATGTTTTATGCAATCACATGATCAACAAAATTATCAAATTTTATTGGTTATTTGGTAATTATTTGGTTTCATATACTAATTATGCTGCAAATTTTTATTTTGCAAAGCCAAAATCATCTTTCATATTATAACATTTTATGATTAATTATTTGTTGATAAAGCAATACAATGTAACATGCTTCTAAGTTCTACTAATAGCCACAAATCAGTCACCTATCGGTCACCTATCGGTTACCTGAATATTATTGATAAATAGGCCAAATAATAGTAGTTTTATTAACATTTTTATTTATAGCAATGTACATATTATAATATTATATAAAATTTAATCTAATATCTATCTATCTACCATATGGGTCAAGATACTCCTCAACGATGAGGTCTGAGCCCATTATGACCAAGGGCTATGGATGTACATACTTCTCAACATACCAATCCGATGGTTCCCAGGAGACTGGTCGCTAAAAGAATGCAAATACCGCGAAAGATTTTGTCTAGTATGGAAGGATTGCTCGGAAGCCCAACATACTCAACGCCTGGTTAAACCAACATATGCAATCAGAATTTTTAGCAAAATACTCAATAAAAGCTTATAAAGCCATACATACACCTAAAGGGGAAAGACAGTTGATCGTGTTCTTCGAAAGGCATACAGATATGCTGTTTGCGCTAAAAACCTCGTTTGACATAGAAAATAAGACATACAATTGGTCTCGTGGAGACCCCCTTAGGAACAAATCCTCTCGTTAAACCAACACGGTTAACGAGGACTCGTCTAGTAAAACATGCACACACAATCGACCGCGAGGTCAGAACCCAACCAAATCTCAAAAGAATAACAAGTCAAAGGGTTCTGCCGACATCTTCAATATTTTAGTGGATGTGTTAAAGAAATTGGCATTCAATTAATCGGCTACTTAAGGAGATCTAGAAGAAACTTCTAAGAAATTTTGGATTTCTGAACAGGACGAAACACGCGGCAAGAAAGGAAGAAAGCGAGTATATCCATATCCATCTTACGACTTTTCGCCCATATTCAAACAAAAACTGGAAGATCAAGGATTTTTTTTCTAGATTAAATTTTTAGCTTAGTACTCCCTTCATATTTTTACTAACGTTTTTTTGTAGGGCGTAGTTTTTCTCTTTTCTTTTTTTATAAATTTAGCGTAAAAACAAAAAAATAGAGATAATAGCAAAAATTCAAAAAAAATTAATGAGTAGATTAGCCAATTATATTGACCTGGTCTATAGGTATTTTATCAAATGTATCGTACATAGTACACGCATGCTTTCAATAAAATGCATTATTGGTTTTAAAAAAAAAAAAAAAAAAAAAATATCTATCTATCTATATATTATTATCACTCATATTAATCTATTCGCCATTTATCCACAACCATCATCTACACAATCATGCATCCTAAAAAAATCCTAAATTCGCATCATATGAGAGTCAAAGGGCAACCTAAAAAAAAATAAAAAACGAATTCATAAATTAACAATTCGTAAAAATAAAAAATTAAAATCAATAAAAAATACACCATAAATCCATATATCCAAAAATCTTAAAGAACAAACTGCTAAAAAAAGAAAAAATAGAGAAACGTTAGAAATGTTTCTAATTAACTAAAAGTAAAAATAATCAGTTTCACAATAAGTGAAACTTACCATTTTCATTGTCATGTTCGCTTGAAACCTATTTTTAATTAGAAATGTTTAAAAAAATATATTAAGTTTTGCAACACAACTTTTGCGAAACTCACTATCTAAATTTCAAAAATCCAGTTATTAAGAAAAGTTCAAGTGAACTTTTCTTGAATCACATGAATTGTATGTATTTTAAGAAAAGTTTGAGCGAACTTTTCTTGGATCACATGAATTATATGTTATATTATTTTGAGAAAAGTTTGAGCGGACTTTTCTTAGATCACATGAATTGTATTAAAGTGAACTGAAAGACCTGCCTAAAAAAAGACAATAAATGAACTATTAGAAACAGTTCGTTAAAAAAAACAAGTATTTTTAAAAAAAGTCAGGTCTACTCCTATTACGTGTCAAGAACCTTCTTAAATAAAACAACCCATCATTGTTCTGAAGTCTGGAAACAAATAGAAATACCTAAAAAGAAGAGAAAACAAACGTTAGAAATTGTTCGTTAAGTAAATAAATTTAAAAGAAAAAAAAAATATTACAACAACTTACCTAAAGGTCATGCAAAGGACCGAAGTTATCTACCTATAAAAAAAGAAGTGAAAGTGAACGTTAGAAATCGTTCATTAAGTAAAAAAAAAAAATATATACAATATTAACTTTGACTACCAAAGTCCATCGTCAAAGAGCCGAAAGGCCGCATAAATAAAGAAGAGAGGGAAAAGGAGACAAAAGAAGGAGGAAGCCAGGAAGGGAACAAAAGAAAGTAGCAGAAGGGGCGAGAGGAGAAGAAAGATGAAAGGAAAGGAAAAAACGAAGGTTAAAAGGTTAAAAAAAATTGTAATTTAATTTGACAATCATTGATTATCATGATCAATCTATTTTTACAGTTTTCTAAACCATAATTTTTTTTTTATTTTTTTTTTTAGGTTGCTGGACTTCCGGACTTAAAATGTAAGTTGGAAGGGGTGGGGAAATTTTTTCTTTATTATTAAAGAAACATTACTAACATTTCTTTCTTTGTTTTTTTTTAGGTTGCCAGACTTCTTGGATAAACCAGACTTGGGATTGTAAGTTAAAAAGGGCGGGTTATTTTTTTTTAATATTAAAGAAATGTTACTAACGTTTCTTTCTTTGTTTTTTTAGATTGCCGGCCTTCTTGGACGAACCAGATTTGAGAATGTAAGTTAGAAAGGGTGGGGGATTTTCTTTTTAATATTAAAGAAATGTTACTAACGTTTCTTTCCTTATTTTTTTTTAGGTTGCCGGTCTTCTTGGACGAACTGGATTTGGGAATGTAAGTTAGAAGAGTGGAGGATTTTTTTTTTAATATTAAAGAAACGTTACTAACATTTCTTTCTTTATTTTTTTCAGATTGCCAGACTCTTTGGACAAACCGAACTTAAAATGTAAGGAGGGAGGAGGGATATTTTTTGAATATTAAAGAAACAGTTTTAACATTTCTTTCTTTATTTTAGGTTGCAGTTTCCCTTATTCCTCTTGATCCTAACGTGATCATAATTAAGAAAAGTTCGAGCAAACTTTTCTTAAACTTGTATTATAAATGACTAACTTTTTTATTAATTTATTGTAATAAAATATAAAATACGTAATAAAATAAAAAATATTAACAATAATAATTATACTTTTAAACACTTTACAAAAAATTTATAACTTGATAATGCATTCAACAAATAAAACAATAAAATTTTTTAACTACATTAAATGAATTAAAAATTTCTAAAAAGAAAATCTATAAAAAAAGTAAACTAAAAAATTTCTTAATACGTTATACAATATGAAATCTAACGTATTAAAATTTGTATCACATATTGGGTACCCGATATGTATAAGATAGAACTGTGCCCAATATATATTAAATAACATATCGGTAACCAATAGTTTAGATATCGGGATCTTGGTAATTAGGCATATTTTAAAGTGTAATAAATCAGGTACCTGATATGTAAAAATACCCGATATTTATCTGATTAGCCGCCAATATATAAGTCTCCGATATGTACCTGATAGAATTGATTTTGACCAGTGCAATACCAAAGGTTCTGCAATGCTTTTGGATATTATTATATGGTGAATACAAAAAACTACAGGTCAAATGAAGTCAAATCAGTTACTAATCAGTCATGTGACTGATTGGTAACCAATTGGATACCTATTGATGACTGATTCTTTCAATCGGTCATCAATCAGGTATAAATTCCAAATCAGTTATTAACTGGTCATATGACTGATTAATGACTGATTAGTATACAGTTAAATTTACCAGTTATCAATAGATCACTAATTGATCATATCAGATTGATAACTGATTGGTTGCTAATTGGCTTATTATATATTAGCAGATTTTTAGATTTTTTTAATAACGTCATTTTAAAATATTTAATTTATAAACCATTTTAAAACTCTAAACTCTGATAGAAAATTTTTTTTGATAGATTTTCTACGTTTCGTATAAGATATTTTTAATAAATAGAGATATTTTTATTTTTTGAGATTTCTAAAAGTTTATATAGGAAGAGTTTATATGGGATATCTGATAAAAAAATTTTTTTATTTTCTAAGAGTTTATATAGAAAGAGTTCATATGGGATATCTGATAGAAAATTTTTTTGTGAAATTTTTTAGGGTTCATATAGAAAGGATTCGCATGGGATTCTTTGATAGAAAATTTTTTTAAAAGAGATTTCTAAAAGTTCATATAGGAAGAGTTCATATGGGATATCTAATAGGAAATTTTTTTTTGAAATTTCCTAAGATTCATATAGGATATTTTTGATAAATTGATTTTTTTTTTATTTCTAAAAGTTTGTATGGAATATCTGATAGAAAAATTTTTCTTAAGAGATTTTCTAAGAGTTCATAAGGAAAGGGTTTATATGGAATTCTTTGATAGAAAATTATATAGGCAGTTTTGGGGGTTCTGGGACAGAATTCCCCCAAATCTACCGATGATCCCCTATAGTCTCCCAGTTACTTTCCTGATATACAAAAAAAATCTGTAATCTTATTGAACCCCAATCCGCTCTTCATCATCAGAAAACATATCGAAATCTAATATCGAATTCAAGCTTAAAATCATGCTGGGCTCAAATCCTGTTAACATATCTCCCTTACCCAAATTTTAAGTTTCCAAGAACAAGATGTACACCATCTTTGTTAACGCGCTGGCCTTTTTTTAATCCCAAATAATATAACGAAAAAAGTATGCCATATTGCTTGCCTCTCAGGAGAACCTAAGGTTGCTTGCCAAAACTAGTAAGTTTCGGCATGCCGAAACTGCCGAAACTGGTGAAACTAGGTTTCGGCAAGCAGCCAAAAATGCTGAAATGCCGAAACTGCTGAAACTGCCAAAATGCCGAAACAGTTTCGGCATTTTGGCATAGTTTCGGCATAATATATATTAATACTTTAATATAGTTTCGGCATAGTTTCATTTTTCTAATAATGTAATTAGTGTAACAAAATAAAATTCAGCCACCACATGACACACAACCAATCATATCTGACGGTCATTCAGGAAATGATCTGACATCATTAATATCAAAGATAATCAGTTACTTTTCGTCCTTTAACTCCTTTAACTCCTTTTTTTATTTATCATTTTACTGTTATAATCCCCAACTGTTACGGCTATACCTTGAAATTTGAACCAAATCATATGATTATCTGTTATGGATTTTTTAAATTACTTCGTGTTTGCCTTGCATTACTTTTTTTACTTAAACACGTACAAAATAAAAAAACTTTATACACATTTCAATATGACCAGCACTTTAGACTTAGAAAAAAATAAAAATAAAGGTGGTAGGCCTCCCAGCTCTACCTGGGAGGATGCTATTAGAGGAAATCCCGTTGGTTCAGGAAAATATCATGCCACTTGTAAATATTGTAATTTTTCATGGTCACGAGGTGATATATCAAAACTTGAAGAGCACTTTGCGAACCACTGCTCGGAAGCTCCAGGACCCATTGTTAGAAAATATTTGAATAAAATATTAGAGCGTGAAGATAAAGTTAATAAAAAAAGAAAAATTGTTGGGAGTAATCAGTTAAATATTACAGACTACCATGATTCCACAAAAATTCCTGATGGTAGAGTAACTAGGATTAATCGTGCCTTGGCTAAATTTTTCGTTGCATGTGGTATTTCATTCCGGATAGTCGAACACCCTTTTTTTATTAACTTTGTAAAGGAGCTTAATTCTTCGTATGAGCTGCCAACCAGAGAATTTTTGTCAGATCAGTTACTTGAGCGGGAATTATCAATGGTGAACTCAACTGTCACATCCGTCATTGAAAATGGAGCTAATTTGACTTTAGGTTTTTAATACTTTTTTTATACTTTTTTAAAACAATATTCTTAATGTGTTTTTAAGTAATAATATTAATATTAATATAATTTAGCGTTCGATGGTTGGACGTCCCCCACTCATCGTTCTATATGGAATTTTGTTATTATGACTCCGTCGAGAGAAGAGTATTTGTATAAACTTCAAGATTTGTCAGAACATTCGCATACAGGTAATTACGTAGCCGAAGTGATTGGAGAAATAATTGAAAGGATCGGCCCAAATAAAATATCGGCTATTGTGTCCGATAATGCCTCAAACGTTCAGAATGCACGCAAAATTATTGAAGAGAAATACCCTAACATCGAAAACGTACGATGTATAGCACATGCGGTCAATCTTATCGCGTGTGATATACTTAAAGAAAGTTTTGGAGATCATTTATTACGAAAAGTTAATACATTAGCTTCATTTTTTAAAAATTCCCATCAAGCTGGAGCCAAACTCACACAACTCATCAAAGAGAATAGTATTCATGGAGGAGGCATTAAGTTATATTGTAAGACGCGATGGACAACGGCTAGCGAATCAGTAGATTCGGTAATTAGGTTGGAACCAGTACTAGAACAAATTATTACTAATGAAAGTAATTTGTTGAACGATAAGGTCAAACGTGTTATTCAAACATGGAATTTTTTTTCTGATTTACGAATTCTTTCATTCGTTTTAAATCCATTGAGAAAAGCCGTCTTGGCTTTAGAATCAAGATCAGCGACGCTTGAAGATTGTTTTTTAAGTTTGATAAGACTATCAGCAGTTTTGAAACAATTACCCAAATCATTTAATCAAAACTTCTGTAACCATTGTTTCAACGTGATGAACGAAAGATTCAAAGAGTTCGATGATGACAAATATATAACCTGCTTTTTCCTAGATCCCCGATTTAGGAGTAAGCCTCTCACAGCCAAAGCTTATTCAAGGATCGTGAGGTGCGCTACTACAATTGGTAAAAGGTTAGGATTTGATCTTAAAGAATCCAGGGCTCTATGCGAGCAAATTAAGGACTACCGTGATAATAAACCACCCTTTGATCTTGATGAATCTTGTTCTCTAGACGATCCTCTAAATTGGTGGAATTTGATCGATACTGACCCTCGACCGAACAGCCTCCCAAGAGTCGCTCGCCATCTATTAGCGATTTGTCCAAATTCCGCAAGTTGCGAACGAGGATTCTCAACACTTGGCTGGCTATTTAATGATCGGCGTTTAAATTTGAATATAAGTCGACTAGAATCCATGGCTAAAATGATCATGCATTGGAAGTCCAATGCTAAGAAAGAGCTTGGTTTTTATGGTATAGAAAAAAATGATACTCGTATTAGCGAAACTGAAATGAACATTCGAATTGCAGAGGCTCTGGCAGAAACTAATGATGATGATGATGAATGTGATGTTTTATCAAATGAAAGTTTACCTAATCAAATTACAGTTCCTTCAGATAATTGTGTTGTCCTAATAGAACATGTATGGATCGATAAATTTGTTGATTTGTCACACAAATTAATAATTGAAGAAATTGGAGAGATCCCGGACGACATTTTAGATGAATCTGAAGAAGAATACGAAAAAATTAATACAGATGATGGCAATGATGATGAGCAAGAAAGCGAACAAGAAAGCGATGGGAGAGGAAATTTTGATTATAATGTAGAGGATTTATTGAATGAATTCATCGATGTAGATGATGTAGATGAAGAAGAATAATTTTTTCTTTATTTTTAGGAAATCATTATAAAAATAATTCTTTTATTAATAAAGTAAATTTGTAAATAAGTTTATAATTATATTGATTTATTTAAGAGTTTAAATTAAAAAATTTTTGTGTGACGAAATTTAAACAACACCGACGTGATGCAAACAAACTCTTTCGATCTTGTTCAATTTGTGTTCGATTTGTGTTCGATTTGTGCTGATAATTCTGGTAAAATTTCGCTCGTTTTAGCCAAATTTTGTTAAATTTGTGTTGATTCGTGTTCAATGTGTGCTCTAAAGAAAGAGAAAGAAGTTAACAATTAAATTTTATCACACAGGGATAATGATTAGTAATTTTATATCGGTATTTGTTTAACGATGCAAGATGACTTTTTTATACAAATCACATTGTATGTATTATGCACTGATTTTTTTATTTTTTTTTAAGGGATGTACAAAATATTCCGATTTTTTTTTAAAAAAAATGATTTTTTTTTAAGAATAAAGAGAATAAACAAAGATTTATTATTTTAAGGATGATATTTAAATTTAATGATGCAAACTAATAAATCAGTATTTTGAAGAAAGGGAACAAAAAGGAATTGTCCAAATTTTATTTATAAAAGGATATTTTACAATTTACTCATCTCATTCTTTTTGCGTTTTTCCTCACATCTTAATTTTGTAAATATGCCCAATCGTCACTCTCATCGCCAGTCCCATCATCACTCTCATCGCCAGCCCCATCGTCACTCTCATCGCCAGCCCCATCGCCAGCCTCGTCGCCACTCTCGTCCTATTCAATGGTTCGATGAATACACCGATTACTTGGTGAAAGAAAGAAGAAGAAGAAATGACAAATTTCATAATGAATACGGGAGAGATCGATCGAGATTCTGGAGGTCAATCGCAAAAAGGTTCATATGTATAATATTTAATATGTTAAAATATGTTAAAAATAGAATTATTATCTTTAATCCAACTAATTCGTTCGTTTGAATCAGACTAAATCGTCATTTTAGAACTTCGAGGTTCACGGCACAACGATGCCACCAAAAATGGAGGAATCTTCTCAGGGAATACCATGTATGAAAAATATAATGGCAAAAAAAAATATTTGCTTAAAATTGAAAATATTTAACTAAATATTATTTCGTTTTTTGATATTTAGAGTTTTTGCCTTTATCGTAGCGGTGTCCCTGGAAGAAGATGGTCACGTATCGGAGCAAGATATTATCGCACATTTAGATCGAGATTTTGGGAAAGACGAGGTAATTATAAAATTTCTATAATTAAAGTTTATTCACATCTTAAATTAACCAATTTATTTTAGATATGCGACACGATCGTAGAAGGGCAAGAAACCTACCTACGTATCATCACCGAAGATAATTTATTAATTTTATTATATTATTTTATAGTGAGTAGCTAGGCCCAGTCCGTACCAAATATCGGCTGGAGACTCACATTTTTTTTGGGCTGTGAATTGATACTGACGTCCACGTCATACAGCCTGGGTACTATTTTTTAAAATAGTAGCGAACAAGTATCAATATTTTTTTTTTATCAAAATTAAATAAAATAAAAATAAAATGGTGAACTTTTTTAACTGGGATTTTATTTCTTTAGTGATAAATTTGAATTTAATTGCTAGTTTTTATCATTGGATTACGTATAATAAATACAATAAATAATTTAAATTTTAAAAAATAAATTTTTATCTGTCAGATACTATTAACATGACGAAAATATGCCGAAACTCTATTAAAATATTAGTATTACTTATGCCGAAACTATGTCAAAATGCCGAAACTGCCGAAACTGCCAAAATGCCGAAATGCCGAAATGCCGAAACAGTTTCGGCATTTCGGCATTTCGGCACTATGTATGAGTTTCGGCGTTTCGCGTTAGGCCAGATGGGTTTCGGCAAGCAACCTTAGGAGAACTACGAACACCGAGGACCGAAGTATCCAAGCGTGTTCACGGTTCGACCTGTCAAGCATAATTTACATACCTTATTTTTATGTTATCCTAGAATTAATTCTAGAGCTGATTCATTAATGTAAACAAATCCAGGATAAGTCTAACCTCGTAGAGGTTAGATTTATCCTGTCCGGGTATCCAAATTCTTGATTAAAAAAGTATTGAGCATATTCTAGTATACTATTAATTTCTTGATATGCTGAAAACCATTCTAAAGACGATTCATTTTCACAAACATAAGGACAAAAAAGTCTAACCTCAAAAGTCTAACCCGAAGTAGTGATATACAGGAAACCATTCCGAAAGCATTTTCTTTATGCAATTATTAAGACAAAAAAGTCTAACCTCTATGTCTAACCTCTAAGTCTAACCTCTATGTCTAACCTCTAAGCCTAACCTATAAGTCTAACCTCTAAGTCTAACCTTAAACTTTAACCTCTAGGCGAAAAAAAATAAGTCTCACCTCTAGGGCAGACATATAATGTTCACAGTTGCGGAGCATGTACACAAGATATGGTATACAAATGACCTCCCAATAGCATACAATATCTAGGTAGCAAGAGAGAATAAGTATGAGCTGGCAAAGCCCTTTAGGGCGACGCCAGTGAATACGCATTCGACAGGAGGATCGATATAGCAGGAACATGAGCCAGCCCTTTAGGCGAATGGGCGAATGTGGATGCTATATCGATCTGACTATATCTACCATATTTTAATGTATGCCCTTTTCTCTCTAGAATCGAAAAAATAATAATCACAGTCTATTTATCCTGCAGTCCTTGGTCAAAGGAGGGTCTAATCATCTCTATTCGCTGATAGCTCTAGAAGCAATTCATCAATTTCCCTTCGAATCAAAGCATTTTCATTTTCTAGTAATCTATTATTATCCCGAAGCATATTCACATGCCGGATCTGATAATTACTCTTATTACAATAGCTACATAAGTCATTAACAATCCCTGTAGGTTTGACTAACTTTGTAGGTTTACCACAAGCAGAGCACAGCCAGCGCTTCTTAGCTTTGCAGTGCAAATGACAACCTTCAGGATTATTACTGCCATTACCACAAATTTCACCAGTATTTTTAAGATGATAACAAATAAATTTTGCTTTCATTTTATAGTTGTATAAATAATTTTAATTGAATAAATCTTTACACAATATAGTAATACATATATATTAATTATACAATGAGTACACAAATTCAATTAGCCGATACCAAGCCCACATATCAGGAAATCGAACAGGCGTTAATAAATGTAGTCAAGGCAGGACTCTATTATAGAAGACCAAAGGATGGTAAATTCATGCAATCATATAAAGAGAGAATCAAAAAATTACGCCAAGCAGAGGATCCAGAAGAGTATGTATTAAAATTAGCCCAAACCATATTCCCTAATAAAGATAAATATCATCAAATTATGGATGACTACAAATCATATTACGGAAAAGATCCAAAGATTCTTAACTCCATTATGGAACTATACAAGCTATACTATAGATTAGCTAAAGATTATTTCGTTACAGAAGCCAAAATTGATGAAGAAGCAGAAGACTTCCATAATTCGTAAGCACCCACTGGGGAGGCAATTCTGTATCAAAGGGAATGACTTGAAGTTCCTCTCTTACAAAAGATCTTTCAGGATGTTTGAGAATATAATCACCATTATCAATTAGCCCAAAGGGGACTTCTTCTAGCCAGTATAAGACCGGCTGATTTTTTTGCACCATAGATTGACGGATAAAATAAATATTTGGGGACCAATTCAAATCTCCAGCTCTTCGCATTCCTCCTTCCTGATCACTAGGATATAGTAAGTATCTAACAAGCATGTTACCAGAAAGCTTCTTTTCATCAAAGCCTATAGGACCATCTCGAGGATAAGAAGGATTAGCAATAATACTTTCTTTTTCTATTGCTACAGCAGGAGCCATACCGATTTGTTTGGTTAGGGAATTATTAATGTCTTCAACAATTAATTGGAGATTTTTTACCCAAGCCCGAGATCTTTCAGTAATAGGAAGTAATTGATCGGACGCATCTTGAGAAAGACCACATCTCTCCCATAATGTCCTATTATATCTTTCAACAATGCCCATAGTATTTTTATTTTCAGCCTTCTGAATTTTCACGCTATGCTCTCTCATTAATTTCTCACAATCGCCTCTAAACTCCGGTCCCTTATCTGTTAAAAATGTTTCTGGCCAGACAAGAGGACACTTAGGGTCATCATATTTTTCCTTAAGCGCTCTAGCAATAGTCTTTGAAGTTAAGATCCCCTGCCTATCCTTGACACTATATGCACCAATAGGAATGGATACTTTATATCTCGAAGCCACGTCCACCACATTAAGGCAAAAAAGATATGTAATCTGACCTATCTTATCATAAGGCATGTAGAGAACGTCTGCCTGGTGTACTTTATTAGGGGTGGTAATAGAGCAAAAACTTGCTCGAGGAATATATCTAGGACGAGGCTTATGTATCTGGTGTACAGCCTGTCTTTCGAGCCAATCATGCACTTCATCTAGAGTAAAATCATACCCAGTTTTTATAGAAGCTTCAAGTAATTTTTTAGCATTTCTCTGGTAGCCAACAGGCTGGTAATATATCTTCTGTAAGGCAATACCAATATCTAAATCTTGAGCTTCACCCGAATCTATTTGTATTATAGGAATCAATGGGATTAGAGCAGGCATATTTTGATTTATTAAATAGAAATTTAGAATTGTGAATAAGTATCCTAGCTTTTCAAAAACTATGGAGTATTACGAGCTAAGCAAATTAGGCGAAACTGTACCTTCGAAAAAACAGAATCCATTTGCTCCTAAACTTCCATTTAGACTAGGAGTTGGGGGCACCTCTGAGTCAGGAAAGACAAAGATGGTAGTACATCAGCTCCTAGGAAGTAAATATCCAAAAGTATACCCATGGATGTCTAGTGAAAAACGTGGTCATAAAATACCAGGCGGAAGCAAAAATTTTGGTGAAAGGTATATTCTGTGTGATGATCTAATTGTTGTCGCGCAACACCAAGATGAAGAATTATGGGAAACAGTACAATGTTTTTATGAATTTATAGCCAAGGATAAGCAAGCTCCATGGTATGAAAATGTGAGATTCAAGCTGATTGCGCCTGAAGAACTACCTGATATTGTATCTTTCAAAAGAACTGGCCGAACTACTGTTATAGTCTTTGATGATCTTGCCGGGGAACCTTTGGCAACTCAGCTAAAAATCGTTCCTTTCTTTAGATCAGGCAGACATGAAGGAATTAGCTCAATTTATATAGCCCAACGTTTTTATGAAATCCATCCAAATATACGCGCAAATCTTAAATATATTTCATTACATCGTGGATGTGGAACATTAGATAGTATAAAACAAATTCTTAAAGATATGTTTGATGATTATGAGTCTCTAGCAAAAAAAGTTTATGAAGTGATAAAAAAACATTTCGTGGTTATTGATATCCGAAGACCACCTGACGACCCCTTATCAATTAGATTTAGATGGGACAAACCTTTAAAGGACTGGCAAAATGTCTGAATTCGGGATGATTCGTGCTTTGTGGCCTTATCCATATCCATAAGGTAAAGTTTCATAGGAGGCAGTCCTGTCTTTTGGTTCTTCTGTGTATCGGATTGGGAATCCATAACTCTGATTTCTATTTAAGGGTATTTTATAGTTCGGAATATTTTTTTCTTCATTGTAAGGTGGGTTGGAAGAATATCGATGAGAGAATATGCGCCATATGATGAATATGACTAGTAATACTATTACGATGATAATTCCATACTGCTGAAAAAATAAGTAATAAGGTGAATCTGAGGTTGTTTCAGGACTAATAATGCTGTTATCTTTCTCCAATCCGCTAGCATCTCCAAGCACTTTAGACTTGCTGGATGTTTTTAGGATCTGCTCAGCTAAACGAGTATTAGTCTCTTGAAGGAGGGAATCTTTTTCTGATAATGCCTTTTCTAGGCGAGCATTGGCATCTTGAAGGTGATGGTCTTTTTCTGATATTACTTTTTGCAACACCTCCAATATATCTTCCTTAGCAAGTTTTTTATCGAGTTCCATTACTTTATCTTTGAGCCCAAGCTCACAGATAAGGATGGTGCCGCAATTGATTTATCAAATCCGCAATATTGCGGATTTTGGAGTTGAATTGCGGTTAGTGAACCGCAATTCCGCAATTCACCTGATCGGTTTTGGCAGTTTACCGAACCGATTTAATAAAAAAAACGTTTTGCAACATTTTTTTAATTAATTTAACAAAAAAACGTTGCGAAATGTTTTTTCAAAGTATTTTAATTAATAAAAAGCGTTTCGCAACGTTTTTTTAATTAATTTAACGAAAAAATGTTGCGAAACGTTTTTTCAAAGTATTTTAATTAATAAAAAGCGTTTCGCAACGTTTTTTTAATTAATTTAAAGAAAAAACGTTGCGAAACGTTTTTTCAAAGTATATTTAATTAAAAAAAAACGTTTCGCAACGTTTTTTAATTAATTTAAAGAAAAAACGTTGCGAAATGTTTTTTCAAAGTATATTTTAATTAAAAAAAACGTTTCGCACCGTTTTTTTGGATTGCTTTAGCGAAATTGCAATTCCGCAAATGTATCGCAATTCCGCAAATGTGCCGCAATTCCGCAATTATTCCGCAATTGAATTGCGGTACTTTGCGGAATTGCGGAATATTTGTGAAATTGCGGACAATTGCGGATTGCGGAATTGCGGATATTTAGGTTTAAAAATCCGCAATGTTCCGCAATACCGTAAATCGCAATTATTCCGCAATTGCTTATTTGCGGCACCATCCTTACTCACAGACAATACTTCTTAAATTATCATGAAGCCAATCTGGTAGCTTTGGCATTTGGACCGACTCTTCTACCACCCCTCCTTTTACATTTGAATCGTGGAGCACCTGTTCTAGTTCCAAGTCAACCAACTTACCTTCCAATTCACGTATTTTAGTTTCAAGAGAAAGAATCTGGGCCTTATTAGCAGACGAAGCTTTCTGGGCCAAAGTTGCCTCTCTCTTTAATGTTTTTATATTGGATTTGAGCGATTTGATTTCGGCAGAATAATTGGCTCGCTCAACATCAAATTCAGTATGGGATTTCTGCTCAGAAGATTTAAGCCTAGTATTGGCCATATTCAGCTGGCTAATCTTTTTGTTAGCATCAGCTTGAACTAGTACAAGATCCTTTTTTTGCTTTAAACATAAGTCCTGCAAGTCTTTACAATCATTAGCAAGATCAGAAGTCATTTTGATACTACTGCGTAAAGCAATCTCAAGTTCCGATTCACGGATACTACCAAGCTGACGACCTGGGGGGATGTTCACTTTAGTAGACCCAACCGCCCCTCTATCCTCGATATCCTTTAAGGTATGCACTTTGGACATATTTTTTTTTCGGCCTAGTCACTAGTATACTAAAAAATTATGAGCGAATTTTTTGAAACCATACGATCCTGGAAATACTTTATTTTTTTTTTTTGTGGATATTAGCATATTACTGATACTACTGATACTACTATATTACTAATACTATCATATTACTGATACTATTACTGATACTACTGATACTACAATATTACTGATATTAGCATAGTACTGATACTATTGTATTACTGATACTAGCATAATACTGATATTAGCATAGTATCAATATTTTTTTTTATACATTTTTATTTATAGTAAAAAAAAAATCTCTAGCGATTAGCTACTAATATGATCACATCCCAGCTTAAAACACATATTAGTTCCAGGGCTAGTTACTTATCCCCCGCAGATTATAAAGACATTATGCAATATCGTGATATAAAGTCCAAACCTGTAACTCAGCTAAGTAAAAAATATAATATATCAAATAGTCGCTTATATCAAATTTGGAGAGGACAAGAGTTTAATAGGATTCAATGGAATGATTTAGCAGTCACTCCAAGCATGAATATTATGAATAAACAGAATGAGAAGCGCCAAGGTGAAAGAGAATTTCAAGATAAATTCGATTCTGCCTTCACAGCACTGGAAAATAAGATACATGATACTAAAATTAGCAAATCTACTAATCCAGCTTCGGAAGAGGATGTTATTTCAGATAGTAAGGTAAAAAAGACTGGAGGAAGGAAATCAAGAACCAAGACTGTTTGCACTTCCGATTCTATTTCATCTACCGAATCTTTCCACCAGGACGAAGATGTCTTGGGTTTGTATAAGAGAACAGTAGAAACTAATCCTGAAATAGAAAAAATTAGAGCATCTAGTCGTGTTCTTACTTCCAAATAGTTATTCATCTTATGAAATCCGGCTATGCAAACTATTATGGTATCCTATGATTTCCAAATTCGATTGAATGCTAGAAAATAATGCCTTTTCGAGTTCTCTTATACGAATTGCCATATCCTCAGCCGAAAGGCGCTTTGCATAACTCATGCAGTTTACGCACTTTTTTTTAAATCTTTCTCACCAGTCAGGTTAGAAGAATTGGTGGATGATTGGTCCTGCTCCTCTTTTGGCAGATCCTTAACTTCTGGGGTCTTGCTGAATGTTGGAATAATATAAGTCTTTCCGTGATCCTTTATACAGAATTGATTTTTAGTTGAATCGCAAACACCTTCAACTTTTCGAATTCCTGTCGTACCTAACCATAGCATTGGTTTGGGATCACCATTATCAACAACAGCATAATTTCCAATAATAGTGATGATTGGTTTACCTTCCTCATCATTTAGAGTGACGGCCACATTCCTATGCCACCCTAGTGCTTCAGAGGTGTGTTCAGAATTGCCTTTTACAGCAAACTTGGAAGACTCGTCAACTTTCCACCCAAGTGCATCAGAAGTTGCTAGGTTCATACCATCGAACTCGCTTGCGTTATCTAAAAAAGATTCAGAGATTGGTAAATCATTTATACAAGCATTCAAGTATTGTAGAGACGAAAACCACTCATCTTTTTTTGACTTCTCCTCCTGAGCCTTCCGAGATAGACACATTTTGCGCATGACTGGTAAAAGCTTTGGTAGTAACTCATCATATGTTTCAGGCTGGCTGGACTTTGCCGGAGGCGCTAAAGGCAGAGGTTTATTTACTGGTACCTGTTTTTTTTTTCTGACGCTTCATACTTTGTGTCTTCGGGCTCGTACCCAGTCCACCAATTATTGTCTTCACCATCATTTGAATCTGGAGACGCATATTGAGGATTTATAGGCTTAATAGGTGTAAAATATGACCGATTAAAATTGGATCGTGCTACTGGTTTACGTATATTCAGTTTCTGGAATTCTTCGGTTAACTGATTCACAGATTCACGAGTTTCATTTATTCCCTCCTCTACTCTATCAATTCTAGCAGAGACATTGCTTCGCTGTGGACGAGGTCTTTGAAAATTTTTTGCAGGATAATCTGCGTCTAGTTCAGCCTTATTAAGTACACCTATATCTTTTAAGTATTCTGATATATAATAATTCTTGAGACCTTCTTCGGTCTGTAATGAAGATGGTGGACCTCTCAGTTGTCTAACAGGTTCAACAGTTTGTGGAGCGGGTACTTGCGTTTGCTGAGACATTTGAGATTGTAATTCTGTAACTTTCTTTACTAATGCCTGGTTTTCAGTTTTTTGTTGTGCTAGTGCTTCTTGAATCGCCTTTTGCACATCATCTTTAGTAAAAGCTGGTTGAGAAACTGGAGTAACTTGTGGTAAAGAATAGGATACTGGATTTATACTAGGTAAGGCTTGTACTTGATTGGCAAATTGATTTGATTCCTCTGAAATTCTTCCACTCAAATTTTGTCCACGCTCTAGCCACATATTTTTTAGTTCAGTAAAAAAGGCATTAATGCCTCCAGGATTGGTGATTCTCATCCAGGTATAAAAATCACCTGTTAAATGGCTTTTAAGAAACCCTAGGACTTGCGCATCATTGTCTGCTACTCCTAATAATAGTGGTCGAATTCTGGCTTCATAAGTATCAGGGGTATCATAGGGTTGATATCTTTCTTGAGTTAATCTTTGAATAGCCGATTGCTGATTTCCAACAGTCTCTCGCTGGTATTTTGCTCTCAACCAAGCTCGTAATGTATCTGGAGTATTTATAGCTGGATTTCCTACTACAAGACCATTATTTGCTGGTACTGGAGCATATTTTCCACCCATCATAGATTTTAAAATATTACACTTGACCGCATTATCAAAATCTCCAGCATTTGCGGTCTCAAGAACAGTCATATGCCTTTCAAGATATGCCCAGGACTGAATAACCTTATCCAAATAATCATCAGGTGGTTCTTGACCTATGTAGGGTTGAAATTTTGCAAGAGCAGGAGCCATTAATTTTAATACTGGTAAACGTCTATCTTCAGCCATGTTTAGTGGATTATTCTGTAACGCTAAAATAATTTGGCGAGAATTTTTTTCTTTAACCTTCCATTTCTCATATCGCTCAAAGAGCCTGTCTCGATTATATTCTAGCAGACCTATATCTCCTCTACTTCGCTGTAGGTGGTGGGCATTTCGCTGATACAGTAATTGCAAGGCAAATTTTTCTTGTACCAGCACACCTATACGAGTTTGCTTTCTTCCTATCATATCTAACATTCTATTAACCTGATTTCGGCCATTAGTTCGCAACTGTTGAAGGTCACCAACAACCCTATCCATCGCTCCTTCAGCAAGATCTCTTCGCGTAATAGCAAGATCTCGCTCAGCCTCTGCATCATATCGCCTTCTCTGCTCACAGACTAAATCCTGATGCAAGTTATTCTCTTTTCGGCGAATTTATCTTGTTGCCCTTTTTATTTGATCTATCAGAATATCTCTAGCCGTTGCCCTATTATCCACGTAGCCATCTATAGCATTTGCTAGCTCAGTGATTGTGGCCATATTATCATCGGAATTATACAAGTCTGGAGAATTCCCTCGTTCAGGCGTATTTTTTCGTGATGAGATGGCTCTAATCTGGCATCGTAATCTATCAACTTGCACTTCAGATTCTACCAACCGCTTTTCCAAATCAGATATGTATTTTTCCTTATCTCGCACATCCTTCTTAGCTTGATATAGCTGACTTTTTAGGCTAGAGACTTCAGATTTCAACTCCACTATCTCTTCTTCCGAAGCATTTTCAAGGCGCTCTATCTCCCTATTGAGATTTTGGATTTCTTGCTCACACCGGGAATAATCTCGCTCCAGTTGATTTATTCGTCTTTCATTCTGGCGATTAATATCCACTTCTGTTTGCAATTCACTACGAAGATGATAGTTCTCCTCTTCCAGCTCAGCTTTATGTTCTTCACATGTTCTTCTCTGTCTTGGATGAGGTCTGTGAAATGACATTCTTTTTTCGTGATTATAAAAGAGAATGGGAGAACCTTTGATTTATATAGATCCTCAAAAAGCGCATGATCCCTCTCTTGTCCAAGGACTGCGAGAGAATATATTTCTTGGAAAATTTCAGCTGAAGGCCCTGGCCAAAAACAATATTCTTTTTTCGAATCTAGTGAGAAAAAAGGAAGTACAAGGAAAAAAGTATTCTGGCTAATGAATAGAATCTGACTTCATAGATGCCAGCTTTCTTTCCGCCTCCTGCAACTGCATCTTCAGATCTTCGATCTCATAGCGCATTTTCTTATTAGTATTAACCCGCTCTCTATAGTCCTTTTCTATATCTTGCATAAATTTCCCAAAGGTTCGTCTATTATAATCGAGCAGGTGTTGAGATAATACTTTAAGCTCATTCATAACTCGGCGATTATTCTCTTCCTCATAATTATGCTTTAGCGCCTGGTTTGAAGAACCCTTCTGGCCCAGCCAGGTGCTATCATCAGTTTGGGTTCCGTTATCTGCAACGTATTTAGTTGATATTTCTTTGAATGGTAATATTGTTGGGCACTCCGGCCAACTTTGAGTTCGTTTCTGGCGCATTAATCTTTTCTGATATCTAATAGCTTCATGTTTTAAAAATGACTCTACAATTGGATTAATTTCGCTAGCCTCTTTCTTAGATATTGGATTATGCTTCCGTGAAGTGAGATGTACCCATGCCTCATTTTTTATGGAAGGTGGTAACTCAGCTAGCAATTCAGAATATGCTTGGTTAAATGTCATTATATATACATGGCGCAAAAAAAAAATGGAATTCCATGAAATTTCAAAAAATATTATATCAGATCAGTATTTACGTATCTGTCACACCAATAGACCATATCACGAATTGCGTCACATCTGGTAGGAGATTGGTTAAGCTCGTGGCCGTATAGTCACATGGTCATCAGACGATCAAGGAATGGCCCTAAAGAGGACCAAGTAATTTTTGTAATACAGATAGCAAATTTATTATTAATTCGTTCTGTGTTTGCTTATCTTCCAATTTCGCAATTCTGGCTTTAAGATTGTCATTCTCGGCCTTAAGCTCAAGATTCTCAGCCTTAATTTTACCATTCTCGATCTCAAACATGACAATACGTTGTCTTAATGGATCGAGCCCTCTGGAATCATCTATATCAGACATGTTTTTGTATTTTATATATTAATATTCAAAAGTAAAAAGTCATATGTTTTCTGAGACCGCGCGGTCCCACAAATTTGCCAAGAAAATTCACGTGATTTGGGCGAACTGAGTTCGCTGAAATTTGCCAAGAAGTATATTTGTAAAATAGACCACCAGGGTCAGTTTTATTATAATACAAAATAATAATAGTACATCTATGGTCGAAGGCACTAGCCATTAAGGCGCTTTGCAAAGCTAAAGAATTATCTCATCTATAATTTCGCAATACTTGTCACTGCTATCCCGAAACCTAGCACTCATCCGAACATTTTTAAAGTCCCTGTCATGCCAAAAATGGACGACATTTAATCCCTTCTTTTGGAGCTTTTCAAATGGCCAATACGGATTAGTTACAACATAATCTTTACGGGAGAAGTGTACAATCCAGATCTCTCGGGGATGGAGTTGCTCTTCATACTTAAACACTTGCTCAAAATGCCCATCCAATTTCGAAATTGAAGCCGTCGCTAACAGTTCGAGGAGAGCTTCCAGATAAGAACTATTAGGCTTCTTTATGATCAGGTCGCAATAGAGGTGATGGTAGTCCCCATCATCACAAACTTGTTCGAGGTGCCACTGGCCAGTGATCTCATATCCATGGATCTTCTTTAACCAATTCACTAGGACCCGGTACATTTCTGCATCGTATGTACTCTCTCTTGGAACTTTGATATAATGTTCGGAATTTACATACAAATGATTGGAACTTTTATATGAGCGGGAGGATCCTAGTGCTATAATACCTTGGTCGAAATCACGTACAGCGGTCTTTAAAATCTCCAAAATGTCTATAGATTTATCATCCCGTAATGGGACATCTGCAGGAACATCCAAAACTTTACTAATACTTCTTTTTTTAGCGACAGGAGCAGATGAATCTGACTTTAGAAGGACCGACTTCTCTATTATCTCTTCTTGTAGGTTAGTAGTATCGGCTAAAGGTTTGCGACCTTTTTTTCCACTAACCTATATAAAAATAGACCCCCTCAGTAGTAAGTATCATCATTGGGGATAATGGAATAAAAAAAATAATGTTTTTAGAATAGCGACACCAGAAGTAACAACCATATGGTCAAAGGACCCGCCCAGAACACGGAATATTATTCACTATACTTTTATCGAAAGGAAGGTACATAATCGAATCCTCCTCCAGAAACAGTAGACCTTTATCAAAAAGTATCGCTAAATAATCTCACAACATCTAATAGAATGAATATGCTAAAGCACTGCAATAACTGAGGGCTTATATATCCCCAAGCGAAAGCTTCTTGTGCTTAACATACCATATCTAAAAAATGCGTGTTTGGGCCTGTGAAATGAAAAAATGCATACCTTTTTATTAAGTAAGAGATTTTTAACAACTTCGAGGATCTCTTGCGAGATCATAGAATCATCACGGAAAATATATAACGTATTATAAAAAACCGTATGTGCCTCATTTCTTTCGGTAGGTCCAAACATATTGGTTGACCAGGATATGAAATGTTGGATAGACCAAATACCGCAGGGGAAGAGCCAAAAGTATTCGATTTTGCCTTTTTCACAGGCTCTTGTTCTCTCCTTTAATATCTTAGCTTGTTTTTCAAGCTTCATGGCAGGTCCCCATTTCATACCATCCTTCATAAACTTTTTTTCGGTCATGTCTGGGAAGATCTGACCATCTATTTTCTCTTTACGAAGGATCTTGAAATCGTCCTCATCGAGATTTATATTCAGGTCACGTAAGAAATTAATGAGGGTCTCGGTATCCCAGTTTTCGGCCAACGTGGAGTGGTTTGAAAAAGTTGTAGAAGTAGACATGTTTTATTAAGCTTGTTAGAAGTAGAAAATCCCAAAAAAAATACGTATAACGAACTTACCCTCTATGATATATGGCCTTTTATAAATAAGAAGAAACGCGCTAGAGTTTGTTTTTTGGTAAGAAATGCGTATATTTATGTTTTGTAATAATGCAGGTAATACAGATTGGTATATTGCTATTTTAGTAAGATTAGCATTACATTATTCGGGAGTTAATCTAGAATAGGGAGATCGTAATATTTTACCCCTTCCTGCAGGTGGTACATTTCATGGGTGGATAATATATTATTATTTTATTGAAAAAAGCTAATATAATACATTTTCCTATATAGAGAAACTATTTTTGATTTATATATTACTTTAATTATATTCTAAAATTTATAGATCCCACAGGTGATACAGACTCGAACACTCGAAGCCTTGTAAATTATAGTCGTCTGACTGGTAGGAAAACTGTGTCTGGCCAATCTTTTCCCATCATTGATTAGCACCGTATATGCCCATTATTTTGTTTTGAGAATCTTCTAACCATACTTTAGGTTTATACCACCAATCACTAGTTAGCTGACTATGGGATTTTATGGATTCTATGTCACGTGGTCCCAACATGTCCTTTCTAACAAAATACCTAAAAATGCGATTTTCTTCAGTATCAAGATAATATTTGGGATTCTGTGTCCATTTTACCATGATAGGCCATTCAAATACACTAGAAAGAAGTTCATAACCTTCTTGCTGTAATAATTTTTTAACAGGTTCAATGCTTAACCAATTTAATCGGTACGCTAATTGTTCTCGTTTCTCTTCTGCCCAAATTCTAGCACCATATAAGGTGAGCCCATATAGATAATTTAAACGATAGATTTTCATGTTAAATTTTATTAGTTCCCCATTAATATAATAAAAATACTCATCACGAGGAATAATACCTAAATACTTCCATCTATTAGGAGTATCATCATTCCTCACCGCCTCCCAAATTCGTTTTGCCAAAGATTCAGGTCTCTTCTTGTAATTCCTGTAAGCTCGTTGGATAACTGTTGCATAGAAATTCTCAAACTGATAGTTATATCGTTTTGCAATCAAGAATCCCCAAGATCGCTTCATTGATCTTCTGAAATACTTCACTAAAATAGTTATATATTAGAGGATCTAACCCAGAATAGACGGATCATGCATATCCCACATAAATTATACAGGTGATACATTTCACAATTATACTAGGCGATCATGTATGCAGAGTAAAGCAAAAAAATAAATTGATTTATTGGTATTATTATAATAATTATACATACAGTAAATAACATACTATTTAAATAAAGAATCTATAGTCTGGAAAATTCGTTGCACATATTTGCAATTATTATTCGAATCTGAGAAATCTATAGTAGTATACTCTCCATTGATACTAATATTTCCAGTTTTATAATAGTCAATATCTAGTAAATTATATTGATAATGTTTGCCTGCCAATTTACACTTATATCGTGTATATTCTGAACTTCTAACAAAGTTCTCATTGCCATTGTTTAGGTATTTGTCAATACGGTGATATTCAGGATTTGATAACCACTTTAACATATAAGACCAATCTGAATATTCAACGATTCTATAGCCTTGCAGATGTAATTCTATAAAAGCAACTATGTATGCTACATTATTTAATCGCCTCCATAACTGTTCACTCTTTTTTTCTGCCCAGCTTTGTGGAGTATAATAATCATATAATGCAGGAATATTCTGAGCATATGCAGGTATGTCTTTAGCTTGAATTTTTTCATCATATCTATATCCCGGCCGAAGAAAGTATATATATCGATCATCAGGAACTCTTATTTTGCGAGGAGTTATACCTAGAAACTTCTTCTCGTCAGGAGTACCATCATTCCTCACCATATTCCAAACTCGTTTCGCCCATGTTTCAGGTCTCAACTTGAAAGTCCTCCAAGCCCGTTGGACAACTTTTGCACTTTCGATTAAATGATTTACAACCCTTTTCCTATCTTCAGGTAAATAATGATAACTATATTTAGTCCAGTAATTACTTAATGTAAAACAATATGTTCGATAAATCTCATCTATCTCGTCAGAACTAAGCGATAATACACTATTTCGGCTTGGCACTCCTCTTTTTTTCACATTTTTCTGTACAGGTTTAGAATATTCAATCCGCCTTTTGACTGTTTTAGCAATACACTCATTTAGGTGAATATTTGCACATTCAATGGTATTTTCATGGATAAACACCAAGGATTCACATACAGTGCAATAAATATTAAATGAGCGTCTCCCAGCTTTAAATTCCCCATCTATATATATCCTTTCAACCATTTGGATAAATCCATTCTTGGAAAAGTATTTTGGGTTATATTCAAGAAGTTTCTTAAATGGATAACGAACACGAGAACACCACATTTCTGGTGTTTCACCACTATACCTATATTGCAGATTGTTTAACGCCTGCATTACTACAGGATTTAAACCAGAATAGTTAGTTTTAACCATTTTACGGATATAGGGACTTTATAGCAATTTATAGTGAATTTGATAATTTATAGCGGTTTTAAAGACTTATAGCAATTTATAGCAAGTATATTATAATAAAATATCATATTCATTTTTATTCGATTACAAGCATATCGGGGATTTATATAGTGGCTATATTTACAGCGGTATTGCGATTTATGGCATTACGTATATCGTATCACAGGTATCACCCTAGCTCCCCTGGCACTGGTCAAACCTTTTTTTATTATTTATACTTTAATACACCAAAATGAAAAATCTGACCGCTGGGCGCAGTAGTTGAATTGTGTGTGTACTATATATATGATCTTAATTGATCTGCATTTAATACAGTATATTGCAAAGAAGGAAAAATTCGAATATATATATGCATTATAAGTCACATTACGGAAAAATAAAAATCAGTGGGCAATTATATAATGCCTATGGCTTGTGAAAACTACTATTATTATTTTTATTACATGGAAAAATAGAAATGGCATTGTTGTTAGATGATGCGAAATTTCTACAAGATGAATATTACATAATCAAATTACTGCACATAAAAAATTAGCAACATTAAGATCTGTTGTGTACGTCATGTACGTCGTTTAAGTGCATGTTCCATTTGAAAATGCTTCATAAATCTGTGATTATTAGTAAAGGTTTTCGTACATTTAGGACAAGAAAAGCTAGTATTATCATCATCCGACGATGATGAACCTGAATCTTGCTGTAATCATTTCATGAAATAAATAAGTGATAAGATTAAAATAAAATAATCAATGGTAAATCATCACAACATACTTGCGAAATAGATTCTTCAATCATCCTAACATTCAATTCGAAGCCTGGAAGAATTTCTCGACCGCCGACCCTGGTATCCATATTTCGCCATCCATGTTCATAATGACGTACAGCATTACTATTTTCGTACCATTTCCACGAATGGATAGTTCCCACCAGTTGGCCGTTATTATCTTGGCTGATGCTAACTAGAAATCCTAACTCCACAGATGTTCCCTGTGCAAAAATTTCATTTCTGAATCTATCGTCAAATACTTGGAATTGTGCTTCACTTTCAATAAAATCAACCTCGACAACAAATATTGGGGTGAAGGGTTGACCTTGAAAGGTCCAATTTTGTAGTGCGTTCAAACCGCGGTCTGTTTGTTTTGGAGTGAAAGAAACGTCGGGTGCTCGAATTGTTCTCTGTCCCCCGACATTAAAATCAAAGCCACCTTGCGAAGAGGTAACGCCTCCATTTTGATGGGTTTCGAAGTTCCAGTTGCCTAACTGTCTTACAATCTCGGCAACAACCTTTTCTCTTGCGTATGGGGTCTGAGGCATTGGGATTAACTTTCCGTTTTTGTATTCGAAGAGGTTAACTGGTTTTCCGTTAAGTTGTATAGTGCGAGTCTTAAGTTGGTTGTTTATATACTCGAACTCTTCAAAGGTATAAACCTTCTTGAGGTCTATGTTTTCAAGATCTATTTTCTCGCAATAAACTTTAGACATGTTCGCCATGGTTATTGGAATAGAGTATGAAAATTTTTAATACGAGAAATCCGTTTTTAACGACTTTACGTTACACAAGTGAACAAGCCAATGACTTACTTCTGTTGAAGATATAAGTAATCCCCTTACTAATATTATATCCAATGTATGACGTAATAGCGATCAAAAGAAGAACGAAAGTAATAGGAAAGAACTAAAAACGAAAAAAGAAAGCCTTAGATAAGTAATAATCCAAATAGTAAATTCAGATATCTTAATAATAACACAGACCACGAACGCAATAAAAATCACGAGAATGATAGATATGATATCGGTAAAACTTTCTTTATCAATGAAAGAAGAAGACATTGATTAAAATTTTAAGAAAGAAGTTTAAGAAACATTTTTTTTGAATACTAATTATTATATATCTTACGAGGATGACATCATTTGATTAATTGATTTTGTATACTTTTTTTATGCATCATTGGATTTTACTGATGTTGTATTTCGGAGTTCAAAGATATACATATTTACATATGAAAGAACTACATAAACAATGATTTATTTTTCGATTCCTTTATAAAAAAGTGGAGGTAGCAAGCGAAATGTATGATGCTATCAAAGAGGGAGGGAGTACGCGGATCCTAGGCCATTTAGTGCGAGTCCCAGCATCAAGTTATTTCTTTGCTCTTTTACATTTTTACGAAAAGTATCTATAACTAATTTGTTTATACTTCTATTGCTAATTACGTAATTCTTATCCCCACAGCCTAGATTTCCGAAATAAATTATCACATCCATATTTACAGAATTTTTGTCTATCTACATCTCTCTCAACACATAAAACATTGTTTCTCGAAAGAGAACTTCTCTAGGATTAAGAAATTTCGAACCTATAGTATAATTACGAAAGTATTAGCAACTGAGGTAAAAAAAATAATGCAATAACGATTTACACTTACCATCACGATTCATTTTCACATAATTCTATTCCGCCTCATCGTTATCGCCGGTACGATACTGCGCAAAGTTTTAAGAATTTGGTACGTGAGGTGCTTATAAATTGATGCACTGCGCCAGACTTTTGCTGTGCCGTCGCATGTGACGAGATTCATGTGAGTAATTTCACTGCGTCCATTGTACGCGTGATGATGGTCAGTGATTTTCTCGGCAAAGATCAAAATGCCGATATAAGAAAAGTAATATGTCCGTTTTATTTTGGGACATCTATAGAGCCAGAAAAATTGATTAACATCGTGATGATGTTCTTTTAGAAGCTAGTCGAGCAATAAAACAAGCCTACCCTAATATAACTTTGCGGAAAAATGAGAGTTCGTTTTGATTGTTGATTTCGATGATGTTAATAATTGTAAGTTTTATTTTTCGTTTGATTTTTGCTTTAGTTGCGCAAGACAGAGTTCACTAACCGGGACATCACCTTTTTATATGATTCGCAGGATCGATTTTAGAATACGCTTTTAGAGCAAATTACGTTAATATGATTACATCACGAAAATCTGATCATCGGCCTCTCCTTAATTTAACAATAGTATATAAAGATCATCAGGGAGAGTTTTTATTAATAAATTTCATTGAGTACATGCGGGAAAGTTCGAGAACAAATGCTATACTACGGTTATAAATAAGTTATAACTGATACTGCGATCTATACAAAAATAAATTACAAGAATCGAGAGCTAATCTGTGATATATGACAAGGATTATCCTATACGTTGTACTAATACAATATCCTATCATTAATTCCATAATCTGTTTCATTTGTGCCTTCGTGATCCCCAAAAAATCCCAGAACCAAAAATACCATTAGCTTGCAATCCTGAGTCGCTTCATTGAAATGCATAGTCACAACTGGAGTACTCCCACCTTAATTGCGCAATGTTTCGTACGAATTTTTTTTTCACCGACACTTTTTTCATATTGCAGTACGATACCCTATTTTTGTATTTGCAAATGAATGCATATCATACTGCGCATTTTAGGTGATCGATCCACATGACAGGTCTAAGCCACAATCGCGAACCTGAATTTATTGCTTGAAGTGAAGCAAGTAAGACAATATTCTGTTCCATACCATTCGCCATGTAATCCATAATTCCCATGTTTTCCATCGCAAATAGGACATGGTGAGCTCCACGGCTGAGGTGATGCAAAATTATAATTATCGATCCCTCTAAAACTATTTCGGAATTTCAAGTATGTGAAATGCTCTAACACGGACTTGATAATTAATTCTGGATTGGGTTTGGCTTCGAAGGTGATAGGCTTGAAATCAGAGTCTTGGCCGGAGGCGCTAAAGCAAGGTTCTGCTGACATATCTATCACAGCTTCTGATAATTGCCATGGCTCACATCCAGTTTCTTTTTTATATCTTTTGTAAAATTTGGTACGAATCTTATCTGTCAAAACGCTTGGTAACCCACTTAATTTGGCATGCCAATCCAGATACTCAGGAGTTAATACTTTATCGGACTTGCTCATATTGCCTTTTCATATAATTGCAAATCAGTTTAAATTACAGTAGGTATAGTCAACATAAATTAGCCTAGCAAAAAAAAATACCACAATAAAGCATGAGCAAATATAGGGTTATGCGAAGTGCCTCTGGCCAAAGTAACCAGACTATGCAGTTATCTCAATTTCACGTTGTTCACATTTAATAAAGTAAGATCCGGCTTTATACCTACCTTCTATTTCATCATTATCATGACCTAATTTGCATAATGGGCAGATAGTCGGTCCCAGAGGGTATGATGTCTCATCAGTAATCCCATAATAATCGAAATTTTCACTACTACCTTCTTTATATAGATTAGGATATTGATCCAATATCTTGTTGCGAAAATAGGATTGGTCATAAGTTGGATTAGTCCTAGGAATTGATACGGGTGATACACTTGCTTGAGGTATGGCTGGTGAAATCATTCGTGCTGGTCCGGTCCCGGAGGAATTAGAGTTATGAGTTGAAGGAATAGGTGTACTTATCTGGTCATTCTTAGTTTTTGGTGGAGTATTCTTAGGCAAATTTTTTCCGGGACATAATGTCTCGGAAATTTCAGTCACATGATCTGTTACCAGAGGTAACTTTTCCGAAGATATTCCATAATCTATAACCTCTTGAATTTGTTCATTAGTAAGCTCTGAAATAGAAGTTGCACTATAAGATTTAATATACTTGATTTTATCTAAGCCCACTTGATCGATAAATTTATAGACTTTCTCGGCTCTCTGAGTTTTCTTGCGCAAACTATCTCGTGATACATCTCGAAGTTGTAACCCCGTTTCTTGGGATCTCTGATTACGAAGCAAATTAAGCTGTTTTGTAATGGAATCATACAGTAAGCCTCTTGCCTTCTTTTCACCGAATTTACCTCCACTACTTTCTATAATTCCATTAAGCTGAATTATGAAATCTTTCGCATAGAGGCACCAGCATAAAATTTCTTCCTGATTAGCTCGATTTGCTTTATCTTCAGCATCAAAAGCTTTATCGCATAACTGAGCTAGATGTTGCGAGGCCTCATCAATGCTAGATTTATCAGAGGTAACTTTTCCGGGACATAATGTCTCGGAAATTTCGGTCACATGATTTTGTTCTATTGATGGCTCTTGTGAAGACAACTCCGAAGCAAATAATTCTTGCTTAAGCTTATTAACACTCTTCCCCTTCTTGCATTTTGAATCCTGTTCACTACCTATCCTCTCTTTTGGAGGTACTTCCCCGCCATCTGAATTAGCTGATGCTTCCGATAATGCGCTATTGCATGGCTGAGTGACCGAGTTGAGATCTTGAGACATTTTCTCTTCGGGATGTGTTGGAAGGGACTCTTGGGCTTGGCCGGAGGCGCTAAAGCAAAGTTTCTTCTCCTTATTGCGTTGCTTTATTTCACTACTAACGATTTTCTTATGAGCCTCAAGCAAGAAACTATCCATATCTTTCTCCTCTAACGGTTTTTCATGATGGACCGCACCCGAATTGAAGTTAGATAAGATGTTATTAGGAGTATTATCATTTTGCGACTGCTTCTGTTCCACTTTCGTGAGTCTATCTCTAACTTCAATTTTCTCAGATTCCAGCTCCTCGATTCTGGCCTTGAGTTTGGCATTCTCAGCATCACGCCTCTCGTTATATTCCTTATTCGCTCTTAGAAATTCGTTATTACTGCGCTTAAGTTCAGCTATTTCAGCATCAGACACTGAGAGCTTTCTTCTAAGATCAACTCTCTCAGCATCGAACTCTGAGATCTTTCTTCTAAGGTCAGGTATTTCGGCATTCTCAGCCTCAAGTTCATGATACGCTGTTTCAATACTTCAAGTTCGGTTGGGTTAACTGACATGATCTATATGTAACTAATACACTGTATATAAGCATTCAAAATAAAAAAATTATCATGTGATTTTTCCTCACGGCCCGTAAGCGAAATTTGCCAAGAATTTTTTATTAATACATGCAAAAAATAAATACAAAGTTCGGGACTGTGCCCATGATACATAACGATTTTTTTTCTATGCTATATCTATTCCTACAGGCTAACTAACCACCTGACATTTACGTAACTTGGAAATTCGTCCCTCCTTCTTTACGAAATGACTGCTATAAAGTACATATTTATTAATGAAAAGAAACTAGAGTTACAAGAAATCGTAATACAGGAATTTGATAATAATAAATTCTTACGTATTATATCTATCTAGCAAGTTAGAGTATTTGAGCTGTTCCTCTTCGAAAAGTTTTCTCTTCTTTTTTGTATCCTCCCGACTTGCCATCCCGAAGTCAATCAGATAGACGTCACCATTATCGTTAATTAGGATGTTTTCCTCCCGAATATCATTATGGAGGATGCCATGTTTGTGAATCGCTTCTAATCCCTTAATAGCCCTCGACCTTTGCCGTTTTGTTACCTTTTGGTCGCTCAACGTAGTACCGACAATGGTCAAGCCGATAACGAAGCTCATACCTCCTCCATAATATCCATAACAGACCAACTTCGGGATATACTTGCCTTGGATATCAGCGAGTTCCTTGTAAATCTCGACTTCTTTTTGCATTTCTTCCAGGACATATGAGGGGGCCTTCGATAAGTCTACGCTCTTCAAAGCAATCGTTTCACCACGAAATTCACATAGGAGCGTTTTTCCACTTCGTCCTTCACCTAGTATGCCCTTAAACTTGAAGTCCGTGAAGCTAAACTTTTGCTGGTCTACCGGGATGTTAGATGATTGTTGATTTGCAAAAGTGCCGGAAGTTGATTGTTGATCTATTGTGGAGCTGGAAGTCGATTTCGAATGTGACCGAAGATTACGTGAATTATTGTCTCCATGAGCCGGTACTAGTACTTGAGGTTTAGGAGACTTGGGATTCTCTTTCGCCCTTCGAGTTAGATAAGCATATGCCTTGAGAACTGGTGGAGATTCGGATTGAAGTGGAAGAGTTTTTGAGATCCAGAGCTTTGCATGCTCTCGTCGTAGAAACCAGTGATTATCATAGGTGGTAAGAATACCATATCTAAGTTCGTTTCCTCCCATATAATTATAGATTTGTTGAACTACATCCTTGCCTTTACTCGTCTGATAAAATTCGGGAAATGTTTGTTCCCCCATATCTTCTAAAACATGTTTTCTTTTAGCCTCCATCACCAAGATCAATGAACCCACAAGATGACAGTTGAAATCTGGTATGCCGGGAGTGTCAGTAGGTCGCCTTGAGTATACGTAGTCTGGCCCTGTAAGATCATTCAATATCATACAAATATTAACATTTATGGCATTACGAACATCCTCTTCATCGACCACAGCAAATCTATCATTAAATCTCGGCCTCTCAAATATTGGCTGTTGGTCGAAATGAAAGCTGTTCACTTGCTCGAAAAAGTCTCCCCAAAGTTGCACACTTGCCGGTGGGTCACCTACAGCCTTAGTAGTGGTCTTCGAGGTGACACAGTCCGAAGAATATGTTATGGGTGGCGGAATACACGACAACGCCTCTTCCAAGCTGAGGACTGGAAACGAATACGTTTTAGTATTAAAAAGGCAAATGACGAAAAATAGAGACAGTACCAGACCCCCAGACACTTACGTGGCAATTTTACAATAACATGGATATGTTCTTCGAGAGGTGAGTCTGGAAAGTATTTCGAAATCTTTCTTATTGCCAACAGCTCGTCACTGTCCTGGAGTATTAGATTTCTTAATTGATCGTCCTGATCGCCAGGGATCGTCACCTTCCATAGCTTGAGCTTGTCTGCGTCTATTCCAGCGAAGTCATTTTGCTTTTCTGCCTTAATAGCTTTCTTGAGGTGGCCAACAAGCTGGTCCTTATTAATATCGACAGGAAAAGCACTAGCGGTCGTATTTCCTTTAACGAGACATAGTAGAGTGATAGACATGTTTTTCGGCTTATATAGTATTTTTTGTGAAATGTTATTGGCTCAAAGTGCGGTATGTGAGGACAAGAGTAAAAAGAATTTTATTTGCGAAAAAATACTGAGGCCTAGTATATGTGAGAAATTATTCTGTTTCACAAGCCTGCCGTATTTACATGATCCGCATCATAGGTGCAACAATCACCTAATCACTGCGCCTCCCTAACCGTGAAGACTCTTCTCACTTATCACCTGACATTTTTTATATAGGCTAGTGGCTAGATGCGCTTGTCGCTGTTCGGATAAAAATGTTAGATTTATAGTTCTGGACCGCACCATTACACGTGACCCATTTCTCATGTACAGTACAATAATAATACTTTATTTATGAAATAAATCGTTGCCGGAACCCGGCCTACAATACATAAAAATTGCGATATACTTCATGGCTAAGGCCTATCGCTATTACATGACATAGAAATTATTATTCGGGGGAAAGGGGAGGGTAGACAAAAATATGAATCATATCTTCATCCGGATTCTCAGGAAAATAAACCGAAATCATATTCTCTGGTTGCATACGTCTTCTTTGTATACTGGTTGGATAAATTTGTTGAAGATGAAAGTTATGAGGACGGACTGGAAGATGAGGCGCTAATATAGCCCTAACTCTATCCGCAATAACAGAGACAAGGTCGTTCTTGGAAACCTCGATCACGAAAATTACATTTCTATTCTGACTATTACGGAAACAGAAGTTGAGGCTTATAATATCGCTATTATCGCTGGTAGACATCTTGCTTCTTGTTATCTATCGGTAATAAGGCTATAGTGAGAAAATTTTGTTCCCATACATACATAACTTCTGGAATATACATTACCTTAGCGAAGCACTTACAGGTAAATTTTTACGGAAAGTTGGCTGAACTTCCACATACTCCTACATGCTTTATATCTTGCTGGGAAAATGTTAAGGAGGTATATGGCGTAATTAGTATTGTTGTCTGATGCCAAGAGTTCTATGAAAGCACATGTAAACGGAATCCTCTTACCTTTTCACATGGAGATCTACCAGAGAGATTATAGTTGGTTTTACGCCTGGCGATCTCAAAATTGTGAGTCCCTCAGCCCTTCATAACATATGCTTTTGTCGGTATTATTTACTTTTAGAGCTGGTCCTGTGTTGCTTGTAGACATTCTTTCACATTTTCTCATGATTGTTTGGGGGAAAATAGAGGTAGTAGTTAGCATGAATATATATATATATATGCGAAAATTATTATGTCGTACAAGACCTGCCTAGTGATCCACTTATTTTTCTGTCACACAATCTGTGGCTCAGCAAATTCTTCCAAGCTGAAGATCACCACTCCAGACTAGTTAGATTAGTAGAGTATCACCATTCCAATGCTAGTTCCCGATTAAGAAGTTCAGAAATAAAATTGTCAACCGTTCCCTCCTCACCTGTTCTTGAGACATTGGATCACTTCAGATCGAATCAAATTCGGATCACTACCGGTTAGTATCTGCAATTTCAGATAAAGTGGAACATCTAATTTAACTAAAATTACATTTAACCTATTTAGAGGATCCGAAGGTTCCATATGGGCAGACCGGATCTTTGCCTCTTGATTGAGGCCTCTGAAGAACCCTTTTTTCATCTCTGCTTTACGTAAATCCAGACTTGATAATGAGGTGTATTCCTTATATTCCTTATACGCCTCAAAAAATTCATTTAGTAATTGGTTATCTTGAGCCGGTGTTGGGCTATCTATTTTCATAATGGGTTAGTTTTTATAGTTACTGTATCTTTAATCAGAAAAAATAAATTAGCTGAGCTGGTAGATCACTGCTCCGGACTAGTTGGATTGGACTGCCAGATATTCACAAAGTTCAGAATAATCGAACACGCCTACAATCCTATCCTGTCTTATATTCTTGACAGTAATAAGGCCAGTTGCCCTATCATATGTGTGGTCATACTTGGTCAGATTGCATAATGGCAAATACTGTGTGGGGTTAGTAGTAAACTTACCTGCGGTCTTGCGCCAATTATTTCTTGATTTTTTAGCCATACCTGTTAGTTTGTCTGATTCAATTAATCCGATTGGCTATGTATCTTAAAAAATAACTGAATATTTATCTTGCCAGAAAAAAATCTAATAAATATGTAAGCACAGTACGAGAGGCATCACAAGTCTAGCTTATTGCCGGAAGCTAGATATGTGAGACACACATTCGTTTTGATATTTCTCTGGGAGCTTGGCTCTCATAGCTCTTTTTTCTGCCTGTTCATGAAGAATACCAGCTTTTACCATATTCTTATAAATCATAATGTGCCAATACCAATATGGTAAGCCAGTTATACCATCTGATAATATCCAATGTTTAGTATCTATGGGACATAGAGCCTTCTTCTCAGATTCGACCAGAGATAATACATGGTCTTTTGATCGGATACCTACATTCTTGGCGTAGAATACTTTCTTACCAAAGAGACAATCCCGATAGACTAATGTCATAGGATCTGCCTCAGTTCGCATAGCCAAGTCCCTAGTCTCTTGTTCTGATAATAATGACCTATCTATCAGATCATCTAGCAAAGAGCCTTCTAGGGTTGGCATGTATGAATCTGTAGCCATCTCGCCCATACCCTTTTTACTAACCCCCTTATGCTTAGACTTCGTGGTCTTATCTGCCAAGACATAGTGGTAAGATTTGGCTCGGATATGATAGGATTCTGTGATTATATTACCTGGAGTTTCATCCTTAAATTTGCCAACTGTTTGATCTCCATTAAGATTAAAGAGATCAGGTCGCTCAGCCATATCTTTATAGATGTCCTCAGTTTCGGTTTGAAATATGAAGGAGTCTGTATCCATATATCCAAGCCTGGCCTTATCCCCATATTTTTCCTTCACATATCCATACCAGAATTCATACATGTGAAGCTTGCTAAGACCCAATACAGATGCTCCAACTATGATAGGCTTGTTAAGGGTTACGCTGGCCTTTCCCATATGCGCTCCTATTAAAGTAGGACCAATTGGACGACCATACTTGAAATTGGGACTACGAATCTGTTTTAAGAACCTTTTTTCATCTCGCTCATTATTATTCTTCATAATTTTGACATCCTGGTACTTGCGAACATTCTCCATAGTCTTGCCATATACTGATACATTCATAAGTTTGAAAAAGTCACTCAGGAATGTATTTCCAGCTTTTTTAGCCTCATTACGTTTCTCAGTATTAAAAGATATATATGGTTCAAGCCAGTTAGTCTGGTCGAAGGAGAGTATCTCTGAAACTTCATCTACAACCATACCTAATTTTACATAATATTGGAGCTCTTGGTAATGGATGACATAGTTCTTTCGTGGTCCAAGATGGGGGACTAATTTTTCTGTGGCAGAGAAGCGTCCACCATCTAATTGTTCTACAAGTTTAGCATTATATGGACATAACCAATCCTTTTCTACAGCGACATTCTCCACGGCTGGGGGTAAGTCTCTCAAATAATCATGGGTCTTGAGAGGGAAGTGAGACTTAATGTTTAAGAAATATCCACGTCGGGCATTTGGCTTAGCTTTAAGAACCATTTCGAGGTATGCTTTTTGCATAGCTGGATTTTTTAGTAAATATTCCCGACTAGCTTCCCATTGATAATTTCTGATAGGCAAATATTGGCTCATAGAATGTCCATAAAGATTTGTTGCGTCTACATATGAGATCCAGGATGTAGGTTTGGATGGGTCATAGGCTTCTCCCATCTTGGGATTATTAGCCTTAAAATATCGTTGACAGGCCATAGATATACCACCACGTTTAGCTTTTTCGGTAAAATCATGCATGGCCATATCTGTGAAAAGTTCGATCCTAACTCCTGTCATCTTAAGTTGTGCATCCCAGGATAGTGATGGGGCAGAAACATAGTGACTGGGATCAAGCTCATAATATTCCATAGACATTTTTCAAAACTCTGTCCAGACATCTGCTAGACTAAGTACGTCAGTCTTAAGGTAGATATCATGATACTCACCTAGATTCTTACAACCGAATTCCTTCCATACTTTTTGGGCATGTTGGTAGTCATCTAGTGTTATCTTACCTTTAAGAGTACTATGAAATTCATGAATTGGTGGGAGCTCGGTCTCCAAGAATCTATCCTGAGAATCGATATAATCATAACAATATATTCCCTTGCGATATACTAATGCTATTTGCTCCTCTGTATAACCTAATTTTTTGAAATATTGGCTTGTTATTGGGTGGTTATCACCCAAATTTTTTGTAAGGCTGGCCAAGCTACTATTCATGAATTGCATGCTATCAATATACTTGAGCTGACCTACCTTCATAGACTTAAATCGCTCAAATGTTTCGGCTATAACTCGGATTTGAATAGCATTAGCTGATCAGCCGACAGATTCACAAACCAAGTGAGAGTCATAACCTCGGAAGTTATGGAAGATGACTGGGATTGGGGTTTTCCAATCCTGTATTTGGAGTTTAAGATTGCAATCCCTATGAGCTGATCCATGAAACTTACCTGTGATATGGCAGTGATCCCAAACCTTATCAGCCTTAGCTTTTTTGCTAGCAATTGCCTTAGTTGCTTTTTCAATGGTTGTTTGGATACCATTATGTTCTGCATTAAGATAAGTCTTAAATGACTTTTTATCGAATTTTTCTACCTTCTTATTAAGACCAACTATTTTACTTTCTAAGCGCTCAATTTCCTCTGTATTTATAGCAAACTTACCTTTACAGATCCAACAGGTATCAGCTTCGGCGAATTTCTTTTTATCTTCTTCAGTCACTTTTCGATCATGTTTAACAGCTAAGACCTCATTAATGCTTACTAGTTCCTGATCGATTCTTCGAACAAATTCTTGGGTTGCATTTTCTCCCCTGTATAGGAACGGACCCCATACATCTCCAGTATCGATCCAGTGGACTAGATAGCAGAAACTATTAGCCTTCTGTTCGGCAAGTTTTCGCATGCTTCCACCATATTTTTCATCACATTTCTTGTTGTCAGCTTCGAAATCGGCTATGATAACACATGGTGCATTGATCATTCGGCCATAGTTCTTGAACTCCTCGAAATCATTTACCCCTTTCACAGGCATTGTGACTCTTTGTGGGGCATTTTCGTGTATTCCTGGACACCATTCTATATGATGGTCTAAAGACTTTTCAGAAGGAAAACTTTGGAAGCATCCATCACATAGATGTTTCTTTTCTTTATGCGCACTATCCCCATATATTAATCTACTGGAATTCTTGATCCAGAGAAAGTGGTTCTTTTGCCCGTACTTGTCATCCTCAGATTTGGTTATATCTGTAAGAGCTAATAGTCGAATTTTATGTTGTCTTTTAAAGTTTTTACTAGCAATTACAGGCTTCGGAGTAGCTGTTTCTTCTTTCCATTCCCAGACACTGATGGTGATATCTGGATTCATCTCCTCAATTTTGTCAAAGATACGAGAGCAGATTGGGGTAGGCATAGGAATTCCATCTAATTTGACAATGTCTAAGTATGGCTTGAGATTTTTAGCTCAGAAGATTCTTTCAAGATGATCTGTATGTCCATCTTGATATGCGAAATAGCAACCTAATGCACCTTGGAGACATTTTTCAGAAAGCTTATTTGTTTCCAGATCTATAAGACCTTGATTGTCTGGATTAATGGTACACTTGGTATTGGCGAGCTTTTTTGGAGTGGGTATGAAAGATCCTCCTGTGCCTCGATGGAGGGTATATACTTCAATATAGATTGTAAGAATTCCTAAGAGAGTATATCCAGATCCTCTTAGTAATGCCTCTTCAACCTGTGCATCTAATTCTCCAACAGATCGAGTTATATGCTCATCTATATCTCCCTCTGAAAGAATTGGTCGCATCCCACTTCTATGATACAAATACATATAATCTGTATATGTGGAACCATCAATTTCTCTTCTACTACATGAATAAGAACATTTTACTGCTATAGCTGTTTTTATTTGTTCTTTCCTATGAAGCTCTGTTTGATAAACTTCTTTTATTTTCTGTCGTGATGCTGATATAAGTTGAGGTATATATGGGTTTTCTTTATATTTATGTCCAAATATTGGAATATTAAAAGCATATGCTGGATTTTCATCTGAACGAGGAATCTTTCCTACCCATTTGCTCATTAAAGATCGGTTTTGATGTGGTCTTTCTAGATCCCTACCAACAGGACATTCTTCAAAGTGGATGTCTACTGCAGTAATAAGGATTACTATCTTTCTTTGCTTTTTTCTGTTAGCTTGGGTTGTTGGACCTGGCCCAGCTTCAGGATCTTTTTGATTATTAGGAGATAGTGTGGGTTCTGGATCTGTTATCTCTTTTTGCACATTTTCGTATGCCTCATCATCTGCCTGTAATAGATCATGATGTAAGCGTTGACATTCTTTTAAGGTTTTTGGCAAATCACATTCTTCTCCAGTTATTTCAGCCCATCTTCGGCGTAATCTTGCACCCCATGTTCTCATATGTTCCCCAGACTTTCTTGCATGCCTATCAATATGAGCGTCTTGTAGCTCAACCTCGCTAGGTTTGGAAGATGTGATTACAGTTTTGGATTTGGGTAACTCCTTTTCTGGCTTGGGAACTGGAGTAGGGGTTATCTTCTCCTTTCTTCGATCCTTTCCTTTAGTATGGACTACTGGAGCTGGGACAGGGCTTGGTGAACGAGGTCTAGGTGACTTTGGTCGAATAGGTCTAGTTACCTTAGGTGTGTTTACCCTTCTTTGGTTATTATTATTCTCAGAAGGTAAACTACATTGGTTTTTTGTACTTGAATAATGCTGACGAAGCTTTTGTGGTGTAGCAAGAGTTTTGCCACAACATTTACAAATACGATTCTTTTTATCTTTTCGTACCATGATATTATGTTAAGTCTAACCTCTAATATATGTGTAAACTTTTTCTCAATTTAAAATATTTAATCCTATTACCCCATAATGTTTAATTACTTATATATATATATTTTCGAATTTATGGCTCCCTCAATCATAGATTTCAGAACAACTTTTCTCCTGAAGGTCTTGACCGAAGGAGGGATCCGGCATGTAAATATGCTTTGGGATAATAATAGATTACTAGAAAATGAAAATGCTTTGATTCGAAGGGAAATTGATGAATTGCTTCTAGAGCTATCAGCGAATAGAGATGATTAGACCCTCCTTTGACCAAGGACTGCAGGATAAATAGACTGTGATTATTATTTTTTCGATTCTAGAGAGAAAAGGGCATACATTAAAATATGGTAGATATGGTCGGATCGATATAGCATCCACATTCGCCCATTCGCCTAAAGGGCTGGCTCATGTTCCTGCTATATCGATCCTCCTATCGAATGCGTATTCACTGGCATCGCCCTAAAGGGCTTTGCCAGCTCATACTTATTCTCTCTTGCTACCTAGATATTGTATGCTATTGGGAGGTCATTTGTATACCATATCTTGTGTACATGCTCCGCAACTGTGAACATTATATGTCTGCCCTAGAGGTGAGACTTATTTTTTTTCGCCTAGAGGTTAAAGTTTGAGGTTAGATTTAGAGGTTAGACTTATAGGTTAGGCTTAGAGGTTAGACATAGAGGTTAGACTTAGAGGTTAGACTTAGAGGTTAGACTTATAGGTTAGACTTAGAGGTTAGACATAGAGGTTAGACTTTTTTGTCTTAATAATTGCATAAAGAAAATGCTTTCGGAATGGTTTCCTGTATATCACTACTTCGGGTTAGACTTTTGAGGTTAGACTTTTTTGTCCTTATGTTTGTGAAAATGAATCGTCTTTAGAATGGTTTTCAGCATATCAAGAAATTAATAGTATACTAGAATATGCTCAATACTTTTTTAATCAAGAATTTGGATACCCGGACAGGATAAATCTAACCTCTACAAGGTTAGACTTATCCTGGATTTGTTTACATTAATGAATCAGCTCTAGAATTAATTCTAGGATAACATAAAAATAAGGTATGTAAATTATGCTTGACAGGTCGAACCGTGAACACGCTCAGACACTTCGGTCCTCGGTGTTCGTGGTTCTCCTGAGAGGCAAGCAATATGGCATACTTTTTTCGTTATATTATTTGGGATTAAAAAAAGGCCAGCGCGTTAACAAAGATGGTGTACATCTTGTTCTTGGAAACTTAAAATTTGGGTAAGGGAGATATGTTAACAGGATTTGAGCCCAGCATGATTTTAAGCTTGAATTCGATATTAGATTTCGATATGTTTTCTGATGATGAAGAGCGGATTGGGGTTCAATAAGATTACAGATTTTTTTTGTATATCAGGAAAGTAACTGGGAGACTATAGGGGATCACCGGCAGATTTGGGGGAATTCTGTCCCAGAACCCCCAAAACTGCCTATATAAATTTTTTAAGAGATTTTCTTAGAGTTTGTATGGGAAGAGTTCGTATAGGATATTTTAATAAAGATTTTCTAAGTGTTTATATAGTAGAGAGTTCGTATGGGATATCTTTGATAGAAAATTTTTTTTAAGAGATTTTTTAAGAGTTCGTATTAGAAGAGTTCGTATGGGATATCTGATAGGAAATTTTTTTGTGAAATTTTTTAGAGTTTATATAAACTTTTGAAAAATACAAACTTTTTTTATATAAACTCAAAAAATCCCAAAAAAAAATTTTCTATTAGATATCCTATACAAAGTTTTAGAAATCAAAAAAATAATTTATTTATAATCTTAAAAAATCTTTCTTAAAAAAAATTTCTTATTAGATATCTCATAAACCTATATGAACCTTTCTCATATAAATTCTTAGAAAATCTTTCAAAAAAAATTTTTCTATCAAAAAATCCCATGCAAATCCTTTTCATATAAACCTAAAAAAATTTTACAAAAAAATTTTCTATCAAATATTTCATACAAACTCTTCTTATATGAACTTTTAAAAAATCTCAAAAAAAAATTTTTATCAAAAATATTCTATATAAACCTTTTTTTGAATACTTGAAAAATTTTTATTAAAATATCCCATATAAACTCTTCCTATACAAATTCTAAAATCTCTCAAAAAAAATTTTTTATTAGATATTCCATACGAATTGAATTTTTAGAAAATCTTTTAAAAAAATATTTTCTATTAGATATCTTATATAAATTCTTCCTATATAAACTCTTAAAAATAAAAAAATAATCTATTTATTAAAAATATTTTATATGAATTTTAAGAAATCTCTCAAAAAAAAAATTTCTATCAGATATCCTATATGAATCCTTTTCATATGAACTCTTAGAAAATTTCACAAAAAAATTTTCTATCAGATATTTTATACAAATTCTTCCTATACAAATTCTTAAAAAAATCTCTTAAAAAAATTTTTTATTAAAGATATCTAACAAATCATTCCTATATGAATTCTTAGAAATCTCTTAAAAAAAATTCTTCTATCAGATATCTTATATAAACTCTTTCCATATGAACTTTTAGAAAATAAAAAAAAATTTTCTATTAGATATCCCATATGAACTTTTCCTATACAAACTTTTAGAAATCTCAAAAAATAAAAATATCTCTATTTATCAAAAATATCCTATATGAATCTTAAGAAATCTATTAAAAAAAATTTTTTATCAGAGTTTAAAGTTTTAAAATGGTTTGTAAATTAATGTTGTTATTAAAAAAATCTAAAAATTCGCTAATATATAATAAGCCAATTAGCAACCAATCAGGCATTAATCAGTCATATAACTAGTTGATAATTGATTTGGAATTTATATCTGATTGATAACTGATGTTATCAATAGGTAACTAACCAATTTTCAATCAGTTACCAATCAGTCACATAACCGATTGGTAACTGATTTAATCCTATTTGACCTGTATTTACTTCCTTATATTTTCTCATTTTCTACTATTTCCATTATTTTTTTTTTATTTTTCATTATTATTTCTACTATAATTCTCATTTCTGCTTTTTCCTATCATTATTGTTAGCCTTTTCTTATATAGATATTACTAGTTATCTATTATGTTAAAAATAAATAGTTGTTAACTTTTAAAAGACAATTTAACCTGTTAAACAAATTTTTGAATATAAATAATTAAGTTATATTATGGAATTTTTAATTATTAAATAAATTTTGAATATAAATAATATAAATAATTAAATTATATTTATATGGAAATTTTTTTAAGTTAAAAAAAATTAGCCAATTAAAAATTTTACATGATTACATCATAGGAATCATCATGATGTCAGAATCACCAAATAATAATACCTTTTTTTTAATATTAAATATTTAATTTTTTGTTCATATTTTGTTTTTTATTTAAATATCTTTTTTTTACATTATTCTTGGCTGAATAATTTATTGTGATATTTTTAATAAAAATTTTATAAATTTAAATTTTGAAAATTATAAATAATGATAACTTTAATTTATAGATAACTTTTATTTGCATTTATTTAGATAAAGTAAAAAATGTCATAGGCATAAAGTTCAAAATTTAAGCTATTCAAAAATATATAATTTATTATAAATTGCAATACACATAGGACTCTGATCGGTTTTAGTAATTACTGAACTGTACTGATCAGTTTCAGTTTCAGAGCGGCTTCAGTTTTATAATTTATCAAACTGAAACATTTGGTAAATTTATTGAGCGATTTTAGTAATTACGGTTTTGGTATCAGTTTTGTGATTTATCGAACTAATTTACTGAATCGATTTATGGTAATAAAAAAAGAGAAACCTGTTTTTTGATATTAATAAATAAATTCAATAATAAAAAAATCTGCGTAATAATCTTTCTAATTTAATAAAATGACGTTTGTTTCGCAACTTTTTTTGTTAATTTAACAAAGAAGCCTGCGAACCATTTTTTATATTATCATAAAACCGCAATGCTTTTTGTGAATTTTTAATAAAAAAAGTATTGCGAAACGTTTTTTTATGTAATTTAATTAAAAAAAACATTTTCGCAATGTTTTTCTTTAATAATAATAAAAACATTTTCGCAATGTTTTTCTTTAATAATAATAAAAACATTACAAAATGTTTTTTTATTTGATTTTTTTTATCATAATATCAGAAAAAACGTTTCACATTCTTTTTTATTTATATCAATTTAATAAAAAATATTGCGAAATGCTTTTTAGTAAATTATTTGATTAAAAAAAACTTTCGCATTAGTTTTTTTGTTAATTCGTTTAACTGTTTTAATAAAGAATATTGCGAAAACTTTTTTTTTACTTCAAATACCAGCACGTCACAAAACTTATTTGTATTTATAATTTCATTTTTTACAGTATATTTAGCATGTTTGGGCATTTGGCTTTTTCTTAATCAATTTAATAAAAAAATAACGCTTTATAACTTTATTTTTTTAATTTAATAAGAAATGTTTTTACTTAGCAATTGGAAAAAAAAGTGTATTATGACATTATTTTATACTTTAGTAAAAAAAAAGTGCGAAACATTTTTTTTTAACAATTTCATATTTCACAAATCTTTTTATTTTTCATATTATAATCACATTACCAATAATATCTTAAATAACAAAAGCTATTATCGGTACTCTGCAATGAAATCTCAAATTTTTGCAAATCGATTTTATCAAATTTAATCTTTTTTTTACATTTTCGATTTATTTTTTTTTTCGTTACTCTAATTTTTTCTTAAAACTTTAGTTATAATTCTTATTTCCCTATAATTTTAATTTTAATTTTTAATCTAATTTTCATATAATATTATAATAATGACTTCTGGGTCTAAAGAGAATCAAGTTGAACAGGAAGAAGTAGAGTTTAAGATAGAAAAAAATCAAGTTAAAAATGAGTGTGATACTAAAACTGAGGAACAGCAGACCAAAAAAAATGACCATGAAATAGAACAAGATTTACAAGTCGAAGAAATTAATACAAAACATAAATGTAAACGTAGCTGAGTGTAGGAACACTTTACATATGACGAAACTGTTAAGAAGACAAAATGCAACTATTGTAAGGGTTTAATTATTTGCAATAAAGGAAGTACGTCAGGAATGGCTAATCACATTAAAAGTAAACATAAATTAATGAAAGAAAAAGAAAAAAAATAACTTACAATACATGAATCTATTAATAATTCTGAAGTAATTGTAAGTATAGTATAGTATATTTGTTTTTTTTAAAACTCATGTATTAATTAATATTTATATTTAGGTATATAATAAAGAAACCTTTAAAAAATTTCTTATTTGGTGGATCGTGAAGAATAATCTTCCCTTTACTTGTGTCAAATCTGAAGATCTTTGTAATATGATTTATCTTTTACGTAAAGATGTATTCATTCCATCCACAGACACAATTAAAAATTATATTATGACATTTTTTGAAGATAGTCAAAAAAAAATTGCTTCTATTTTAAAGGTTATATATATAATGTTTATTAATAATATTTTTATCTAAATTTTATTAATTATCATTTAAATTTTATAGAATATATCAAGTAAGATTTCCTTTACGATTGATGCATGGACTTCGTTGAATAACAATTCCTTTTTAGGGATAACAGCTCATTGGATCACAGAAAATTGGGAACTAAAAAGTTTTCTTTTAGATTTTATCAAGCTTAAAGAGCCACACTCAGATACTAATATTAAGGAAGCCTTTTTAAAAAGTTTAAAAAACTTTAATATTGAATCAAAGGTTAGCTTTTTTTACAAATAGAAAAGAATTTTTAAAAAAAAAATTTTTTTAAAAAAAATTTCATATAGATCCTTGGGATAACTACAGACAATGCAAGTAACAATATCACATTTCTCAAAGCTGTTGAAACTGATCTTTCCCAAAGATATATTTATTTTAACAGTGATAATAAACATGTTCAATACTTGGCTCACGTAATTAATTTAGTGGCACAGCAAGTTTTTACTACTCTTAAAGCTATACAAAATGATGATGAATCATTAGATGAAGAAGTTGGTAGTTTAATACATAAAGTAAATAATTTTATTATTCAGTTATTATTATCAATTATTATTTAATTAATAAATTTATTAAAAATTGTATTGATTTTTAGCTTCGTATTCTTATTAAAAAAATAAAAGCATCATCCCAACAAGAAGAAAAATTTAGAGTTCAATGTAAAGTTGCAAATGTTCCAAATCTTAATGTTGTACTGGATGTTTGTACCAGGTGGAACTTCACATATGCCATGCTTATAAGAGCAAGAAAACTTAAAGAAGTAAGTTTGTTTTATTAATTTTTATTTTAATTAACTTAAAAATAATTAAATTTTTTTTTTAGCCTCTTAATACATTAAGTAACAGTGATTCAAGTCTTTGTCCTTATGTTATTAATGAAGAAGAATAGGTTCGTTTATTAGAAATAGAAGAATTATTAAAGGTTAAATTTTATTATTATATATATATATATATTCTTAAAATTTAACATTTTTTTTTTTTTTTAGTGTTTTGTTAAAGCAACCAAGCAAATTTGTAGAGAAACATATTTAACACTATCATATGTGATCCCTATATATAATATTTTGTTAAATAAATTAGAAGATTTTTGTGATACTCCAGATCAATTTGAAAATGGAAAAGTAAGTTAAAGTTTTTATTTGATGTTTTATATTATATGTAATTAAAAATCTTTTTTTTTTTTTTTAATAGGAAGCAGCAATTAATGCTATTAATAAGCTTAAAAATTACTATAATAAAACTGACTCAACTTTATATGCAGTTTCATTGAGTAAGTTGTTGTTAAATTAAATTAATTTAATATTAATTTGATAATTTTAATAATTTTGTAATAGTTTTAGACTTACGCCTTAAAGTAGAATATATAAAAGATAATGAATGGGAAAGATAATGAATTGATAAAACAAAAAAATCTGTAAAGAATTTATTCATTTTATTGAGATTGTATTATAATTTTCTTCATTTTATACATATTATATCCCAATTTAATAGGTATCTGAACTCTATAAGATATTATATGCGCCTCAAGAAACTCAAAATACTAATATAGAATATAATTCTTCAGACAAAGATCTTGTTTCACATATTTTCAAACAGCATCGTATTGAATCAATAAGTAAATTTGATCATTATCTTAAAGCTGATCGAGCATAGCATAGCGGACATCCTTATATCACTTTGCCGATCATTGCCGATCATATAGTAAATTAGGTGATATCAGACTTTAAAGCTTCGGCCAAAGCCACAGAAATTCGGCCGAAGCTTGAAACTTTTATGGGCTATAGATTAATGGCTTTAAAATTAATGACCGAAGTAACACAATAAAATTTTAGGTAATACAAAAGTTATGATTAAAATTGTCTGATCAAAGCCCTAAATACACATTAAATATTTAGATAATAACTGAAAATTCAGAATTTTTATAGATAAATATGCCTGAAAAAGCTTATAGATGAAGGAATACTGTTAAATATTTTATTTTTTTAGGTATGGCTTCTAGACTTAAAATTTGTAAAATAGTAAATTATAAAAGAAGGTGTTGTATTAATAATTCTTTTAATATAAAACATTAATTAATATTTTGTTCTTTTCTTTTTTATAAAAACAGATTTTTTAGTATATAGCTTCTTGAGGTAATATAATGGAAAAAAGTTTTTCAATATAAGAACTATAAAAATATTAATTAACATTTTTTTCTTTTTTTTGTAAGAATACATCTACTTCTAATATTTGATGAAGATAATCAAAATAATTTTTTTTTATAAAATGTTACAGTTAACTTTTTTTATAATCACCTTTATTATAGTTATATTATCCTATATGACAAGTCACTTTAGTTGAGTGTCTCAAATTTTTATATATAAAAACTATTCGTTTATAATTACAAACTATTTATAGTTACTATTACATCTTTTTTTAAAAAATTTTATATATATGTAATTATAAAAAGATATTTATTAAAATATAATTGTTCTATGATCTAGTAATCAGATTTCAATGATCTTTAGCTTATTAGATTCATCTCATTAAAAGGAATCAGATGATAGTAATTTTATAGTGATTGGATTAATATTAACTAGGTAATCCAATTTTAAATATCAAATCAGCATTTTATATAAAATTCATGTAATATTTAATATTTTGATTTTATTTTAATTACAACAGGCTTTTGTAATCAGATTTTAACAATCTTAGACTCATTAGAATCATTTTATTGAGAGAAAGCTAATGGTAATAATTTTATAATGATTGGATTAATATTGACTAAGCAATTCAATTTTAAAACCAGATCAGCATTTTTTATATGTAAAATTCAAATATTTTGACTATATTTTAATTATTACAGATTCTAGTGATCAGATTTTAAAAAAAAACTCTCTCCTATTGCTACCCTGACCATTTTTTTTCAAGAAAAATAAAATTTTATTTTTTTATTTTTCATAAGGTGTCTGTTAGAAAACTAATAGTCTCTACCCTTTCTATCTCTTTTACTATAACTCAATATATCTTTTGATATATTTCCTCCTATCTGTATGTATTTTTTTCTCTAATTTTGGCTAGTTTTGATTTTCATTCTTTTCTATTCAAAGAAAGAAGTTTTTTGACTTGTTTGTTAACTATACCTTCTAAGTAGTCATAGGTTTAACACTCATCTTTCCTGTGCTAACCTAACAAGTTATTTAGATTTTTTTCAATTTATTCTTGATGGCTTAATACTTTTCTAGCAGTTTCATTTTTTTCCTTCTGCAACATTTTTTTCTTTTATTTTTAGGCACAAAAAATACTTTCTAGCTTACCTTTTGATAGATCATATGATCAAACATTAAGGTCCAATCAAGTTTGTTTTATCCTAAATAGTTTGAATATTAGACATGTGATTTAAAATGTCATTTTAACATTTCTGTTCCTCCTGCTATTGCTTTTAGCATGACTTCTTTGAGCTTTAACTACTAGATAAGTAGTTGCTTTATTTTTTTTTTATTTTTTTTTATAGATTTTCTTGCTTATATTTTTTCTCTCTTCCTTTTTTTGGATATTTTTCTGTCTAGCCCTTCAACCTGATTTTTTCTTTTTTTATAATAGGATATTTTTATAGTTGTTCACTCATGTGATTATCTTATCGCTTTTTTTATCAAATTGTAATAGTACAGAAAGATTGCTCAATTATGTAGAGTTATTTTATAGTCAGAATCCTTTCATTATGTTAACATCAATCTTTGGTTACTTTTAGAGTAATTGGGATATACAAATTGATTTATCTTTTTAGTATCTTTATACACGATAGTAAATTTTTTGTGTAATGTATTTTTGTTTTGTTTGTATTTATATTTATGTATTGGTTTCTTTACATTTTTTAAATAAAATTTAGTAAAAAGCTATTTACTAGTAATCAGATTTTGATGAACTTAGGCTTATTAAAATTATCTCATTGAGAGAAAACTAATAATAATAATTTTATAATGATTGGATTAATATTAACTAAGCAATTTAATCTTAAAGATCAGATCAGTATTTTTTACATGTAAAATTCATATAATATCAAATATTTTAACTGCATTTTAATTAGGCTGTTCTAAGCCAATTGTTTATTTAACAGGGGGAGATACTAAAAATAATACAACTATAATAATTTCATATGATAATTATACTGCTATTTTATTAGATGTATGATGTAATTTAAAAATGTATTGAACGAAAAATAAATAAAAATAATTAAAGTATTTAAAATTATTTATTTGTATAATTGTATATTAAAACTAATTACAGTATTTGTCAATATAATCTATGTTTTACGATGCTTTGAAATATGTTTGTTAGTTTTAATTTCTCTTTTAATATGAAAACTTTTTCTATTCTCTATACACATTTCACATAATAGATAAATTTGTTTGAAACGCTGTTTTAAAGATTCTGGAGATGCAACTAAACCTTCATTTTCTCTACAATAGTAACAAATTGGATAATTTCCCAATTTGTGACTTGAATGATACAATACTTCAATTGATGAATCACAATTGATATGTGTATATATAAATACTACTTCTTTCAAATAATGATCATCAGGAAAAATTAATGCACTGCAGGAGTATGAATATAATTCTAGTACTTGGTAAAAATCTTCTTGTTTGTCACTATTCAAAAATTTGTCACTATATACACAGCGACGCTTTTTACAATCTTTACAATCAATACAGTCAACTCTCTCTATAGTCACACATTTGGGACAGTTTATATTTAGTGACTATAATGAGATGTGACTATAAGCAATAAAATCTTATAATTAAATCAATAATTTTGGCTAGAATTATAAATTATTATAATTTTAGTTAAATATTCACATCATAGTAATTTTGTTAATATTATTCCAATTATTATGGATTTATAACCATTAGATTCCTCTTGATGAGACGATTCCAATGAGCCTAAGATCATTAAAATCTGATCACTAGAACCCGTAATAATTAAAATACAGTCAAAATATTTAATATTACACGAATTTTACATATAAAAAATGCCAATCTGGTCTTTAAAATCGAATTTCTCGGTCAATATTAATCCAATCGTTATAAAATTATTATCATTAACTTCTTCTCGATGAGACGATTCTAAATGAGTCTAAGATCATTAAAATCTGATCACTAGAACCCGTAATAATTAAAATACAGTCAAAATATTTATAAAAAATGCCGATCTGGTCTTTAAAATCGAATTTCTCAGTCAATATTAATCCAATCATTATAAAATTACTACCATCTGATTCCTTTCAATGAGATGAACCTAATGAGCTAAAGATCATATAAATCTGATCATTAGATCATAGAATAATTATATTTTGATAAATATCTTTTTATAATCACATATAAAATTTTTAAAAAAAGATGTGATAGTGACTATAGGTAGTTTATGACTATAAATAATAGTTTTTATATATGAAAATTTGGGACACTTAACTAAGGTGACTATATAGGGTAATGTGACTATAACGGAGATGACTATAAAGGGAGTTGACTGTATAACCACAGATTTTCCTTATGATTAGAATAGATTTTGAAATAGATTTTGCATTCGTCTATATTTATATATATGTTGGTCCAGTAGTTTCAGTTTCATAGACACTTTGAAAAGTCATGTAATGGTCAGTATTTTCTATTATTAAATGGAAGTTTATATGTTGAATTATATTAAATTTATAAAATAACAATTGATATTAAATATACAAAATAATAATTGATTATCTTGTAAAGGAATCAAATCTGAAAAAAACTTAAATCATGAAATTCTTATGATAAAAGACAAATTGGTTTACAATATGGATAAGTAGGATTATTGCATTTTTTTATCTTAAATATCAATAAAGTATATTAGAGAGGATAATAATATCTTTAGCAACTCTGCTTAAAATATTAATGAATTTCACTATAGTTATCACAAAACCTGAAAACTATAGATGTGTACATGGCAATAAGTATCCATAAATTCAATCAATGCAGAATGACGACATATTTGTGATTGTGTAGTTTCATTAATTTTCAAAATGAGATCTATAATAAAAATTGACTTCTCAAAATAATAAATAATATTAATATCAATTTGCATTTCAATAGATAGAATTTCATGATATATATATTATAAAATTTTGTAATTATAAAAGTTTAATTCAATAATAATATTTATTATCATACAAAATTGATTATTATTTCAAATAATTTAGTAATTGTTTTTCCACTTACTGATCTATGATATTTGAATTTCTTATCTTTTAATACTAGCTGTTCTGTTTGATTATTTAACATGTCTTGAATGTTTACTATACTCTCTTTTAATTCAGAATTTAATTTATTAAAGTCTTGAGTTTTTTTATGTATATCATCTAAAGTATTTGTCAATTGTCATTTCAAATAAAGTTACAGATTCAGGACTCATTTGATTACGCTTAATTGCTACACCTTGTAAACTCAAATTCAAGATACTTATAATACATTCAATTAGATTTATCCAGCTATGATTGGGCATAGTGCAGACTGCAATAAGTATATCAAAATCCTCTTGTAGTAAAAGAGCAATTAACACAATCTGCACAGATCCATAATTGTATCAATGATCTGGCTTTCTATCAGTATAAAGACATAGTATTGGTAATGTTACTTGATATTCATATTGGATATTAAGTGCATTTAAAAACTCAGTTGAATGTCTAATAGCAGGATTTGGCTCAAAAGTTGTATTTTTATAAGATACAAAAACTTGACTATCATAAAATGATCCAAAAATATCTTCAAGAATTGATATGAAAATGTAACTAATAGTATTAAAGATAGCTTTGTGAAGTCATGATCTGTAGCAGCCAATATACTATTTTGATCTACCATAGAATGTTAGTTTTGTATACCTGTAGAAATTGCAATATCTTCTTCAATAAAACTTTATATTTGTTATCTGCAGAAATCAAACAAGTCTACTGATGATACTTAATGCAAAATTCTCTGAAATACCAAAAAAGTGCTATATAATAGTATGCATTATCACTATTTTTCTGAAGCAACTGACCTTGTATTTTAAATTTTATGTTAAATTGACCAGTATGATATATAGATCGTATTGTAATAATATTTGTAGAACAAAATTGTAGATAAATCCATTCTTCTGATGGAATATAAATAGTGAAAGAAAGAGGATTGCCATGAATGGTATATAATTTTTTCATTATTATTTCATGAAGATTACAGACAGATAAGGCTAATGGCATGTATAAAATAGTTCTATATCTTTTGTTCATCTACTATAGGCAAGTTCTATTATTAATTACAAATAAAAATAATTTATTATATATATTAATAAATTGGAATATTTTATAACAAATTAAACAATAAAAAATCTAACCTGCTTATTGAAATATGCTTCTGTTTCATCCCAAAATGTATTAAATTTTGTTCTATCAAAACCATCATTTATTCACAAAAATCAGATATAATAATGGGATCTATCAAAGTTAACATCATTACATCAATTATAATCTCTCTTCTATATTATGATTGATAGAATTTAAAGATACAGCAGCATTACCAGTGAGATCAAAATGAAGCATACGTAATACAGCTGATATAACTTTTTGAATATATGAATACTATAAAAATTATTATAAGTAAAATAAAATAATATATTTATTAAACATTCATTGCATCATTTTTAACTTATTAAGCACATTCTTTTACATTTGTTATGTAAAATAATAGGGTAAATCTTCATAAATCTTAGCAAGTATTCATGCTTTCAAAGTTATATTTTGTTCATCATTAAATTTTTCAGCTTTCAGGATTTTTTATATAAAATTAATGGTTCCTAAATAACTATTTTGATAATACCTAAAAATGATAAATAATTATTAATATAAATTTATATTGTAAATAAATTAATATAATTTTATAGATATATTTTTGAACCTGTATATACTTATTAGAAATGTGAACTGCAATTCTTTTATAAATCAATATCTTTTCATAACATCATTTGGAAGATATTGCTAAATATTAACATATTCATAAACTTGTTTTTCAAATAAAAAATCATTCAGTTGTTTATATTTATCTTTAAGGTTATCATGTTTATAAGCAGCAGTCTGATACATAGTAAAATTATTTTTAGGATTATGAGCACTTTTATCACTATGATGATGTTTAGTCATAATAATAGTAACTTCGTTTAGATACTGAGCATATTTTTCTAAAATTCTAAGTAGAGAAAGAATTGCTAGAACTGCTTAATCTTATGTATTATTACTTGCCCCATAGTTGATTAATAAATAATCCAAGAGAACTTGAAAGTTAAAGTTTTGTTGTGACAATTAAATTTTTTTATGATGACCAGAATAGTAATATTGGTTGTATATTTCACCATTTTTATAGGTTTTTAGTTGTGTGAAAAGGATAGGCAAGTGATATAAATGTGCATTTAATGTGAAGTGATGTGAATCAATATATCAGATTGCATTTTTAATATGATTTACAAATATTTCGCTGATCATATCATGCATACCACCTGTCTAGCCAACTTTTAGATCTTGAAGAAGTTTAATAATTTCATTATAAAGTTAATTATAATTATTATATTCAGTAATATATTGAAAAAGTAAAAGTTTTTTTAAATTTTGCATTAAAATGCTAAAAGCATTTTCTTTATTTTGAGTTAGAATAGAAATATCTTGTGTATTTAAATTTGATTCAAAAAGACAAAATTTAACTTGCAAAAACCCTAAAACTTCTAGCATTTTTAAGTTATCTACTAGTCTATTATCTACATATTCAGAAATAATACACTTAATACTTTTATTAACTTGAATCAAAAGATAAAGTATATTTTGCACAAATATTTTACTGTAGAAGACTAATTAAAGGCATCCCTATTTTACATGAAAATTACAAAAATATATTTAAATTTTGTAGATCTATATCTATTTTGTAAATATCACAAAAGGCTTTCTTTAAAAAGTTAAGAAGTACATTATTACTGATGTTAGTGATATCATATAAGATAATCAATAAAATATCATCACATGACTGAAATGTCACAATTCTATTGGCCACATATAATGGATAATATTCGTTTTAAATTTGCAAAAATAGAGAGGGGGGGGGGAGGGAACGAAGAATTAACTTGGAACAGCCTAACATGAAAATTTCGATTTTTAACGTAATTTTGGCTGGCATTACGAATTCGGCCGGAATTAAGAAAATTTTGGCCAGAATTATGATCTGAAAATTGAGCCATTTGTATCAACTATTAAAATATCAGCCCGATTATAATACCTGGAATCGGTCATATGATTCTTCACTAATTCTATAAAACATTTTCATTAGTAAAAAATTCATCACTCAAATGTTTTAAAAAAATAAAAATACATAAAAAATTTAACCTTTAGTCAAATATATTGACGAAAGGTATTCACTTCTTTTCTTTAGGAACGTGCTGGAAGTCTGAAACGCTTCTGGACATACTATAATTCGTGGTAAATTAGTTTTATTTTTTGTGTATTAAATTTCGACTGTCTTGGACTTTCTTGCCGGATATTCTGAAACGGTAATAATATGAAGAGGTTATTATATTTAGTATAAGAACGTTACTAACATTCTTTTCTTTTCTTTTTTTATAGGAGTAAGCCTTTCTAGCACCACTTCTAAAGGTAATTTCGAATGGGAAGGATAAAGGAAGATAAAACTCGAATTGTATTATTAGAGATGCTGGAGGTGTTAGCTAAAAAACACTAGTGTATAATAAATAATTAAACTTGCGGCTGTATGGGTTTTTATTTGATAATTAATATTGATATAAGAACGTTACTAACGTTCTTTTTTTTCTTTTTTTCGTAGATACTGCCTTGAACTTAGAATTAGACTAAGTAAGAGTAGTGTAAGAGTTATTGGGGAGAAGTTATTTTACTTTTATTACACAAAGAATATTTACTAATGTTCTTATTTGCTTTTTTTATAGGTACCGGCTTTGATGATATTTGAATTAGGTCAGATGGAAAGGTAGTTGGATAGGGGGGTAGGAGGATATAAACGCATGTTATGAATAATAAAATATTGTATTAAATGGTTTATAATTCAGTTATACCTCATAAAATATCACACCAAAATTGATGTGACTATAAGATTATAAGACCCGTGCCAACGATCAATATGATTATTATGACCTAAGAGAAACTATAACTAGTTGTTATCAGTAACGGTAGACAAAAAACGAATAGTCGAGGTATTTGAGGTTGCAAGGACATTCAGTCATAGACTTATAGTGAATATAAGTTTACAAAACAATTTCCTTTAACATCACAAAATTAGCTCTTGTGAAATTTTATATTATTAGTATTGGGTATGTAACGTTTTTATACAATAATATATATAGAGAGTCTACAATGGCGTTTTCTGCTGTCTTTAGAACGTACAGTGGTGAGCATTACTTTTTGGAAGCGGAAACAGAGGTTTACTGATCACCACTGTATCTCTTCATTATATGAATATCAACAATATTAATTATAAATTTGCTTGTCCTGTAGTTGAACTCATAGGCAGTCTATTGTTTATCCATTGTATCCGATTTTTATCATTATATTATCTACTACAGCGTATGATCACTATGTTGCATAACACATGGAGATAAGACGAGGATATTCTTCGTGTCAAAGGGGGCACTGTAAGGGCCGGTTGATTTCGGGACATGTTATGCAAGAAAGTTATTGTAACTCACTATACAAACGAGGTTCGAAAATGTGTCTTATCCATCAGGCCAAAGATCAAGTTACAACATAATTAAAAAGGGGGGGATATATCGATAGTATTAAAATATTGGGAGGTTTTTGTGTTATATCAGAAAGAGATCGTTCTATTTTTTTTTTCACATGTGGCCTTAGACTAGAGTTGTTGCTTCATAGTATTCTGTTATTTTGATCGCAATCAATATCACAAATAGACACGTGTTTTTTGGTATACTATTAAATGGAGTTAGGATTCGAATTCTTGCTAAGTTATCCTAGAACAATATTACTTGTTGTGATCCGTTTGTGCCATCATAGCTGAACATGAAGTAGACTAGTACCATAGAACATCTTAGGTTACGAACTAAGTCCTTTGACAATGAGCAGAAATATAGTCCACATTAAAAAACCGTCTGTGAAAAAAGCTAACCTGATGTAGCTCTCGTATATTATTACTACTTTGCAATCGCCAATAATTGTAGTAGAATTATTGAATTGGAGATCATTGCAACCCGATTAGGAAGACAAACGATTATCCCTACTGTGTTGTTTATTATGATCATGATACTGATAAATAGAATATTGGATTAAACAATAGAGAACGATTTATGTCTTGAGTAATATCAAGGTACATGGAAATGATGTATTAATTAAAGAATGGCAACCAGGACAAAAAATCAGTAGCGGTGCAAACCATTTCATAGTTTCACGAACTATATTCCAAGAAATACATGAGGAAATAGCGAACACAGTTAACATTAACATATCGATGAAGAAACAATAAAATTATTGGTCTTATTCTGCAATATACACACTACCGAAACTACATTACATTTTAAGTATAGATATTGAAATATTCTACGTAACACGTAATCAGATAATGCTATATTACTGTTAATTTTGTTCGAATCTAGTGAGAAAAAGGGATATAAAGCATGTAATAGTATATGGAAGATTAGCCAACTTTTGAGGTACATATATGTCAGAAGTGCTTATATGCAAGTGAAATTACGCAAGAATGTAAAGAGGACTTTGGAGTCATAGTGGGTTTATTAAAGGATAAGATATCTGTTAGTGATGATCCTGCGTCTAAGAAACGTCACGTAGAAGAAAAAAATCAAGAAAAAATAATTATAAAAGCGTCATGTATCATCACGGGCTAAGATCCGAATTTTGTACTTGTTTTCTTTGTAAAGAAACGTCATCATGTATTCATAGCGTAATAAAAATTTTTATAACGATCGACTGATCGTGATAAAATGTCACGGTTCCCATAACCTAAACTTCGAGGTGTACTTTCCGGAAAAAATATGCCAAGATCATGGGGGCTCTTTACTCTAGTTTTGAATTTTAATGATTAATTGTCCCTTGTTGATCTTTATATACGTCAAGTCTTTCTATGATGGTCGATGCGGTCATATTCCTTCAAATGTTTTTTGATTCACCTTTGGAATCAGAAATCCATCGAAAATACATATCGTTATTTCATCATCGATATCATTAACCAAACGAATAAGTTTATTTTCTAGAAAATGTCATCACGGTACTAATTGATTTTCCTAATTCTACAGATGTCCATGAAAATTTCGGACATATTTTGACCTTTTGCCGAGAAAATCTCTATTTTCGGCATCACACGTACCATAGGCGCAAGTGCAGGGACCCGTAAATCTTCGAATTATTTCGGCTAAATTGAAAGTTTTCACAGCTTGCAAAAATTGAAACACATTGATTATAATGCAATGCATTAAGCAACAAATTTGCGGATGAAAATTATGTACAGCAATTCTAGCGAATAGAAGCTTTGTTTTATTTTTTACATTAGCAAGAAAAAGAAAATTAATATTCTATATATAAAGAGGGGTTTAGGTATTTATAAAAAATATATATATATAATTTGTTTTAAAATTTATGAAAAAAATATATAATTTGTTTAAAATTTAAATCTTTGAGGGAAGAAAAGAATATATATCATTGAGGGATAATTAATCATTTTTATCATTTTTGACCGATTCAACGCCAACACTAGACCCAGATATGTTTAACGCACCTTTTATGAAACTTAATTTATTGGTGAAGATAGAAGTTTTGTTTTCTCAAAGAATTGATTTGTTTGCCCAATTCATTAATTTGAAAATTGATTTGTTTGATAATATGTCAAGTTTCTAGATTTGAATAAAGGTACTTAAAATTAGTGATTTTGTACTTATTAGATAATATTGATAATAATCATTAAAAACTTCTTTCACGTACGTCATTAATTGGTTTAGTTGAATCCTGAGTCTTGAGGGGGCAATCCAATAGACATAATATCTATTTTTTTGGTATTTTTATATAAATACGACCTTCCTGTCATTGCACAATAAATAATAGCTTGTTTTAAAAGTTCAAATATAGATTCGTGTTTAATATAAGAATGTCACTTATTAGGATGATGCATAAGTCTTACAAGTCCAGAGTAAAGGCTATATCTTAGATTTCGTTGATTTATGTAATTAGTTGTAAGTTGTTCTTTTAGTGTTTTAAGTTGTTCTTCAGGATCATAGAACATAAAGAGCTGATAGTGTAACTAACTATTGTCCAAGTAAAATGATATTGACCCTATTTAGAAATTATATTGTAAAAACTGGAATTGAATTTGATAAAACACCATGAGAAAAATGATTATATATTCAGCAATCTAACCGCAATTGACACATATTTTTCATCAAATGATAATATACTATATGTCAGTTTAAGTATTTCTTCCAAGGTTATAATTTGGCCAATTATAGAATAACAAAAAAATTAATTAAATTATACAAAAGGTGTTAGGGTTTAGGATTAAAAAGCTTAACTTACAAGAATCCTTCCTTTGCCACGTTAGATGATGCTAGATCTTTTGCTTCCAATAGTGATAAATCAGATCCAGTTATACAAACTGGTATAAAGTTGACATCATGGACTTAACAGTTACAGTAAAAAATGGTCTCATTACACTTTTGTCATTATAAGATGGAAATTTATTTGCTAAACATGAGGTGTGAATTTTGGCCTCGTCATAAATTATTGAAAAGATGTTGCTCTTGAGTTTTTCTTATTAATATCTGCCATAATATTAGGATAATATTCTTTAAGGTGTATCACATCACAAGACTTCTCTTACTAAGCTGGAAGATTAGCAAAGATTTGGGCTACATTGTAAAGTCTTGATGTTTACAACATTAAGAGTTTTATATTTCCTGGATCTATATCTTAGCATAAAAACAATTTTATTTTTCCTGATGCATATAAAATCACACAGAGTTAAAGGAGAATATTTATTGATTTTTTATGTATTTTAGAAAAGGAGAAATTAAATAAATGAAATATATGACATACTTTCAAGAGAGGAAGCATGCGAATCTTAGGTGATTCTCTACATCATCCCGTTTTGTTGCTTCGTTGCTTTCACACATTTAAAGAATTTCTATGGCTGATTTGTTTTTATCACTATTACTATTTCTAAACGTGAGACACTTTCTAAATGTGATGCTAACACCCAACCATATTTATAAAAATTTTCGTTTATCACTTCTATTCACACAAAGGATTAGATGCCACAAGAGAATTTTAGAGATGATAAAATTTCGAATCTACAACATAAATTCCGAAGTTAACGAGAGATAAAAAATAAAATAATATCCACGAAAATATATACCAACTTATTTTCACAAGACTCACTCCGCTTCACATTCAAAAAGGTGTATTGGAAATATTTTTTGATACACAAAATCTCGAATTGCTGAAAATCAGGTGACTGCACCGATTTGACACAGGCATATGTCTAAGTATAATCTTCATATTTGTCGGAATATTCTCGTTTAGCAGCTTGGATTGAATTAATTCGAATGTTTATATTCCATTTGATTCTTTGTAGGGCGGATAAAAGAGTTTACTGTCACCCTTTTATATGATTTGCAATCAGATCTAAGAATCAAATTTGGAATATGCCTTTGAAGAAAATTGCGTTGACCTCAACCAAAAAATTTTGTAGAATACTGGTAACCATCTCCTGTAAATATAAAAAGATTGTGAACGTTTATCAATAACTATTAAAGGTAATCCCGATTTTATGAGAAATCGATCGATGGCATAGCCTTATTCCATAATAGAGAAAGCAAGGAAAGTTCCTTCCCATTATTTTGTACTATCTGTTCAACTATCTATCCACGTATCAAATTGTCTAATGTATTCTAGTTTTTTAATCTCATTACAAAAACTTTATCGTTGTTTCCTAATCGTCCTGTTCCAAAAGATCACGAATTCCAATCACTACCATATTACATTACATATCTCATATCATCCAAAGATAATTCCATCAAAAATTTGTCCGACGGTTAAGGCATTATCCTTGAAACTGCATGAGGAATGACAATAATTTTGTTATTCTTTTTTTCTAACGATTCTTCTAATAGGAAATGATCAGATAATACTAAAAATTAGGTGATGTTCTTGAAGGCATATGCTTATTTTCAATGCCTATTTTTATTAAATAAAAAATAAAGCTTTATATATTAAACACTAGTATTTAAAGTGATAAAAATTATGAAGTTCGAAAAATAAAATGTTAACGAAATCGCCAAGGAAAATCTTAAATGAATGTAAAAAGGAATAAAAAGGGAAAAAGAACCGGATCTTCTTTTAACAATCATCATCAGAATCATCGGGTACTACCAAATCCATCATACCTGAATCTATAAAAAAGGATAAAATTGAAATCAATAAAAAAAAAACACGATTGATAATATGATGAAAATGATTAATTAATAATAATAATAAAAAAAAAAAAGATTATTACCCATAATATTCTTAGCAGGAGTCCTATTCACTTCTAACGGTCTACTTGTATAGACAGCTTGTGGATGTGTTTCGTAAGTAATAGGACTTTCTTTGTCAACTGGTATTCCATTTTCTTCGATAAACTTTTCTATTATTTTAATTTGTTTATACAGTTCGGTAGTATAGACTATCGAATCTTCTTTCAATTTAAAAAGTATTTCATATAATACTTCAGCTGTTGGTCGTTTGTCAGGTACTTCGTCCCAGCATTGATCAATTAAATCAATAATTAATTGTGGTGTTAAATCTTTTCTAATTTTTGGGCGAATACCCGAAATGATTTTCAACACAAGCGCATGATCATGTGGAACGTCATTGAAAGGCGGTATTCCAGTTGCCATTTCATTCATAATGATACCAAATGAATAAATGTCCGCCGATGGATTGTAATCTTCTCCGCACAACACTTCAGGAGCTACGAATGGTAGAACCCCAAAAATTTTATTATTCTTCTTAGAAGAAGATACTTCAACCATTTTACTTAAGCCAAAATCCGTAATACGAGTATAATTTGTATACATAACTATATTTCCCCCATGTAAATCACGATGAGTTAATCCAGCTCTATGAATACTACGAATACCTCTAATTATATCACAAAGAATATCTAATTTCTTGTGCCAAATCAATTTGTTGAATTTCTTATCTAAATATTTCCGAAGACAACCCTCAGGAGCGTATTCCATAACCATCATAAAATTACCATCTTTTGGATTACGGGTTATTCCGAAGCAAGGAGTAATCCCAAGAGTTATTGATGTCTCGAATGATCTTACTTGAAGTCTAAGCTAAAAAAGGATCACAATAAACAAAAACAAGATGAATAGGTGACGATTGTAATATTATCAATTAATAAGAGAATATTTTTACCTCATCTATAAATTCTTTTGTCTTATTTGTAGAATCGAATAAACTTTTCAGAATAACTGATTTGCTACTATCCCTCCACCAATCCATATACTCAACACTCCAATTAGTGATCATTCCTTCATCCCAAATTGCAAAATAAACTTCACCATAACCACCTTTGGAAAGATATTTGATATTTGAAAATTTCTCATAAGGGATCCATTCAATTACTTTAAAATGATCTTTTGCACCAATTTGTGCTTGAAGAATAAATTCATCTACATCGGGATTACCACTTGTCCAGTTAACCGATTGTTCTTGAAAATGTTTTGCATTACAAGAGTTACACCAATTACGATAAGTATTTGTTTGATTACATTCTTTGCATATTCCAGGACGTATTTCATGAAATTCATGATCAGGTTCCATTATAAACAATACGTCTATTTTACGTAAATGATATAAAAAAGGATTAAAATTCAAAATGGTAAAAGTAAATTAAAATGTATCTGGTATGGTATTTATAGCAGGCGTTAAAATAAGATTTAACCCTTATTTGGTTAATGATTGTGCAAGGATCGGACGTCTCGAGTTCCATATTTAATGAAAAAAAAATTTGGCTACTATTTATAGTAAGAATTAACGTTTATAATGAAATCATGATAAAGACGTCAGCGCAATAATGGTTGGCGCAACCTTAACACAACCGCAGAGTAATATGTAGGAGTACAGTCAAAGTTTTCGTGCACATTATTCCACATACACGGTCTGTAATGTAACGTGTACAAACAAAATACACATTGTTGTAGAAAAAGGGGGGTCAAGACAAGAAACTTTATTGAGGGTAAATCTTAAAAGTTTTAAAATAAAGGAACAAAGGGAATTGGAAGGTTAACACATAATTTTTTTGTAAAATGAAATAAAAATGAAATAGAAATTAAATAGAATTTACTATTAAATCTTTTAATTATTATTTTTATTCCTTTCTTTTAGGTAGATTTCGGGTAAAGAAAGATGAGCACGAAATTTATTTGTTTTTTTTTTTATTAAGATCTTATGATCTGTAGAATAATTCTCGTGATATAAATAAAAATAAGTGTAGTAGGTATCAAACGACAAAAAAAAAAGAAAAAATATTTCCCAACACTATCTCCTCCAAATAAACAACAAGCCAATTCAAGTTTCGTTCAAAATACTTCTTTTTGGATCAGATTGTCTTGTGGATCACCATATTGACAACAAAGTGCCTTTGTAATTCCTCCAGAGAGTTTATCATTAACTAAATCATTTCTATTATGATCATCAACGCATTCGGATTTCGGGAACCCAAGGACCGTGGAGGCCCGATCTCCTTGTGAAACAACTTTTAAAGGATGAGCTCTTCAGATTTTTCATGAAATTATGAGCAAAAAAGGTTAACGTGTCTATCAAACTTATAAACGAAACAAGTACTTTTGCTGAAACTTTTCGTATTATGTTTCGATCTGAACCTGCTTGAGACTTGGAGAGTTTGAATGTTTGCTGTCAGATAATTATAAGTTTCGAATACTAATATGTGAATATGACGCAAACATTTTATATAAAGGAGTCAGGAGTCAGAAATGCAGTTATTATATTAAACAATACAATCTATTTGATAAAATAAAATACACGGATTGGACAAAACAAATGAAAGATGTCAGTACCCTAAAAAGGTTATTGTTGAGAGACGATAAAAAAATGATCAGCCCTTAATAAATATTATTATATTAAATTATTGTATTACACATTTTTGATGTCTAACAATAATGATACGTTTTACTATGGACTATCAAACCAATTAACTAAAGTACTTAATTTTCTTTCTAACAAGGATTGCATTGAAAACCAAATCCAACATCTGTATTGTTACAACCACATTGACACGCTTGAAAATTAATCGGAAGAGTATTTACTGCAACACAATTATAAAGTGCGTTAGGGATACAAGTACCAGTTTGCATGGACCAACCACAGGTGCTTCCTGCAGTATAGCAAGTGCAAGGGCCATCGGTAGTAGAATTTACACTGATAGAGAATGTGATGACAGTAAAGATAAGAACGAGGAGATATCGAAGATGAACCATAATGTTTATCCTGAAAATTATATATGTTAATAAATTTGGAGTAAAAATTAAAAAAAAAAGACATTTTTCATTATATAAACCTTGACTTTTAATTTATTTTATTCCAAATAAGGACAGATGAATAGGATGGACTTAATATTATGATTCTTGTTTTTTAGAAAAAAATCGGGAGGAAAATAGGAGCTCCTTTATAAAAGTTTTCTACTTTAAAACGAAGAGTATAAAGATAATCTATTTTTTTTTTCCTTGTATACTAAGTGCACCGCCACATAAGCGTCTGAATTGAACTATAATACGGAATATCATATCTCTCTTAATATAGAAATCCTGTACCTTGAATGATTCGGGAAAAAATAAAAAAAAGAAAAGATTTCCAGAGAAAGTTAACAATTTCCAAAAAAATTTATCCCATAGGTAAGTTGCCAAGCGAAAATCGTTGAACGAAATTGATATACATTTTATAGTAATCGTCGGTCCAGATAACTCGTAAATCTGGCTATATAGCAGTGTTAGCAGGTGATTGTCACCCATTGTATTATGTAATAATAATAAAAATATCCCGAAAATCAACATGTCACTATCAGAGTAACGTAACTCGTAACACCGAGTTCTTTAATTAATAGATCAGCCGAATCCGTCTAAAAATATTTTCATATTGAGAGCTCCAGCAAACTTTCGACAAAGAAAATTAGAAAAGTCGATCCACATGCACTCTCCCCTGTTTCAAATTTACACGTGCTCAATAACATATGTTTTCCGGAATGTCGACATGAAAAAAAAAAATAAAAGTTTTCTTTCAAAGAAGCATTCCAGATGATAATGGAATCTGACATGTCTAAGGTTCACCCTTACCGTTATTATGTGAGCTGTCGTAATTGTTTGTTTAATATAGGTACTCGGGTAGGACTTAATATTAAAAAAAAAAATAGTTCTTCAAAAGGAATGTTTTATTGATGCAAAATGAAAATCGTTCCAGCCTTTCTCTGTTCTTTTTTGAAAAATCTTTCGGCCTAAAAATGCTAGATCAGCCACTAACATTAATTTTTAATTATATGATAAAATAATTAATGTTTTTTTTTAAAAAAAAAATAAAAGAAAATCTTTCTAAATCTGTTAAAGATATTTTCGGACCATTTTAAGGACCGTTGAACGCCAAAAGGAAAATTCCTCTCATAGTAAATCATTGTTTACAATATTTTCGTCATAACCGAGCCATAAAAGGGAAAATCTTCAATTAAAATTCGGAGTTCTGAAAATCATGTTAATTATAGTGGCATGATATGCTAATTATGATTTATTATATGTTCTAAATTAGTTAGTTAATCTAACTAATTTTTCTCTTGAAGTATTTCTGTGGAGATCATTCGATCTATGTATCCGTTATTTATCATTTTTTTCCTCCCGTTTTATGTTTTTTTCTCTTTTATTCTCTTTTTATTCATTTTTACAATCGCTTTCTTTTTTTTTTTAATATAATGACATGATTTTTTTTGAACCGCCCTCCGTGTTTTCCGAATTTTAATCGGGGAACAAACTCTTGGCATACATATCTTTCTTACCCAAATTTTCTTGGCAAAATCTATACAAACCAAAATTGTTCTAGAAGCATTTTTCTTGGCGTGGTTTTGTCCCCACTAAATTAGTGTTTGGTCACTATGGCACCATATATTTTAGCGTGTTTCATATGACTAATGAGACTTTTATTGGCCGAAATTAAACAATAAATGTCGCATTTCTTTACGTTTACGTAATTACTAATTAAGTTCTTATTATAAATCATGACAATGATATGCTGCATTTTGAGTAAGTTCATTCTAATATACAAATGTTGATCAAAATCTTACATTTTACCCATTTTGTTATCAAAAAAAAAAAAAAAAAAAAATTTATATAAAGTACCTTTGATTTCAAAAAAAAAATTTTTTAACAAAAAAAACCTTAAATTTGTTTTGATTCAAAAAAAAAAAAAAAAAAAAAGAACGTAAACAAAAAAAAACATATATATATATATATTTAAACGAACATACTGTATATATAAAATTTTTTTCTTATATTCTTATTCAACAACAAAAACTAAAAACTCAAAAATGCACAAATTATTATTTTATATCTTATTCATCATCGCTATTTTATCTTTCTTACACACAACATCAGTATATTCATATCCCGTTGGGGCATGCGATATTGAAAGTAAGCAACTTTTCCAAGACTTTAAAAAAAGTACTCACTTGTAAATATTATGCATTTTTACTTATTTTTCTTTTTTCTTAATAGATTGTGAAGATGAAATGGCAGAACGTGATTATAATCCTGATCCATGGTAAATTACATAATTTATATTACAACCATCAACCATCCATTTGTTTTTTTTTTTATAATGAACATAAAAAATTAAAAAAAAAATCTTAAATTTAGGTCAAAAATAAACGATGATGATGAACTAAAAGTGATTAATCTTCCGTAAGTATTTATATTAATACTTATTCTATTTAAATTTTCATGGAGATGACAAGAAATTTTGTTAAAAATTTTTTTTTTATTAGGGCAATATTTAATAACTTGTTATAAAATTATATTATCATCTCGTTTAAAAAAAAAAAGGGGGGGAACAAAATTAATTTTATTATGATAAATAATAGTAATTAATTTTTCTTTTTTCTTTTTTTTTTTTCTTTTTTTTTGTTTCTCGTTTTCAAAAAAAAAAAAAAACCACATAAAAAATAGAGCAAGAAACGGGCCACTTCGAATTCTATTTAACATATTGGTAGTAAGTTTCTAGTCAATCAGGAGCGAAGGAACGAGAAACGAGAAACGAGAAAAAAAAAAAAAAATTTAAATAGAAAAAAAAAACAAATTTATAAATATTTACGGTAATTTAATAATGGCAATAGGTCTTTTTTTATGATGGTAGAAAAAATTTTAATTAAGCTTAAGGTTTTTTTTTTTTAGATTAATTTTATTTTTTTGTAAATAATAAATTTTTTTTTTTTAAAAAAAATGAGATATATAATAAAACACGATATTAAAAATTTTATAATAAAAAGTTGAAGTTGGAATGATTTCATGCAAACGTAACATGGTTTCAATTGTTTCTTGTAGAAGTGATTCAAATAAATTTCATTAATGAAAAAGACCTTATTTGGATCATAAATAAATTTAATATATTATACTTGGATAAATTCAGTTAAATACTTGATAAATGTGCATGCATTCTCCGAGATCTTCATTAACCATTATAGGGAATTCTGAAAAATGGCTTTTTTTTCATTACCGTCTCGCTACGAATTTGGAATGGCTAGGTTTAACGCCTGCTTCTCATTTGAACTTTTAACCTTTACCTTAATTGTTCATTACATTTTGATTGTCGAAAACAGCTGATAAGATATGTAATATGATAAATCACGTGACACCTTGCTATCAAAGAGGCTTTCACTTGAAACAGATTTTTTTAAATAAAATATTTTATCGCCATTTTCAAAATGATGCACACAGTTATATCCGAAAAAAAAAGCAAAACCGAAAACCAGGGGAAAAACCGAACAAAAAAATGGATGAAAACCGGACGAATATCGGTATTCGAATATTCATTCAATCACGAATAAATAGCCCTCACCAATTTGAAAACGGCGATAATAGTAATTCATAATGTTTTATAAAAACTGTTTACACATCCCTTATCAATAATTACTTTTTTCGTATGCACGATTGTTAATGATTGTACAAACATTTTATCATTCAGGTTTAAGGTTTACTAATAAAATATTGCACAACTAACGCAGGTTCGCAATCTCATAGATAATTTAACTCCTTTGTTCCACTTTCTATAAATATTTTAAACCTAAAAAAGTTGGTTCGGAATTTATGAAAAATTTTTTTTTCTTAATTTACATATATGGAAAACAAAGCTTTGAGAAGTTTTTCTAAGTTCGCATGCAATCGATCGATAAACAAGAGATTTTTACCGAATCATGTGGCACAGACAATACTACGTATCAATGTAACATATTACCTATGTCAAGTGATCAAAGATCGTTTCACGAACTATATATCAAATTATCGGTTAAAAAATCACTAAACTCGTAATCGTTAATAACATACGATTAAGGTGAAAAACATGAAATTCAAACGTGGCTTAGTAATTTAAAAGTAGGCTATGTATGGCTATGAAAATCAGTAAGCCACTAATGAGTCAGCCTCGAGATTTATATTATTATTATTTTTTTTCGATCGATAAGAAATAAAGATCGTTTGTGTAGCAAAGATTGTCAAAGAGCATCGTATATTCTAAATTTTTAAATTTTCCCAAACTGGATTTGTCAGCGAATACTTAGTGAAAATGATTCGAAACTCTATATATAGAGGATAATAATTATGATAAGCCAAGCACTGCCTCAGTTTGATTAATAATAAAAACAGGTGGCTTTGCGAAGGGAGGCTATGTTAAAATATACGGAAAAGCCCTTCTTCCTCTTGCATTAAATGATCATATTCATCGATCAAAATTTCCCGATAGGTTATGAAATAATAAAAATTATTTTATTGTTAAGTTAATTATGAGCGTGGCTGTTATAATGTGGCTGCGCTTTCGCTACGTGTCTTCTCGCTCTCAAAAAAGTGAGAATTAAAATGAATTAAAATCATTTCCTCAATATAAATAAAGATCATTACGAGCGTGGAATAAGGGAAGCCACATTTAATTAAGAAAAATCGAAATTATTGCTTGCATACGGGAGACTTTTATTTTAATTAACAAATGTGTTGCATCGCCACGTTTTTCTTTTATATTTAAATTTGAATGCTTTGTTTTGTTTCTTTTTTTCTTTTAACATTCTTTCTTTTCAACATTCTTCACATAAAGAAAATATCTACAAATAGACAATAATTCACTCTTTCACCGATAATGAATAAACAGTTTGATTTATTTTTATATTTCATAATACTCTTATATTTAATCGTGATTGCGAATGCATCACCAGGTCCTTATTGGGATGAAAGCCCATTGCCAACACCATGATCTGATTGTAATTAGACTATTTTTATAATTTCTTTAGCTTTTTTTTGAATTGTTTGATTTATAAATTTTTAATTTTGTAGAGAATTGTGATGTATGCAAGTTGATGAATACTATCACAATTACATTTTGACAACCATGGTAAGTAAGGTTTTTTTTTTTTCGAGAAAATTTATATATGTGTATGGGCATATACAATTTATTATTATTATTTTTTTTTTTTTGTTTATCAGACATTTGGTTTTCATTGGGGCCCGCCTAATCAATAATGATTAGAATCTTTTAATTCGTTTGCAATTCGCGTATATAAATTTATCATATTATATGATACCTTTATTACGCGATCTTTTTTTTTTTTTTTTTTTTTTTTTTTATTTTATAAATATTTTGGACAATTAATAACGTAATAATCTAATCACTTTACACGCTTACACTTACTTTTTCTTTATTCTTTTCATCTCATAAAAAAAACAAACACTTTAACCCTTATGTAATCGATCAATCGATACGCACGCAATCTTTCAATCATGATTGGACATTTTTTCATTATCATCATCATGCCGCATTTTTTTAAAAAATTTTTTTTTTTTCATTTTTTCATTGATTTTGGTATATATCTTCTTGATGGTTTGATTTTTACGCATTTTTTTTTTTTTTTTTTACTATCTTTATGTATATAAATTTGTTGTTTTTTACAAATCACAACTCAAAAAAGAAAAACCTTTTTTTTTGTCGTAAAAGGAATATAATAACTTTTATACAATTATGTAAATTATAAATTGGAATAAATGAAGTTGTAAATATGAAAATAAAGAGAAAATGCGTTTAATTTAATTAGAAATATACATACATATATATATATAGTATTTTTTTTTTATCACATTTAACATAAAATAAATCCTTATATCATACGTGCCAATTTGAAATTTTGAGATCCATTTTATATAAGCAAGTTTTTAATTCAATACTTGTCCGATTTCTATATTGAGGATCAAAGCATCAAATAATTCTTTATAAAATTTTCTCTTGGAAATATAAAATAAAACAAATTAAAAAATGACTGTTCAATTGGATAATATAGTATTCTATAGAATTATATCTATGCTTTTCTCTTGATTTACTAAGCCAACAACTACTTAGTTGTTATAGGTGACTTCGTAATTTGTGGGATAAGGTCAATTGGCGCTTACTGGTCTGTTATGGTAATATCGTTCCGTTGTCTATATTCCTCCATGTGGACACAAGAGAGCCTACTCTTAAAATGCCGTTTCCACCGAGATCAACACAATATGTGTTGGTGTTTAATTAGGAGAACGATCCGGCGAATCTCATTTTAGGCGTAATACCTGTTTTCATTTTGGTACAAAGTAGGCAGATAACTATGAAAGTCATTTTTTTTTTTCTCTTATTTATATGTGGATCACACATTAACTGACCGTTCCTCATCGTCCATACCATGCAATTCTTATCGTTGTTTTTTCTTCTTAACAAGTTAATGAAATATTTCAACGAAAATATAGAAGAAAGAACAGAGTAATAATTGTTTGTTGAAACTTTCAAGTTATATTATTTGACGTCATGAGACCATAATACAAGTCAGCTTCCATTCTTTGAACATTTTCTAAAGTTGTTTTCAGTTAATAATTTAACGCTTTCATAAAAATATTTGTGAAAGATATATGAGAATGATAGTAAATATCATTTTGAAATAAAAACAGTATGAATTATCCACTAATAAATGAACGATTGATTTCAAATCTGTATATGAAAGCAGCCATTACTCCTTTTTTAAACTTCATGACCATATTCGTCCGAAAATATCGAATATTTTCTGAAAGATAATGATTTAAATGTGGAACGATTAAATATAACATTAATACTGTATATTACATGACACTTATTTTTAGAGATAGAAAACAGTTAACAACTAAGCCACAAATCGTATATTACTAAAGACAAAATATAAACACAATGATTGAACAAACAGTTATCTCCGGTTGTCTTTAGATTTATAAACGTAAACTATTTAGAAGATAAATCTTCACCTCGTCATTTCTGTAATTCATATGTGTATCATCTTAGATCGTACGCTCCATAAACCTTTCGAAAGTGGATCAGATGTTTCTATAAACGAATAGTATCGCCTCCCATGTGACTTTTTGGCCGGCATTACAGCTTTAAGAAATTAACCATGTGATTTCACACCCCGAAAAAATTCTTAGTTCAGGGGGTATTAGTAATAAATCACCCGACACGTATCAAATAATCAATCGAATATCCTATACTACCATGAAAGTGTGAGTAGATTGTCACTCGTCTGTAAGTGGCTAGGTACTCATATGCATTCAGATCCACAATACAGTCAAATCTCAATATACCGAACTCGCGGTTCAAGAGCAAAAGCTCGGTATATAGTGGAAGTTCGGTATATAAATCTGGTTTATATAAGCCGGTTTACAGTAACGAGTTCGGTATATGAATTTATCACGTGATTAAAGAATATTAATTTTGGCTGGAATTAAGATTTAATTATCACACAGACCAGTAAAATTTCAACAAGTTCGGTATCAAGAAATTTTTTTTATATGCTTTATTATAAATCGGTATATCGAGTTCAGTTTTCATAAATTTTTAGGTTTATTATACTGTATATAAAAAAAAAAAAATTTTTTTTCGCTCCATGCTCATAACGGTTTAGAAACTTTGTATATTATTAAAAAAGATTATGATATATTTTAACATTATTTTATTCCCACAATTCATTAAATAAAAGTGTTTATATTGTTTATAATATTTACAAAGATTGAATTTACAATTTCTATTAAAGGTTAATGTCTAAATATTTAATTGTATGACACACATTGTTTTGCTTGGGGAGCATATCTATTCATGTTTCGTTTTTTAAGAAATCTATAAACTAAAAATCCAGCAATAGAAACAACAATAGAAATAATAATTCCAAAAATAATACCAATTTTCCTGCCATTACCATTATCAGGCTTTTCAGGATTTTTCTTGCCATTTTCGCCATTATCAGTTGGCAAAGTATTTACAGCAGTAGTAGTTGGTGAATTTTCGAGACCGAATTGTGTTACCCATGTATAATTTTCAGGATTGCTTACATCAAGAATATAAAAAAATGGGGCTTGTGATTCATCATATGTACCTATATCATCTGGAGAATTTTTACCTAGAATAAATAATACATAAGTACAATAACTCAAGACTGAATATAAAAAATGTATTAATTTTACCAAAAATCATGAACATATAATTTCCAACCAAAGCACTAGAATGACAATTAAGTATTGGTGATATACCACCAGAAACGGATGGAATTGACCAACTAAATGGATTTGCTTTTGTATCTAATACAGCCAGTTGATTTATAACATTTCCATTACCATTAAATCCACCATAAATAATTATTCTTTGATCTGGTGCTAAAAAAAAAACAGTCATTTATTTTAGTTGTTATTTTAAAATTACTAATTATAATATAATATTTACTTAAAACTGCGGAATGTGCTCCACGCGTTTCCACTACACCTTGTGTTGTCTAAAAAAGAAGATTTATTAATTCAAAGAAATAATGAATAATTTTAATTAAATAAAATATTAATTTACCGTACGTGCCCATTTGTCAGTTTTCGTGTTATAAAGGATATTCTAAATTTTAAAAATTTAACGTGAATTGATTAATCCTTAAATAATACAAGTTTTACAAAATTATGTAAGATTAAACCTATTTACATTATTCATGTCAATATATTGGAAAGCATTTGAAGCTAATGCATATCCACCAATGAAAATAATGAAACCGTTAGGTAATAAAGTAGCAGTATAGTCCACGAGAACAGGTATGGGAGGTACAACATCAATAAGAGAACTTCCGGACCAAGTTAAAGAATTAACATCAAGGATATCTATACCATCTAAAACATCAACTGTACTAATACCATCATTTCCACCAAAAGCATAAAATTTTCCAGTTTCATTATTAATGACACCACTAATGTGACTTCTTATCATATTTACAATTCCTTTTGTTTTTGGTATGTCCCATTTATTAGTTTCTAAATTAAAAGTATGTAAAAGTGCATCACTATTAATCGTAATACTATTAATCGTAACTCCTCCATATATATAAATTACATCTTTTTGAGGACTAAGAAATGCTGTTGTAAATGAACCTCCAAATGGAGTTGCTACATTTAGTATTTCAAATGGTGGATTTGTTGTATTAAATGATTTAGATAAATCAAGTTGTAATAATTGATTTAATGGTAATGAATTGTTGGATATTATTCCTCCAAAAAAATATAATTTTTTATCTACAAGAACTGAGCTTTGTCCATAACGATTAGTTATTGTTTGACAAATTCCAGTTGATAAAATTATCAATAAAAAAAGTATTGTTTTCATTTTTTTTTTTTTTTTTTTTTAAAAAAAAAAAAAAAAAGGAATAATTTATATATTTGCACCATTTATAATTTTCTTTTAACATCCTTTTTTATGTTGGTTGTACCAAATATGCACGTTGTATTATTGATTTCCGAAACGAAATCTCAAACTATTAAGGGGGAGCGAATGGCCAATCATGCAGTTGTCCACTTACTGCGGAGAAGAATATTCTTCTCCGCAGTTGATGTTACAATAAACAGCAACTGAAATTTTACGAAGGATTTTCTATCTCTAGTCACCGAAAAAATATACGAAATGTTCTACAACTCCATTATTTCGGACAATGCTCGGAGTATTACTTATTGTAACGAAAGTGTAACGAAAGGGAAGAGTTAGTTCATCGACGTTGATAATAAATCTAATGATATTGGGAATGACGAAATTTTCTAATAGAGTAATTGACGAGGCACAATTGCTGAGTAAACATATTTTTCATTTGGGATGACCGATTAAAAAAGGTGGAGAAATAATACCCTTACGTTAAGTAGTAATGAAACAGGATCAGCTGATAACGATTGTTACATGCACGGTGAGCATTATTTTTTGGAAAGTGGAAATGGAAAAATACGTAAAAAATACGTTAAAATAGTCAAATATGGCCATTTTCCCGCATTCATTATTCCAGTGAAACTGGGCTTCGCCCAAATAGTTTTGATCACTGTAACGAATAATGGTAACGTTGTACACATGATTGGTATCGATGTCCATATATATTTCAACAATGGAGAGTTGAAACGATTGTTATGGTAACCAGTGTTGCAATCCGTCATCCGATGGATGATCGAAATTTTCATCTCATCTATTTTTGGAAAGAGATGATTTATCCCCTTAATTCCTATATTATTAACAAAGAAAAATTCGGGATAATGCAATATTTATTAATTAAATACAAAAAATCGTTCGTTTAATTGCTTATTTGAGAAAAATTTCATGAAATCCAACATCAAATTGCCTTTAATATTAAAATTTATCTCCGTAAAATCTTTGATATACTAGAAAATTAATGAAAATTCGTTATAAACTAAAGGGGTATTTTGTATACGCGAATAATTATTTATTGAATAGTTGGAGGATTCCAATGATGAGATGCTAGAGTAGATGATAAGTTATTTACGAGAACAGAATTGGTTGTTCATTCCAGTGAGGTGTTTAATTTTAGTGATACGGCTGTAACTAAATCGGTGAGATATTACGTTGAGATTGATACTACTAGGCATTATTATATATTAACTTTTGGATATAGTCCAAGAGAATGCTTTGCTTGAGACGCATATAGGAGATGGGGCAGGGGGTGGTGTTAATCATAAGCCGACACCTGATAAGGTTGTTGATAATATGCGGATTGAATTTATAGAGAAACTATGAATACTATGCCGCCTATGTTAACTGGACATGATATGTTGGGAAACTAAGTAATGCTGGGACAGGATGCGTGGATGTTTACATTGTTGACGCGTGAACGTCAACAACGCAAACTTGCTAACGCGTATTGTTACACACGCCTGTATGTTGAAAACCTTATAAATACCCTCCCGAGAGAGGATAATTAAAATTTTGATTACTTTTTAATTTTTTAAAAAATTCCGTTTACAAAATCTTAACATATCCTCATTGTCCGATCATGCCTGCTGTCTGTTTGGTCAATTTGCGTAGCAAATTATCAAACAGATGCAATGCTATTACCATCGTTGGTGTCTCTATTGCTCAAGAGCATCATGAGGGTAGCGAATTGCATTTACATGCTTTGGTGAAGATAGATAAGAAGCCTGGTTTTAGAGATACTACTATTTTTGACCTTGTGAAGACGAAATAGATATCATCTGAATATAGATATGAATGTGAGGAATTTTAATGTGGCCAAGAAGTATGTGAGAAAGGAGTGGAAGGAGAATATACAGCAAGCGAAGTGGGATGGAAATTTGATAGAGGACTGGCCGCAGGATATGAATAATGCTGGGAGGAATAAAAGGAAGCAGCAATTTGAGGATGATGATATTCACGATGCGGTAAAGAGGAGTAAAATGGCGGATGAGTTTTTGCAGGAGGTGAATGTTGTGAAGCCAGCTGCACTGGCTTCCAACTTTAACAATTTAAGGGCTTATGCTAATTGGGTATTACCAGCGCAGGCCGCTTTAATTTATAGATGTGATTTTAATTTAAGGGAGCAGAGGTTACCAAAGGAGGTTAAATGGTGGGTTGATAATTGTTTTAATTCAAGCGCTGGACGCTTGAATTATAAATCTTTGGTATTGTTTGGGGGTACAAGGTTGGGAAAGACTGAGTGGACGAGGTCATTGGGTCGGCATACGTATTGGCAGGGGTTATTGATCCGCAGTATTTTGATAGCAGGAAAGGCGATTATTATATGGTAGATGACAGGTTTTTGTATTGGAACAGGTTTTGGGGAAACAAAAAGATTGGAGTACAAGGAAGGCATATCAGGGGTTTATTCGTGTTATAATTATAAAAATTACTTCGTTAAACAGTATACTACATTTAATTAGTATAACGAGAATTTTCTAATATGTTAGAATTGGTACCACGTTGAAGATTTGTTGTATTGTGAAATTCGTTACATCAAAATTCGCTATAACTGAAAAGGGTATTGCTGTAGCGGTTGTTATATATTACCAGTAACCATGTTCACATATGTTTCTATACTGTAGTATATATTGGTTAGTAACTTTCTCTCGCATGAGCTGGTTAATAACCATTGTTCTTGCTAATAATATGACTCTGTTCTATGATTGCCAATGCGAAATCAGCATAAAGTTTATCAAGCTAGTCCTGCATTTGTACATCGTTTACATGTATTAATAAAGTACCATGAATATTCTTCTCGCTTATCACAGAAATCCTGACTCACGATCTCACTTTTTTTATATGAGCATGATTTTTGTAATCTGGTGTGATAGATATCTGTATTAAAAGTAATTTGCGTAACTGATCAACCGATAAATCAGATCAATTTCGATTTATATATTTTTTTTTCTACGTTTCGTACAACTTGTGCACCAAAAAACATGTCTGAACCACTTTCAATTCTAAAAGGAGAAATAAAGCGCCTCAGCTTCGCTTCAAATGAAAAAATAAGTTTATTTGGTTACTTCACCGGAAATGAAAGAATCAGACTGACGCGTTATCTCTCCTTGATGACTGTGATACTGATGAAGAAAAACGTAATTATTTGAGGTTTCTGATTTCCCCACCTGGTACGTTTCTTGTCTTAAGACATAAGTTAATATTGCTTAAACTCTCGTTTTCTGTCATATTCACCAATAATACCAAATACTTACTTATTTTTGCGCTTTTCTTTCCTGTTTCTTATCGTCAAACCCGCCTAAAAATATATTCGCATTATCGTAGAGCAACCCGCCATTGGTAAGTGAGTCGTAATAAGTTTTGTCAATGTGTAACCTTTTTGCATTGTGATTGATATATTTATCAAGTAGTGACTTAACTTCTTTCTTGTCTACTGCGCTTTGTAGAGCATCCTACAAAGAAACTTCGAATAGAACAGGGCTGGAAGTCATACAAAGCCTCTGATGCTCGCTCCGTAGAATTGCCATCCCAAATATTTGACATGCTTAAAAGTAATAAATTCGTACCTGAATCGCGAATGAAATACTACGATATCTTTCTGAACCTTAATGCTGGCCAATCAATTATTCTGCCAAATCTTGGCCAAGAACCTAAACACTTCGCTATAGGTTATCAAGGAAGGAGGGTTTTTGTTACTGAGCAGATGATTAACATATGGGGCAAGATTTCAGCAGATAAGGGCAGATCGATCAAGCATGTTCTTTCAAGTCCAATGGGCGTGGGTAAATCATATATTTCCTACTTCCTTGCATCTAAAGCTTATGCTAGCGGATGGATTACTCTCTATATCGCAGATGCATCTGAGCTAATTCTAGATTTATCAGTTCAAGCAGGAGAGGTGATTTGCAAATACTTTCTGGCTATGAATAAAGATATTTTGTCTGCTACTGAACTTAAGGAGATTGTGCGACATGCTGATGTGAATCAACCTGCTCATGTTGTCGCTAAAAATATTCTGAACTTTCTCAAAACGTCAGATCACCAATCTCTCTTAATTATTGATGAGCATGGTGCATTATTTGAATATGATCCTCCGGTACCTAAAAAACTTTCCCTTTTAAGTCCTTTGATGAACATTAATTATTGGGCACAACATCACAAACTTGCACGTGTAGTCTTCACGGGGACCGCACATGCTAAGTATGAAAGAGAACACATGATAAATGGAACAAAGCAGGAGTGTTTAATCTTTGTTGGTCCATTAGAGAGCAATATATTTGATGAATTGTTAGAGTTGCATCCTGCCCTAAACGAATTAAGCATCAAAAAAGAAGTAAAAAGGATTACGAACTGTGTACCATGTGAACTTGTACATTTAGTTGATTATATTGATAAAGGCAAATATACTATTATCGATACCGATATAGACGATTTTCTACAAGCACTAAAAAAATTTGAGGAAGAACGAGTTGATGAGATTTTAGGTTCGGCCCAACAATATTATAAAGTACTTCAACCATTTGAAAAAAACCGTTACTACCAATGCCTCACAAGAATGTTTCTTCCAAGTTTACCCACTGTACAGTTTGATTTGGAGTTCTTAGATCTTGGGTTAATTTATCAGTACGAGGAAAAAAGTATTATTCATTCCATTCCTATATGCCCATCTGCTCAAAAGGCTCTAATAAAAATGTATGTAACCGACTTTGATATACCTGGAAGTGTAAAAAACTAATTTCGTTTAGGAGAGTTGGATGGATTACAATTTGAAGTCGCCTTATTCAATCAACTTGTGAGCGGATACAACTCAACAAAACAACTGAAAGCAACAGATCTCGCTAATCGTAATAGAAATACTATTATGCTCCAGTTTAATGACTAAGGTTTGATCAAGCCTTCTCAATTATCCCTTGGATTTGGTAGTGATAAAATCTTAAGCCGTGGTTTTGACAGATATTCCCAATTTGATTACGTGCTCAGACATATTAATACAGGTGTCAGTCAGTGATTTCGTAACACACAACAAAAAAGAATCAACAGACATCAAGACTGTATTCAAAAGACCAATGTCTAAACTGGCCGGCATTTCTGATGTACAAATTAATGGAAGAAACCAAATCAAAATGTATTTGGACGAGATATATGATCCCGGCCATTCTGCTAGTATTGATCCCTCAACTAAGAAGTTTATTGTTATTTAAAATAACATGTTGTTTATTTTTGTGGTAAATTTGGTCCTCCCAACCATACAGGAAAGGTTCTTGAATTTCCTAATGTAGCGCATGTCACCTTTGATGAGATCAAAGAACAGCTTTCAGGAATATAATATAATTTATATTTTTATTTTTACGTGTGTAATTAAGAGAGAAAAATTAAAATTTTTTAATGCTATACAAATATTAATAAATGTTTTGAATGCTGTATGTATGTGAGTGGAATGTGTATTAAATATTTTTCGTTTTCTATTAAGTGATGCTAAAATAAACTTAAAAAGTGTTCTTGTCGACAGTGTATAAAATCTGAAAAAATTATATGTGCACGTGTGCACATAAAGCATTTTTTTTTGTGCACAATCAAAAGATTTTTGTGCACAATAGTGCACATTTTTACTAATCTTATTAATATTTTTTAAAAAAATTTTGTGCACAATAGTGCACATTAAATTTTAAAAATTGTGCACATGAATTTTATACACTGCTTGTCGAATATGCCGGCATTGGAGGAATCAATCATCTGAAATGCGCAGTACAATATCTGATATCGGGAAAATTTGATTTGGTGCTACTATCATACTAACAAAACAATATTCGGATATAGGCATTTTTTCGCGGGAGATATCTATGCTATTCATGAAGTCTTTTTTATCGATTTGCAAGGGATTAACAAATGATGAGATGCAGAGCGTAATTGCTAATGGAAATCCGGGGAATGTTTTCTCCTGAAAAATTACAAGTAATATAAAAATAAGGAAGAAATTACATAGTTTATTTTTTTCGGAAAACATCATCATGGAAAACCAAGAGAGCTCAGCTAATACAGAAGTTCCATTTGATGTGACAGAGATCACCGCTGACAATATTAATATGGAGGATATCTCTACTCAAAGTAGTGATAAATATAGTCTTTATTATAAAAGAATGTTCTACAATAACTTCCAAAGTATTTCATTCCATGTCTCAGAATATATATTACAAATGAACCGTAAAGATACTGTAGCTGCTTATGGAGTGATCCAGAATTTTAATTGTTATTGATGGTAACTATATAGGAAGATTTATCCTTTTATTAAATGACTTTATTTCATTAGATTAATCTATGAATTTTGCAAATAGAATCCTTCGTCTGATGAAGTCGTAACTGTTTTCGAATTCAGTGGAATTAAACTTTGCTCAAAAGCTGTAAAAAAAAAAAAAAAAAAAAAAAAAACGAAAGAAATCGAACATTCTGATATTGGTCTAGTACTGTTAAATATTTTTCTCCTCCCTCGCTTTCATTAGAAAGAATTCATTTGAAATAAATATTTGAATAACCATTAATGTTTAACGTGCAGTTTATGATTTTTCGATATTACATATGTGTACAATTATGTTATGTAAACTGTTAATAAAGCCTCGCACGAAAAATGTGATTATTATGCTTAAAAAATGCGAAGCTCACCTTTGGGAACATGCGAAGCCATATACACGTCACCTTTTGGAACTGCGAACAAATCAATTTTTTTTTTTTATTTTTTATTTTTTAAAATATTTTACTTATTTTTTATATTTTTTTTTTTCTCGTCTTTTTTAATATTTTTTTTTTTTTTTTTTTTAAAAAAAAAAAAAAAATGATTTCTTTCATTTGATCTTATTTGTTCTTTAAAAATTACATTTTATTTTTTTTTTAAAAAAAAAAATGATTTATTTCATTTGATCTTATTTGCTCTTTAAAAATTACATTTTATTTTTATTATTTTTATTTCTCTTTTTTTTTTTGATTTTTTTTTTATTATTTTTTCCTTCTGTTTGTTAAATCGATTTTTTTTTTTTTTTTTAAAAAAAGAAGATTCATATTGGGGTTTGACTAATCCGATTTTTGAAAACCGTAACTCCGGCTGGTATTACAATTTAATTCCGGCTGAAATTTGAATTTAAATTCGAATGTTATGAAATTCAAATCCGAATGTTGTCCGAACTCTGAAAAATCTGGGTTCAATCCGGAATTCATAGATCCGGTTCCATCACTGTTCCATCCCCTACATTTCGGGTCCTTAGTAATTTGGTACTGTACGAGTACAGTACGAGTATAGAAACAAAGTTTTGTATCATACCTAATTTGATTTTTCGTCATACTATATTATATTATACCAATAAATTACTCTACGTACAGTACCTGTAACAACATCTGTGTCATACCTGTACCAATTAAATAATTACCCGTTCATAAGCGGTTACATTTGCAGATCACAACAGAAAAAAACCTCATTTTTCGTAAAAGGAATGTAATAAATTTAGATTCTTTATACAATACGTAAATTATAAATTGGAATAAAATAATGAAGTTGCAACTATGAAAATAAAGAAAAATTACGTATTAGTTTAATTAGAAAAAATTTTTTTATCATATTTAACGTATAATAAATCATTATATCACACGTAGAAAAATTGCACGGAGATATCTTTTCGATTTATAGTATAACGGCTTTATATTACTCTAGAGAGTATGAATGGAATGCAACGTTTAACAATATAAATATGAGAATTCATGGGCTGCCTACGATATTACTGTGATATTGGTCAGTTGAAATGTTGAGTGTCACCCCATCTCATTCACCCTCAGACATTCGTTGGTTAGATTTTTTGAGCATCTCAAACACCCTGCCTAAGTCTGAGGGAATAATATTTGATATATATATTACCAGAATATAGTTTTGTTGTTAAAGTACAATACAAGACTCCAAACATGAAAAATACGTCGAATTCTTCTAAAAATTTTATCAAACAGCGAGAACGGGGATATACTCAAGAAAGAATAATGCGAAGAGAGTTAGATTGCTTTAGGATATTATTGGTATAATGGTATTACGAAAACTATATATAGATATTCCAGAGAATCGAGTTTCATTAAATAATCTTGAGACTTTAAATGCCTAAACTGAAGTATTAATGTTAAAATAGCAGCTTCAGCAACAATTTCTAAAAAACGTATTTAAAAAATACTAGAATTTTTTTTTTTTTAAAAAAAAAAAATCTATACATTTCTAGATCGATAGCTCTAGCATCTTTATCAATAGAATACATTTTGATCAATAGTATTATCCGGTATTTCTTAATTGATGATGATCAAAAATATCAGCTATTATACAGTAATAGACTTTAAAAAAAGCCTGATGGTTACATTGGATAAATCACTCATTTGGCACGAGGTCTATTAATTATTACGATTGACCAGATGTACAAAATGTTAAATGATTGCTTTATTGTATCACTTTATAATAATGATATAAAATAATCATTAAGTTACATGAAACACTTGTGTCATAACCAATAATTACAATACCGGTCACGTCTAATCATCATATTTAATTTATTCCACAACCATGAGGAATTGATGATGTATTTACTCGACTTTTCCTACTTTTATTCCATTTACATAATCCAAATAATAACAAAGCAATACCAATTAAACTTACTACAATTATACTAATTATGCTACGATTTATGGTTACTGAGCCATTACCGGATGATACTGAATGTTTCGGTGGTGGAAATTCTGTTGATGAAATTCCTGGTGGTAAAGATTTTGACGGTGGTGGTAGTAACGGTGGCGATGAAGGCTCAAAGTTATCTGTCCAGTAATATTCTTCGTTATTACTTATATTAAGTAATAAAATATGACTTTCAGTTGTTGAATTATAATTGCCTCTTCCTATTGGAAATGATCGTCCTTTTGTAAGTAAATCATCATCATAATAATAATATATATTAATTCGATTAACTAAAATACATAAAAATTTGATTACCAAATGTTATAACCATATATTCTCCGATCACATCTCCTTTATGAGAAATTCTGGATTCTGGAATTTTTCCAGAAATTGTTGGAATATACCATTCAAAATTGACTAAATTTAATACATAGAGTGATTCATTAGCAGGTATAAAATCATATTCATTTTCTCCTCCAAAAATTATTATTCTTCGACCATCTAATCCTATTAAAATAAAGTTATATTATAATTAATACTAAAAGTTTTCAACTTTAACAATTTTGTTAAATATATACCAAGAACCGCAGAAAGACCCATTCTAGGGGAAGGTATGTTTCCTGATGTCGTCTACAATATTAAAAACAAAGTTAAGGCAAAATCATTTATAAATTACTTGTTTATTATGAACTTACAATATTACTCCATGTATCTTTAATCGTATTGTATATATATACCTATATAAATAATTATTAAGACAAAACAAATATTAACTTGTATATAATAAATAATTTACCTGATCTAATGTATTGATTGCACCATCCTGATAGCCACCTAATAAATAATAATATATTCTTAAAAAAGAAAAAAATGGATAATGAATAATATTGTAATTATAAGAAGCTTACCAATATAAATAATCATTTGATCGGGTAATAATGAAGCGCCATACCACGCTTCTAAAGTTGGAGCACTAATTATATTCCCGAATTTCCAATTGAATTCAATTGTATCTAAAATGAGCATATTACGAGGGGGGTAATATCCAGCCCACGAATACATTCTTCCCTTATTATCCACGACTCCTGTCGATCCAGTATTGATGGTAATGTTAAGTTGTAAAGGTGAAATACGCCACGAATTTGTTTGCGGACCAAATTCATAAACTAGTCTACTATTTTCATTTGGGGATCTACCCGCGAAAAAAAATATTGTATCATTGTCTTTGCCACCTTTAACAGATATAGAGCCAGTATTTTCTGGAAGAAAGTCACTGCTTATTCTATTCCATGTTAAGTGTCGAGTATTAAATGACTCAGAAAAGTCAAGATAAATGAAATCTCTAAGATTACTACCACTGCTAGTTCCGCCCATAATATATAATTTATTATCGGCAAATGTGGTTGTATGAAGATATCGTTCTCGTATTAACTGACAATTTATTCTAAATATTAATTGAAGTAAAAACCACAATGCAGTGTTCACTAAAGACTTTTGTAACATGGTTGCATTTTTTTTAAAACGAATGAAAATTTTATAATTTTAAGGTATGTCCATCATTGTTATTTGCATATTCTTAATTTTTACCGTCAATCGTCACCCAAATTAAGAAACCCATAATCGGATTTATCCGTTTATCTGTCCGATCTCGTGATTGCGCATTAATTTCATGCAGAAAAGTACCATCATTGATAACAGAATTTTTTCTTTTCACTTTGTTCACTTTGTATTTTTAACCAAATTTAATAAAATTGACATCAATAAACAACTATTTTAGATTATCATGCACTATCCCATTATCCAAATCATGCACACTTACATGCATCATATGCACGGGATCATTTAAAATGCGCCTATTTCTTCATTACTAACCCAGTCTGAATGATAAACAGGATTGATCTGAATAAAATTTTTATTCTTGTATAAATGAATTGAAATACTTTTGGTAGAATAATGGTAATCATTATATCAAACAAGTGTGCTTTACTCCAAACTTATATTTTATTAATAAAGACGGAGTTAGACGATAATATCGTATTTGCCCAATAATAAGCAACCTGTTTTTTATTATATGGTTTCTTACTTTTGAGTATAAAATATTCGTTCAATACATATAGCACGTATTTACTAAATCTCATCTGATGATCTTGTGTAATGGTTAAAAATTTTATGAAGAATATTCAACAAAATTTACAACTTGCTTATTTTTGGTACTTGCTTTATTTTTTTGAGCAACATAAATAATACAATGATGAATCAACGCAATATTGAAATTTCAATAAAGGAAATAGGAAATAAATAATCAATACAAAATACAAGAATTAATCCAAAGATTTATAATAATACAATGTAAAATAGGAAAAAAAACAAAGTAGTAGCAGATATAGACAACTATGGGGGTTCTGGAACTATATGAAATTTCTGTAATCTTTATTGAACCCCAAATTAGTTGTGAGGACCAGGAAACATATCGAGAATCCTATATTAAATTTAAGCTTAAAATCGAGCTAGGTTAATTTCCTGCTATCCAAAATTTCTGGTATCAAAATTGGCTTAGAATTAAGCCTGGGATACCAAAAATAATACTGTTTCATATAGCAATTCTAATCTCAAATTATATAACGAAAAAAGTCCCAGAAAAGAACCTTAAGTACACTGAAGCGTCCAAGTGTGCTTGAGGTTCGACCAATCAAGTATAATTAGCATACCATTTTTTATGTTATCCTAGAATTAATTCTAAAAGTGATTCATTGCTGTAAACAAATCACCGCTAAGTCTCATCTCAAAGAGGTGGGATTTAGTGGGTTCAGATACCAAATTCTTGATTTAAGAATTATTGAGTCAATTCTAGCATATCATTATTTTCTTGATATACAGAAAACCATTCTAGAAGCATTTCCTTTACATAAACATAAGGACAATAAATCTCACCTCTAATGTGAATATATTTAAGTCTCACTTCTAAACCTAACCTCAAAAGTATATTGATCATACATCTGAGCTTTATCCTTTTTTTTCTCATAAAAAATCGAAAAAAAGCAATTGAACAATAAAGGTCATATGATTAAATATTTTAATTTAAGCAAAAGTTTACACATATAACAGGTGAGACTTATTGATAACATGCCTAGATCAGATAAGAAAATACTACATGTGTTTGTTGTAGATATAAATTTACAAGATCAAGAAAGCCTGGAGAGCATTTGAGAATATGGGTGCAAGATTATACTGAAGATGGAAGAAGTAACAGGCAAAGAACATATTTTACCAATAACTTTAAAAGATTGTCAGCTTCTACATCATGATCTATTACAGGCTGATGATGAGTCTTTTGAAAATGTTCACAAACCAGAACTGCATCCCACCCAGCAGGTCAAAGACCAAAGGTAGTGGATCCTGAAGCCAGACCAGGCCCAGCAACCCAAGCTCACAGAAGGGCAAAAGAAAGAGATAGCCCCCTCGATGCAGAACAAAGTTCAAGTGGAGGATATCCACTTTGAAGAATGCTCAGTTGGAAGGGATCCAGAAAGACCATATAGAAATCGCTCTTTGATGAGCAAATGGGTGGGAGAAGTACTCCATCCAAAAGATAATCCTGCGTATGCTTTTAATAAACCAATAGTTGATATAGCTAAATATAGAGAGATCCCATATATTCCTCAACTAATAGGAGCATCCTGACAAAAGATTAAAGAAGTTCTTCAAACGAGCTTCATAAGAAAGATCAAATAAAATCAGCTATAATATTAAAATGCTTGTATTTGTATAATAAAAAAATTAATAAAAATTCGCCAAGAACAAAGTATGTAGAATTATATCATAGAGGAGGGATGCGACCAATTCTTTCAAAAGGAGAAATAGATGAACATATAATTCGAACTGTTGGGGAAATAAATAAGCAGGTTGAAGATACATTACAAGGCGATCTGGATATTTTCTCAAACAAATTCTTACAATCTCTTTATTGAGGCATATATTTACTGTCAAAGGATTCCACATTTCAACTTCCAAAAAGCTTGCCAATACCAAATGTACTTTCAATCCTGATAATCAAGATTTTATTAATCCAGAAATAAAGAAGCCTTCTGAAAAATGACTCCAAGGGGCTTTAGGTGCATATTTCGCATATCAGGATTGACATACAGTATATCTTGAATGAATCTTCTGAGCAAAAAAACTCAATCCATACTTAGATGTCATAAAGTTAAACGAAATTCTAATGCCAATACCAATTTACCCGCATATCTTTAATAAGATTGAGGAAATGAATCCAGATATCTCCATCAGTGTCTAGGAATGGAATGAAGAAACAGCTATTTCAAAACCTATGATAGCTAGTAAAAATTTTAAAAGATAACATAAAATTCAGATATTAGCTCTTACAGATATTATTACTAAGTCAAAAGAAGAGGAGGGGTCAAGTAAATACAAGCAAAAGAATTACTTTCTCTGGATCAAAAATCCTAGCAGATCAATATATGAGGATAGTGTGCATAAAGAAAAGAGTATCTATGTGATGGATGCTTTCAAAGTTGTTCCTCAGAAAAATCTTTAGAACAGATGTTCAGGATTACATAAAAATGCTCACCAGAAAGTCACAATGCCAGTGAAAGGAGTTAATGACTTTGAGGAGTTCAAAAATTATGGCAAATGATCAATGCCTCATGTGTTATTATAGCTGACTTTGAAGCTGATAATAAGAATTGTGATGAGAAATATGGAGGACAAATGTGTAATCTTAAACGAAATGAAGCTAAAAAAGCATTTTTAAACTCAGAATTAATGCTTCATATGACAAGACTATGGAGAATATTCGCAAGTATCAACTGAAGATGTCAAGCTAATAAAGATGAACAATGAGCGGGATGAAAAGGTATTCTTGAAAAAGGTCTGCAAGCCATCTTTCAAGCATGAAAGACCACAATATCTAAGCATAAGGGGGTTAGCAAAAAAGGTATGGGTGAGATGGCTGCAGATACATACATGCCATCCTTAATGAGGACCTATTTATCAGATTATCTAGCAAAGATCCTTTTAACAGAACAAGAAGCTAAGGACTTGATCATACGAATTAAGGCAGATCCTATGATTATAGTATATCAGGACTGTCTCTTTGGAAAGGAAGTATTCCACGCCAAAAATGTGGGTATCCGGTCTAAAGATCATATACTATCTCAAGTTGAGTCTGAGAAAAGGCCTTATGTTTCATTTCCATAGATACCAAGCGCTGGATATTATCAGATGGGATAACAACTTTACCATATAATCATTGACACAATATAATTTATAAGAATATGGTCAAAGATAATATCTCTCATGAAGTAGCCAAAAAAAGAGCCATGGTGGCTAGGCTCCTGGCAAAATATCAAAACGAATGTGTGTCTTACATATCTAGCCTTCAGCTATAAGCTAGACTTGTGAGCGAGTTGGACCAACCAAGTCATGGAGTTTACATAATTATTAGATTTTTTTATCCGATGAAATAAATATTCAGTTATTTTTTCTGGGATATAGAAAATGCCTACTAAAAATTATTACACAGATTTGGAAAAAGAAAAGATATATACTATTGTGAATATCAAAGAGTCTATTATAGCGCTGGAATGTGATGTAACTAAAATACATCAAAATCTTAAAGCCCGAGAAATCTATTATCTATATAATGCTATGGCACCCGAAGATTTCGAAAAAATGTTAAGTGATATAGACGAAATGTCTCTTATTTCTCATATTCATTCAGAAAAAGAAATACAATCCAGTGATAATTAATCAGTTATTTTTTTCAGGTAGGTCCTCTCCCGCAGATCGATAAATTAAGGGAGTTTTTTTTCTGGCACAATAAATATTCAGTTATAGAAAAGATGGTAAACAGATGAAAGGATACCTCCAGGACCAAGAATTCATTGAACAATAGCACGCCTTGTGAACATTAAAAAAGGTATTTGAAGCGGATGGGCAGAATGCAGAAGTGATTAATTCTCTTGTTATGCAAATAATAATGCTAAAGAAAAAATTACGTGATCATCATTCTCGACTCAAAAAGCTTGAAAAATCTGTAGACTGTATAGGAAATTATGTAGAAGAACAAACTGGCTTAGAAGCTGGCAAAGAACTAATAGATTCATCTGAGTCAAGTTCAGCTGAAGAAACTATTACAATAATAGTGGAATCCGAGGAATCTGATTCAGATTATGCACCATGCAAGGCGCCTATCATCCCAGAAAAGAGGATTCGCAAAGTGAGTGTAAAGAAAAAATCTGGTAATAAGGAGATGAAACCTAGAAGGAATCCAACCTGAGCAGTTCGACCCAACTAGTCTGGAGCAGGCCAAAGGTGTTTAGCATAATCGACTAAATATTGCACAATTTTTTTTTTTCTCCTCAATAATTAGATTAACTTCCGCAGTATCAAAGGTTCAAGTGATGGAAAGCGAGCGCCAGGCCGAAAGTAAAAAAGATTCATCCAGTAATTTACCTAGCGATCTGGGGGAAACAATCAAAGCATTCGAGAAAAGTCTGGAGGGACTAGAAAACATGCTAAAGTTGTTAAAATCTGATATTAATAAACCGTTTGATGTTACTGATCCTGTTCTACCATACAATTCGACCAAAACTAGTGATTATGCGAAGCGCCTTTGGCCCAGTCCGGAGCAGTGATCATCAGTTCGGAAGAATTGCTGAGCTCCTTCGGCCAAATTGTGCGACAGATAAATTGATCACAATGCAGGTCTGTGCGACAGGGGAATTTCTCACATATCAAGCGAAAAGAAATTATAATAACCTTCCTATTCTTATTTTTTTCCCAAACAAATGTGACCTGAGGAAGAAAAATGACTAGTTGCGGTACAGGACTTACCCTAAAAGCTAAATAGTGCCAACATAAGCATATGTTATGAAAGGCTGAGGACTTCGCAATTTCGAGATCACCAGGCGTAAAGCTAACTATTGTGTCTTGTAGAGTAGATCTCCATGTGAAAAGGTATGAGGATTCCGTTTACATGTGCTTTCATGAAGCTCTTGGCATCATACGATAATGCTAATCACGCCTCATATCTCCTAACTTTTTCCCAGCAAGATATAAAGCATGTAGTGGTACGAAGAAGTTCAGCCAACTTTCCCGCAAAAAATTTAAGGTATGTTTATGCCAGAAGTTATGTATGTATGAGAGCGGAAGTTTCTCACAATGGACTCTTGCATTTAGGAAAGCAGAAATGACCAATATTACTCTCAACTGTCTTATCATCCCTAGTGGACAGTTTAATGCTCTTTCGCGCGATAATCTTTCTCTAATAATTACGCTTCCCAGAAATGGAGCCGTTAACACACTTGAAACTTCTATTCAAAGCGAGTTGGAACCTCCATATAATAATATACCTCTCGATATCCGTCAAGTTTATTATCCTGGGAGTGTGGACGAAAGACGTATGCAAACACAAGCTTTGATTTCCGCTTATTTCAAAGGAGATCCGCCAGCAAATTTATTCCATGTAGTAGCGTCCTCCATACCCCCACCAAGTTATTAGGATTTTCTAATATCATGTAACGATATAGTCACAATATATTGTAGGCCGGCTTCCGGCAATGATTTATTTCATAAATAAAAAGTATGATTATTATTTTATCATGTCATCCGAGCTTAAATTAGAAGAGTTAAAAATCAAAATAACCTAACGCGGAAGGAAGGTGAATTATTGAGATTGCGAATTGAGGCTCTTCCAAAGAATGCACCTTGAACTTCTTGAACCTATATCATTCGCGAAGATAAAGAGATCGATGAATTAGTAAAGTACTTACAAAAAAAATGTCGTTTTTATTATAGTGAAACTTGTTATCTTCAATCCAGAGTCGGCAGTCTAGTATATGAAAATATGGGGCTAAAACGGGCTATAGATGATCTTACAAAAGAGTTGGATCTTAGAGAAAAAATCGCAAATTTCAAGATAAATGTATTTTAATAGCCCAAATACTCCTTGACGAAGAGCCATTAATCGACTATCGCCCTTCTTTCTTGCAAGGATTAGAGCTTGATGCCTTCTTCTTTCGAAAATATTGAGCTCAGCATCGGTTTCATAGCACCAGCTGGTATAAAGATGTCAAAAAACTCGAAGAAACTGTTAATTGTGATCTGCAAAAAAAGGTGGATAGTGGAATCTTATGGTGCAGTATGACGAAAAACTGGAAATTGTTATTCCAGAAAGGTTAATCAAGCATCCAAAAGGTTCAATTTCTTATAATTAGCAACTTATATAGTAATATACGCAATTCATTGCTACCTATTGACCTTACAATACGTTTATACATTATCCTGGCTTTTTACATATCACTATATCAGACATTGATACAATCATTAGTAAATTTCAAATTTGCGGGACGTGACATCAAAAATTGATCACTTGAAATGCGCAGAACTTGCAATAATGACATCAGACATAAATATAGTGATGTGTGAAGAAGAATTTAATATAAATAAAATGACATTTTTTAAAACTTATACAGACATTTTTAAATCTATACAAACATTTTTAGACCTATACAACATGGAAAAACTTGGTAAGAAAGTGTTTCTTTTCCATTTCTTTGTTAACATATTAACAAGTTTATATATTTTTATACTATTACTACAGTATTTTTCTTGATATTTCAAAATTTTTTGGCGCATTAATCGCCATTGTAAACCTTTTTGCAGTGCTTATTTATGTTGCCCGAATTAAAGACGTATGTACAGTATATGTATAGGAACCTTAAATGATATCACCTATTTCACATAATAACATTGTGATTTTTGGGAAATTTCATCAATGAGTAGTACATTAAAGGAACGAATCGAGAACATAGCAGAAAGGAATGATCTCTTGAAAGATAAAATCGAAAACATAGGACAAAGGAATGATCTTTTGAAAGAAAAAATTGAAACTTTGCGAGAAAAAATTTCATTTGAATTTAAAAAGACGAATTCCAAGCTTGAAAAGCTTGACGAGGGGCTAAAACTTCTTTATAATAATAATTCAGTGTAAATACGATGTCATAAAATGCATTAACTCTCAAAGAATCGGCAAGACTTTGTGAATCACAATTTTCTACGTGAATAACTTTGTTGTTTGGTTAATCAAAAATCATGTCAATTACAGGACTGAACTCGCACCGTTCATATTGCTAAATTATAACAGATGTGTAAAATTTATTGCTTAACTGTTAATATTATTTCTTAATAAAAAAAACTTGCTATGCAATTATTTTCTCGATATACATAATGCATGTAACGTATTCCGAAAATGTTCCGAATTTTTACTATTATGGTTCCACTCCGAAAAGTGATCATTTTTCGGAATAATATTTTATGTTATTACCGAAAACACTCAAATTATACTCGGTAAATTTTACAAATCTAAACGGAATATTATTAGATGATTTATACAGATATTATTCAAAAGTACTTAATAAATTTATTGAATGCAAACGGAATATTATCAAGATACATTTTATATTTGCAGGATAATACATACTTCCATTTTTCACTGGTGATACTTAATCTATTATGAAGACCTCTCTAAAATTTGCAAAACTATTTAAGTTACATAATTTAATGAACCAAAATTATAAATGTAAGAAATTGCTTACCTGATAAGTCCAATATGTATCGTGTGATAAACGAATAAAATCCTTCAATAAATAACTTCAAAATTTCTTTCAAGAAAATCGGATAAAACATTCTCCAGAGACCTATAAAAAATAGAAGAAATGTTATTTTTTAAGAAAAAAAAAAATTAAGGTCTCAAAGACTTGGAGCTTTGGAAAGAAGCTAAAGTTCCTACAAAACCGTAAAAAAAAAATTCAAATCTTTTTTTTAACAAAGTTTTAGAAAAATTTTATTCTTTACCTATACAAAGTCCTAAAAAAAAAAACTTAATAAATACGTCAATATAATTTTTTTTAATAAATTTTTGACGAAAATATCTATGGATCCTAGTATCAAAATAAATCATATTTAAAAAATAACTTTTTAAAGGTTTTTTATTAAATTCTCAGATTTTTTTTCGAAACATACCTGAGATCTGGAATCAAATTTGACCAGATTCCTACTAAAAAAGCGGTAACATTTCACGTTTCAAAATTGAAACTGGTAATCCATAATAAGAAAAAATAAGCTGTCAGCCATAGTTTGTTAAAAAAAAAAAATAATTTAAGATGAAAAATAACAACACCAACCGTGCATCCAAAAACCGAAAAGTTACCTAAAAGATAAAAAGCACGAGACGTTAGTAATCGTTTCATTAATCGAATTAATTCAAAGGAAAAAACTCGCTTACCAAATTTTTTACACGTCTAGATACTCCAAAGAATATAAAAGAAAAATAATGAAACGTTCGTTAGTAGCTGTTTTGTTAAAATACTTAACTAGCGTCCAAACCAGAGACCCGAAAGAGCCATTAAAAAAAGAAAAAGAAACGAACTATTAGTACTGTTCGTTAAACATAAATGATTATAAAAAAACATGAAAATAGCCCATCATAATTTTCACACATCCTTCCTGCCATTTAAGAGATTTCCGATTTCATGTCAAATTCCATGTGTTTAAGACCTGTCTATCTAAAAAAGAGAAAGTTGAAACGTTAATAAAATGTTTTTTAAACGAATAATTAATAAAAACCAACACCCTCTTACTAAATTTCCATGCGTCCAAATATCCAAAGAACCAGTCGTATACAAAAGAAAATAATGAACTGTTAGTAAAGTTCGTTGAAATAAAAATAAAAAAAGAATTTCAAAATTTCGCTTCTAAGGAGACTGATAGAACTGTCCAAAAAGTTTCGTTTTTCAACAGAAAGTGTGAGAGTGGCGGATAAGTAGAAAAAAGACGAGGGAAAGGAGAGGGAAGGTAAAGGACAACGAGAGAAAAAGGACAAGAGATTAGACGAAGGGAAGAAAAAAAACGAAGGAGAGTTTAGAAAAGTTAAAAAAAAAAGTGTAAATCAATTTAAACTTTGAAATATTCGATCATGGTTCAAGAATTCAAGTCGAATACAACAGTCAAGCTGATCATTACTAGCTGTGCCATTGATTGGTATTATCACATTTTAGATGAACTTTATTGAAAAATATTGCTAATAAAAATATTCTAAGTAAAATTGTTTAATTGGTACGTTAATAATAGAAAAGAGAAAAAAAAATCTTTTAGAAATAACTATAGTTTGGATATCCTTAATTGTTAAATAATCGTCAATTTGAATACAAAATCGGAATATCTTCAAAATTTTTCGCTGATACTTGTTATCATATTGAAACTACTAAATTTCAACTTGAAATATAATCGGAATATTATCGGTATAATCGGAATGTTTTCAATAAATTCGGGATCTGACAAAAATTTTTTATAGGGGGCCATATATATATAAGTTAAAAGGATAAAACGCATTGTGGTAAACAAATAATTTTTTTTGCGTTCAGCCTCGAAGAATACATGCCCTCCGATTTTATAATTTTGCATTAGTTCAGTCGTGGAGCCTATTTGTGATGGAAAACATAGGAATCATGGATTACATGGCGAATGGTATAAAAATGAAACGGAATATTGTCTTACCTGCAACACTTCAAGCAGTAAATTCAAGTTCGCGATTGTGGCTTAGACCGGTCATGTAGGCAAGATTTGCATGCGCAATTTTTTCAAAACCAAAGTGTTATAATTTCTTCGAGTAAACATGTTAGAATGGAGGGTTATTGCACGAAAAAATAAAGTCCGCAGTTATTAGTATAAAACATTATACAGTGTATCACGGGCATTGTCCCATTTATTTAAAAATTGGTGTATTGATCTAAAGTGTATCTATTTTTAATGTTCTATTAATATGTCGTATATCGTCATACATTTTTTTTCTTGAAAGTTCTATGGTGTACGCAGTCTAAAGCCACCACTTTTTATTATGTGACTTCAAATGAATAGAAAAACAAATTAATTAATATATATTTATAATTTTTTCTGTAAAATTATAGTTTGAACAATGCTCTTTCATATAACAGAGAGATTTTTCAAATCGGGTTACTGTAGCATGAGCTATATAAGTTTAAATTTCAGTAACTTTACTAAGTTTAATAGTAATTTAGTAAAAATTTGGCTGGAGTCATAAGGTGATATTTTATCCAAAGTTTCATTGTGAATTCAATTTTATCAAGATGTTTTGGTGTGCCGTTAAATGATATACCTGTAATAATTGTGATTATTCATTTAAGTCATTAGAAAGAACTGTTCTGGAAGCAAATATATCATTTTTGATTCGTGTAACCTTAGCGTTACTGCAGAAAGCATCACACCCCATTTATAGCAGTACTGTATAATGTTTATTTATATTATGCATTGGTGTGACGAATAGTTGAGGCGAATCAAAAAGGGTATTTTTGCATTCCGGAAGCATTAAATTCTGTTCTTTTAGAACAAATTAGACAATATTCTCGTTGTTCTTGAAGGTTTATGGACGTGTATAGCAAAGGTTTAACAGGCACTGCAGCTTTATATGCTGTAATCACATCGGAGAATTCCTGAAAATGGGATATTTATTTAATAAAAACTATTGGTCCATTAAATTCGTAATCACATGATTAAAGTTTTGGCCAATAAATTTTTTTCACGTGATTTTATTAAAATTTGGCCGCAAAATCAAAAAGCGGCGGCTTTAAACTGCGTGCACCATAGAAATCTGACTAATTTTGTACCATAAAATTACAGTTTATATACTAAAAAATACTGAAAAATGCATAAATTACACGTTTTTTAATGTATAAAGTTTTATCAAAATTTAAGAAAATTTCTATTGTACATGGTGCTGTATCACATGATTTTATAAAAAACCTTTAACTATCAAATTGTCAATTTTATTTCAGATTTTATTAGCTAATTTTATAATAAAAAATAAGTTACATTACAAAATTGAAAGAATCAACAAAAGGGATAAAGTAAAGTAAGAGAAATAAAGGAAACAATACAAGAAAGGTCAAAATACCCACCCATAGAAAAAAGGAAAAGAAAATCGGTTAATATCATTTTAAAGAAAATAAAACAATGAGAAAGAGATGAAAAAGACTTACTTGAATATTCACTGAGATGGTGCATGTCTAAAAAAGAGACAATGGTTAGTAAAACAAAGGGAAGAATGAAAAGAAAACAAAAAAAAGTAAAACTCACCTTGAATTTCCACTGAAATGGAACTAAAAACAGCCACGCCTAAAAAAAAAAATGATAAGTTAATAAAAGTCAAAAGAAAGGAGAATCAAAGCAAAAAAAACTACCTATTACCTTCTTGAAGTTAAAGGAGTAGCTAAAGGTTGCACCTAAAAATCCAAAAAGAAATGAAAAAAATAAATAAACTATTTAACACATGTAAATTACATTATTAAATTATGTGTCCTATGTTCAGACACAGTGTAAATTAAGAAATTTTCTTCCATTAATTTAATCAACATTTAAATAATGAATTAATATTATTTTATTAAATCTAAAATAATACAAATATTTCTTTTTCTACTACATTTCTTTAATTCAATTAAAAAACCAAACTCCCCCATACTGTATCAATACCTACAGTAATTCTAGAATTATCCAAGTCTATTCAAGAGTTGATTCCTACAAAAAAGAAACCAAAATTTTTTATACGAAAAAAAAACAACTCACGAAAAAGAAATCAATCCATGAAAAAAGAAATCATCCCACAAAGAAAAAAATCATCCCACAAAGGAAGAAATCAACCTATGAAGAAAGAAATCAACCCACAAAGTAAGAAATCAACCCACGAAGTAAGAAATCAACCCATGAAAAAAGAAATCAACACATAAAGTAAGAAATCAACCCATGAAGAATGAAATAAATCTATGAAAAGGAAATAACTTACAAAAAGAACTGACCTACAAAAAAAGAAAGAATCCTAAACCAGACCTTTAAAAAGAAAAAGACTCTCACCTATAAGAAAATTAAACAAAACAAAAAAAAAATATAATGTAAAAATTATCTTTAACGAAAAAAAATATTTTACAAAAAGAAAGGGAAGTGGTGAAGAATAAAATAATAAATAAAAATTTTTACTAAGTTGGAAAAATGAAGAGGAAATAAAAAAAAATAGGGAATAAAAAATATAAGGGAACCAAAAACAAAATTTTTTTTAAAAAAAAGAAAAAAAAGTGAAGTTGGAAAAAAAAAAGAAACTTTTTTTTTTAAAAAGGAGGGTGGGAAAGAGTAAAATTAAAAATCAGTTTTTCGCATTAAAAATTGTGATCAACAAAATTACCTGCGCCTTAACAGTTAATGTTATTTTTTTAAGACACATAAATTCGAATTCTAGAATCGAGAATCGAATCCTGCGAAACGATTAATCATGATTAATCGATTCTATAATCGATTCTAATAATGGGAATCGATTCCAATCCCTATTAGAGAGAGAGAGAAAAAAAATATGGGAAATAAAAAAAAGGAGGGTATAAAAAAAAATGGGTCATAACAAAACAATAATCACGTGATCACATGTTATGATACCTGATACGAAATAGCAATAAAATTATTAAGTTTAAAATTCTGTATAAATTCTGTATAGGCGTATACATTTCGTATATATTAATTTTTTAGAAAAAAGAAACGCATCATTTTCGTATACAGATTTCTTATAGGGATGGTATCGGGTCAGGTTGCAGTTTTGATCCGACCCGATTGACCCGTTAACCCGAAAAGAATTATTGAAAAAAAAAATATGTAATAAAACGGTAAAACCATTTCTTTAAAGCCCGGATTTGTCTGGGTTGGAGAATAATTTGGAACCAGACCAAAAATTTTGTTTCAATTTTGTCCGGGCGTCCAGTCCAGTCCCATTAAAAAACGTTAATTAATTGTATTTTAAACAAATTGAAAATACTTAAAACTTTTTTTTTAAATGAATCAAAAAAACGTTAGCTAAACGAATCAGAAAAACTTTAATTAAACATTCTTTAACGTTTTTTTTATTAATACGATTATAAGAGTTAAAAAGCGTCAATAAATGAATTTTTTTAATAAAACGAGTTTTGAATTAAAATATTTATTTAACATTTTTTTAAAGCGAATTATAACATTTTTTTTTTATTAATACGAATATACGAATTAAAAAAAGTTTTAATAAATAAACTATTTTTACTAAAACGGATCAAAAAACATCAATACGTCTTTTGACACTTTTTTCAGATCAAAAAACAAATAAACGTTTTTTGACATTTTTTAATAAATTAAAATTAATTTTTTTATTAAAATGAATTAAAAAACGTTGAATAAACGTTTTTTTATTAGACCGAATTTAACAAACTGTTACTTAGCTTTAACTTTTTTTTTTGATAATGTGCAACTTTTTTTTTTTATTAAATTGCATATTAAAAACGTTCTCAACTTTTTTTTATTAAATTATATATAAAAAAAAAACGATTTCGCAAGTTATAAAAAAGTTTCTACAGCGTTTTTAATATACAATTTGATGAAAACATTTTAGCAACGCTTTTTTATTAATCATTTTAAAACTTCAGGTAATCGGGTTACCCGGTTACCCGAAGTGACCTGAATACTTTCGGGTCAAACGGGTCGAGTCGGGTCTGAGCAGGTCACCCGAACCGAACCGAAAAAAATTTTATTTAAAGGGAACAGATTAATATCCTCATATAAAAAAAAATTTGATTAATTCTATCATACTTATTCTGAAAATTATCCCATCTTGCAAATCGATTAAGCTAGTCAGTAGCTAGTCATTGATTACAAATTTGAAAAAGAGATAAGCGAAAAAAATAGAAACTGCTTGTCAACTTTTGGAACAGATTTGCGATGACTTGTCAAGATTCTTAGATTAAACCATATTATTACTTTTTTGTTTTTATTATATTTGTTTTTTTTCAAATAGATTTATTCAAATATAGAATTATTTAATAATTTTATACGAACATTCCCGAAACCAATTGATTAATCATCTGGCGCAAACGTGCAATAGTTAAAAAAAAGCGCTATATGGGTAGATATGCAAACGCTTTATTAATATATGTTTGAAATACAACTGCTATTTACAAGTTAAATCATTAAAAATAAATATTTGTAGCTCTCTGATCACAAACTTATCATGAATATTTTTTGTTATTCTAACAACGTCTTCCTAGACAATCTGTTTAACTATGGCACTAAATTTTTCTAACCACTTCCCTTTATCAGTTATGTTCCACCTATTTGCATTCTCGACAGTCACAACAAGTAATTTTAGTTCTCCCTCCAATTTTATAAATTCTGAAAATGACATTTTCTCTCCAAACTTGATAATTCCAATGATTTGACACAAACCAAAGTAATCCCGAATAATTCTTGATATAGATCGGAGAGAATTTGCGACAAAATTGCAAGGCCAAAATCAATTAGATAGAAATGGCCATTTCTCTGTATAACGTTTCGTATGGCCACATCTCCATGCGTGTAACTACAGTGCATGTATCTTCAGTGACATCATTAATATAATTGACTGATAAATTTATACATATGAATACATCATTATATCATTTTAACGAAAAAATTTTTTTCTGTCAGTCTATCCCTTATGTTCTTATGCTCGTTACACTCGCTGCGTAGAAATACAAGTTAAAAATATCCGTACTTAAAGTACAAAAAAAATAGGGTAAATAAATAAATAAATATTTACATAATAAATAAAATTAAGAGATAAAAGCCTTTTTACCTATTGCGAATTCTTTTTAATTAGGATTTGTCCAAAATAGTAGAAAAATATTTTAAAGATTTTTTTATTATCAAAAAATATTGTACTTATTTTTTTATGTTTATGTTGCGCCCTTGATTTTCACGTTGCGTCGTTAGGGGCTGCGGCGTTTAATAAAAAGGATTAAAAAAAAAAAAATTTTTTATATCTCTTACTTCTGACTGGTCCATGTTTAAAATTATTATTACTATAATATTTTTCGCTAAAATTAGATAAAAATATAATCCAGTAATCCACGGTGATCCACAAAGATCTTGATTATTGTTTTTTTTACAAAAATGCATCAATTAAAAAATTGGGCGAATTTTTTTAGTATTTTTATGGTTTAGTTTTTGGGAATTAATCTAACCATAATTCCCCAATTTGGATGAAAAGGTCGCAAATAGTTTTTATATTGTCAGTAGGGTGAAACTAACGTTTTTTGAATTATTTTTTTTTTTTTTTTTGGTTGGAAAATGGGAATCACTTTTTTGATTTGATTTTTTCTCTTTTCGTAAAAATATCATCAAATGAAAAAAAATTCCAAATTATATTTTTGATTTATAATTTTCCTTTTTGTAAAAATGTTATTTTATTTTTAATTTAAAAAAAAAATAAATAAATAAAAAATATGTATATATATATATATAAATATATTTCTCTTTTGTAACTTTTGTAAAACTTTTGTAAACAAAATCATATTATAAGATAACTACAAACTATTTTACGCTTTATTTTAATGATTATTTTTTTATTTTATCATATTAGTCATAACAAATAATACGAAATTACAAAATGATCGTGATACTAGTCTAAAGAAAAGAGATGCATTACAAGGAAAATGCTAACAAAAATATTAGTTTTACTTAGTCGACCCTCGTTAAATAGTAATATAATAAAATAACTGAACTGCTCGTTCCTGTCTAAAGGTGCAAACAAAACCTAACTTTCATGTGCTGAATATTTCGCCCATTACAGTTTCGTATTTGTCCAAAATTAATTTCCAAATTATGGATGAATGTCGAGATAAAGCATTAAGTCAAAATAATTATGAACAATATTCAAAATGACGAAACGGCGAAACTATTATGCTTATAATTATATCTGTTTATGATTCATAATAAGTATCTGGGGATTTCTTTTTTTTCGGTTAGTCAAAATCCTATTTCATTCATATTCCAATAACTCATCATGCAAATTATATTTATCTAATTTAGATATATCCCCGAAACAAATTTTTATTCGTACAGAAATTTTGTTGCACGTAGGGCATTTCAAAGAAACGGAACTAATCTTTATTCCCTACATTATTTGAACTTCCGCTCATCTATTAGTAAAAAAATAACTAAACCTATACATGTGCAATTATAAAAAAAATTGCACATAAATAATATCACTTGACATATGATGTCTTCGAAGTTTTTTTTAATGAATAATCTAGCTTTTTATTGACTATTTGAAAAGCAATTCCGGAATAATTAACCATTCGTCAATTGTCAAAGACTTTGATATCCCTCATTGCAATTTATTACGATAAATAATATTCTCAAGATCAAACACAAACAACTTGCTATTATTGTTGGACATAATAATTTCGAAAAGAATAAAACATTAACTCTTTATGAAATAATGTGAACATACTGTACATAATGTTTTTTTGGTAAACATCAGGAACAAATATATGGAAGAGCAAAAAACTTCACGTTCAATAATCTGTGCTTTATTAGTAAGCCATAATGTTATATACGCAAAATCCTAGTGGAATTATTTTTGCTTCGTTTCTACAGTAATTTTTAAATTATGTATTCAAATAACATCAAACATACTCATCAACCACGTATTCGTCCGCGGATCAAATGTACAAATTGATGAATTATTCTCATATGTGTTTCCTCCTGTGAATAAAAATAATGTATCATTATTTTTGCCACCTTTAACAGATGCAGAGCCAAAATTTGATGGAAAACCGCCAGTGTATGTTAAATTTTCCCATGGTAAGCTTCGAGTATTGAACTAGATAGAAAAGATGAATACTAGTATCATGAACCACTATCGAGATTGTATTATTTGACAATTTACTTTGGCTAATAATTGAAGTAAGTAAGAATCACAATACAATATACTTTAAAGACTTCTGTAACATCATTATTGCATTTTTTCAAAAACCTTTCAGCGAATTAAAGTTTAAGTTTATATTAAAAAATGTGTCCATTATTAAAGATCCTTGATGCGCGAATCCGAATTTATCCGTTTATTTATCCGTACTGAATATAATTAGATAAATTATAATCAGATGGGATTGAGCCGGATGAATTTTTCCATTCACATATAACGAATTTAAAGTACTAAAATGAATTTTGGTTGAAATATGATTATTTTTAGTTTAGAGTGTGACAAAGAAATTCTACACAAAGGGTTCCAAATTGAATCATTGTGATTGGTTCATTTAGTTACACTTGCTCTCTGGACCGTTCCTTAGTCTACATTTATCTAGATCTAGTAGTGATGGGCACCACAAAAAGGACCCATCATTTACTGTATATCAGAATTTTTCTTTTTACTTTGTAAATAATTTAATAAAATCGTTTTCAGTAAATTATTTTTAAAAATGCTGTTACTCGATCCAGTATGGCCATGCTTTATTCAATTACTCGATCTAAGTAATCGCTTGTCGTTATTTATAAATATAAAATGATTTATCATGCGCCCAAATCATGCGCATACATGAATCATGTGTTTAAAATGCGCAATCTTGTTCATCTGATCTGCGACTTGAATGCAAAATCTACAAAAAAAAAATTCATTCAGAATTTTAAAATGGTGGAATAATGATCACTATATAAAATAAGTGTTTTCTTATCGTAAAACTTTATGTCTTAAATTTTTTTATTAATAAGAGTTAGTGATGATAGAATGACTAATATAATAAACTTGGTTATTGCCCGTTTTCGTAATACCAAGCAATAGAACAATTTATTTTTATACACCACAATCAGAGAAACAATAATTGATGCAACGATGGTAGAGATTAAAGAAGATAGCGGAAAAAGAACAAACGATGATGAATAAACGAAATATTGAAATTATAACGGGGAATCAAAAGAAATAAATAGTTTAAACCAAAAACCAAAAACATAATAAATAATTCAAGACTTATAAATAGATAATACAATAATATACTGTACATAGAAAAAATAAAAATCGGGTTGTAATATACTCTCGTGGAGTTCACGTGATTCGACTGTGGCTAAGTGTGGCTATGATACGTAAATCGTTACTTTAGGAAATTTGTGACAAGGGAACCCATTATCTTTTTAAGGTAATTTAAAATCCTTCTCTGGTGGTTTATTTATTAGCAGAATTAAGCTCCTTTTTTTTATGAAGATATATTAAAAAAAAATTTTTTTATTGCATTTTATTAAAAAGCTATACAGAATATGGTTATTAATTCGATCGTTATTAATTAAATACAGTAAATATTGTTTAATTGATTTAATTGATTTTAATTGATTTTAATTGATTTCAAAACAAAATAAAGATGCAAAAATGTAGATACAAAATAGAAAGGAAACAAAAGAATCGATTTATTTATTTTTTCATTTATTTAATTTAATATCGTCAGGTACGCGAAAAAAATTATTACGCACGAATCAATGGATTATATAATACAGTATTTAAATCTGAATTGAAAGTCTTTTAATTATTTAAATTCGTTAAGCATATCATTTTTCGAATTTCGACATATAAATGTTCAATTGGAAATATCACAAGCATCTAATTGGTTGTCCAATTAGAGGATGTCAAAAAATAATTATAGTGTGATCAATCCGACTCTATTCAATGTATTCGAATAATATATATACATATACTGTAAATATATTTTTGCTAATAAATAGTTATCGGATGGGAAAGTAGATATATCGGTCGAAGACCGATATCCTCATTCAATAACGTAGTTATCTTTCATAATGCAGCGACCAATAGACTAATACTGACTTCAATGTTGGATCAATATTGGATTTCTCATAAACATATCGATCATTAAAATTCCGCCTAATCGTCTGAACGATAATATAGATTATTGAAAGGTCTTCTTAATGTATTCGAATTCACAAATTCCAATTGAAATGTAAACACTCCGATTTCATTCTTTGGGGTTCATTACTATTGACGATTAAATTCACTTTCGCTTCTAGTTTCACTTTGTCAACAAAACTGGAATCTATCAGATAATCAGAAGACGTATTATTAGTAATCGCCAAAACAGTACACGAAATGATACCGTTCAATGATTCACTATTCATCATAGAGACAATGTATAATAATTAAGTATATTCGGTTGTTTACTCCAAAATTATGTGGTACAATAATCAACTGTTTACGGTAAAGCTTCAAAAAAACTTTCATTACAGCAATATCTAAAATTCACGGGACACTTGAGAATTTTGTTGCCGAGAATCTGTCGGGTTGTCGGGTTCTCGGGTTGCCGGCAAATTGAAAAAATAAACATAGTACGTGACATATTGCATATAACGTGTTATGCGAACTTAAATTTCGTCACATGTTTTTGTTTATTTTTTCGATTTGTTGGCAACCCGACAACCCGACAACCCGACAAATTCTCGGCAACAAAATTTTCAAGTGTCCCGTGAATTTTGAATATTGCTGTAAACAAATACTTATCACGCGAATTAATTTACCAGTAAAATCGATATTTTCTTTAGCATAACGGTTTAAGGTAGGTGTATATCATTATTTTACAAGTCTCAACAGTTATCAAAATTATACCGTACCGGTTCTATTAGATCAAGTACGGTACAGTACGGAATTTTTGAAATTTTGGTCAACTGTACCACAATAATACTCTTATCTAGTAGCTATGTTAAAAAAAAACAATAAATTTTAGTATGATATTATAAATTTCATTATATTTTTTTAAAATATTTCTTAGCGTTAAATAAATATTTGTTCATTCTCTTCATAATTACAAATTACAAACAATAACATCAATTTATTGTGTGCGTATTCAATTATTATTATTAAATTTATTGCACGGCCCTATTATTTAGATAGGTTTTACAAAAAACATATAAGTTATTAAGCCAGTACGATCTGCAACAGATAGGAGAATGTTTCGTATCGTACTGTACTGGTATTAATTTGATCCGTACCATACAGATTTGCAAAATTCTTCCCTCGTACAGAATATCCTCCTTCCGATAATTAAATATGTTAAATAAAAACTGTATACAACTCATAATGGTCTTCTCATCTTGTTCTAACCATCCCGTTCGTATCATATAATTAACTCTTAGATAACGCTATTTACTATACTCTGTATTAACGAATAAAGTATATTTTTGGGAAATAAGGAATAACTTATTGACATGGCGTCTAAATTTTAAGTTTCATGTATCCCCTCCGATTAATGCAACACTATTAAAGATGAGGGCATTCTCTACCGTAATGCAGTTTTCTTGTGGTATTCGATATACATCCTGTAATGCTCTTTTTTAATACGTAATAATCCAACCTATTTCCTTAAACGCTTATAATAACATGTGAACTCTAGTGGAACTGCGACCAAAGAAGAGAGAATAGATTCATTCCTCAGAATTTTGTTAACATCAACGGTACATACATTAAAAAGGATTAGCGGGTCCGTAGTGCCTGTTTCTTTCTCCATATTTTTATTAATTTATTCTTTCGTTATATGCATATTCACGTAATCATTCTTAATAACAGCACCGACTCCAATTTGGAACGCATGGAAAAAACGCTGTGATAAAATTAATTTTTTAACCTATTTTTCGGTTGTTTATGTACATTCATCTTGAAAAAGTGCTTATATTATTTTATTTAAACATATTTATATAAAATTTATGAACACATATATTTCTTATTAAAAAGGTGTGAAGAAATACTGTAGTCTTTCGTAAAGTTTATTTAAAAGTTTATAATTTCGTTTTTGATGTAAATTTTATTTATTTATTCAATATATTCAATATAAGATACAAAAAAACGTTTAAAATATTTTTACAATTTTTGTGTCACGAGAGAAAAACTGTGAAGATTTAATGATAAATATTACAATATAAATAGCTGTGCCATAGTGCTTTTTTTCTTGACAACACTAAGGTAGTTAAAGATTACCAACACTGACGGGAATGGATCGTACGAAAAATGCGAAAAGGGAGATAAACTCAATATCTTTTGATGGAGACAATGATTTAACTTATATTTTCAAAGCTATTTATGAAAATTATAACTTGACAACAAATTTTTGTTAAATAGAAAGCAAATAAACATATTTGTTTAAATCCATTTATAAGCAAATCATTTTCCTTTTCCTTTATTTAAATCAATTTTATTTTGCATACCGGCAATAATTTCGTTACACATTGTATTAAATTATTCACCGAATCCACTCAACTAGGGATTGGAATCGAAAATCGAATCTTTTCAGTATTTATTTTATAGATGATCAGCTTGACTTTGAATCGGTTTCTAATTACAGCAAAAACAATCAGTACTTGGCCTGTATTAGAAATCACTTTGGAATCAGGTCGGCTAATATGTAAAAAATTTTTCAGAATCGATTCTCGAGAATCGATTTTACTATGTTTTATCGATTTTCGATTAATCGATTCCAATCCCCACACTCAACGATGTCGTACATGCTTCAATTCGTTTAGAGGTTTGTATATCTGAAATAATCGAAGAAATGATACATTACGTTATTCTATGTTTTGAATCAACGTATCACATATAAGAACATAATAACCTACTTTCTTTTCCTATTATTGTATTTTCACTTGTTGATGGCATCAATGGCGTCGGTGGCAGCTCATAATTTAACTGAGGATTCTCATTAGTAACAATTGAAGCAATATTCCCTTGAGAGGAATCATGCATGATATCAACTTCGTCTATCAAAATTAAGCGCAACAAATTTGAATATAAATAAATCACTTAAATTTGCCTTGAATATCGTACTTACACAACCAATTTTGATAGTCATTAACGTGGATCGTATTCCATTCGTCAACTAATGCATGAATTAATTAATGATATAGCGTCAAAAGCAATTTATTTAAGGTTAACTTCTTACCTTTGTCTTCACTTTTGCCGCCATCGTCATCAGAATTTGTGTCTACAATAATTCGTATAAAGTGAATTTACCACACAACTTTTGCAACTAGGTACCAATTATATCAACTATATCCGAATTCGTTACCTTTTTTTATTTTCGCTGCCAGTTCTTCTAGGTTTGGATCTCTAATAGCTTGCGTTTTTATAGGTTTACTCACATGTTCAACGTTAGAATTGCGTGCTCCGTCAATTGACTTTGGTTTGTTTGTGATAAACTGTAGTATGGTGTCCGGTAAAGGATTTTTGTTGAACTCATTAAGCCAGAACAATACTTTTTGATACAGATCTTCAGTAGCTGGACGTTTGTGTGGATCTGCGTCCCAACATTTTTGCATCAATTCCTTGTAATCTGGTGGTGTCCCCTCAAGAATCTTCGGACGAAGATTCTCGCATATCTCCCTAGCCAAGTATTCATCATATTTACGATCATAGAATGGAGATTCTCCCGAAGTAATGAACCACATAATCATTCCAATACTATAGACGTCTGATGCTTGGGTGTGAGGTTTTCCTTTTAAAACTTCTGGAGCAACGAATGGTAAAACGCCAAGTACTGCATCAGATAATGTTATATCTTCAACTGGACGACAAAGACCTAAATCGGACACAGAAATGGTCCTTCGGTAATGGAGGAAATTTCCTGGGTGCAAATCACGATGAACTAGCCCTCTTTTATGAATATCAACTACTCCGTATAAAATATGTCGTAAAACATCTAACTTGTTTACCCAATTCAGTCTTTTTTTCATGTAATTTTTTAAATTGCCACCATGAGCGTAAGGGAAAACCATAATATATTCATCAGTTACGGGATTTTTTGAGATACCATAGCAACGAAGCACTGTACTAGAAGATGACTTGATATATGCGTCGACCTAAACAATTAATGTACAAATAGTTAACATGACAGCTCAAGGTTATCTGACTATCTAAGCCTTAATAAATGCTCATATTACCTCTTCAAGAAATTTTTCGCCTATGTTTTTTGAATTCCTGAGTTCTTTTAAAGCTACAGGTGTGTTTGGATATTGAACTCTTTTTCCCAGTGCATAATCCCAGGTACCGAGCCCTTCAACCCAATTGGCTTTATAAACAGTCGCAAAACCACCATAACCTACGAATTCAACATTAGCAAATTTTTCATAAGGAATCCATTGTATAAATCCATTTGGATATTTGATAGAAAGTTGAGAATGACGGATAATTTTATCGAACTCTTGATTGCCACTTTCCCAATTGGAGAACTGGTTTTTGAACTGTTCAATATCACAGAACTTGCACCATTTAAGAAATACATATGGTCTGTTGCATACAGAACATTGTTGTGCTTGGTTACTATAAGCAGGAGTTCTAGCCATTCGTATCCTATTGAGCTTGAGTGCTGTTTTATCAAGCAGTTTACGATATTCCTTAATCTTATTTCCGGTTTCAGTTACGTCATTTTGATATATGCTCAGATTAACGCTGATTTCGATGAAAATATTTTCTATTTAAAAGTCTATATATAAGAATATTTTTTGGTTATTTTGATTGGAGCACTTGAATCAAATCTGCCTAACAAAGATTATCAACTTACTTCGAGAAAAAATCAATGTTACAACAACTTCGGCTTTTAGTGTGATAAATGGATGGTTTAAGACGATAAATCGGAAATGAAAGCACCCACCTGATAGACTCGGTCGACACAATTTCGAAATTTGACTGAGGGTTTTGATAATATTGTCTTTGTTTTTCAAAGTCTCCTCGAAATGTTTTTCAAGCTCATCACATTTTTTCTGATAATCTTCGAATTCCTCTATACAGGTCTTCCAGCAAGAAATAAATTCCTGTGCTATAGCATACCTTTCTTGATAAGTTTTATCGTCTTTCTTGCTTTCAGGAGGTACCTCTGATGGGTAAGAATGTTTTATATTTGTCTGCGCCAATTCTATTTGGCTTTTTCGGTTCATCCAGACTTTTACTTCGCTTTTAAGCTTCTTGTATTCCTCTTGTACATCTTTAGCTTCTTCATTAATAGAAATAAACTTCTCCTTGATTTTGTTAAAACCATCTTTGAACAATCCATTAGAGCCGAACAGAGAAGGGAAATCATTAGCGTTAAACTCCATATTATCCATGTTAGTAAATTTCAAGTCGTTTGATACCTGTTTATAAATAATAAAATGTGACACAAAAAAATAGGCACCGTGCAAAACTTTGGGTGTACTTTCAGCCTATTAACATTTTTATTCAACTCATAATTCTCATTGTAAAAATTTAAGAAAAACAATTTTTCTACGGAAACTACTATATATGGGTTTGATTTTCAAAGTGGCGTGTTTAAGGATGTATTACGAAAAAATTGAATCTTGTCGTGATTCCTATAATCGCAGCCCATATTCAAAAAAGGAAGTTGTAACAATGCACTTGCCGATTATTTATCGTAATTTCCTTTTTGAATATGGGCGTCAAAGTATAGACTGATTCCCCAGTTTTATACGGAAAAATATTTGAAATTTTGTGTTCCAAGCAAAAACATCCAATTTTATACAAGTTTTACATTATAAACAACGATAGTTTTAAATAGAAAATTAAAAAGTAGCAATAGTGAGTGAGTGGGTGAAGTGTATGAAGTTCAAGTTAAACGCTTGTTGCGTCCAATTTGCGCACATATTTACTATTTTTTTTTTTTTTATAATAAAATACTAATAAATTCCTAAAAAAGGTTGCGCAATGCGCAAGTTAAAATCGCAAATAATTTGCGGAAATCAAAAATTAACTTGTGTTCCGCAAATTCCGCAAATAGATTTCATACACTGAGCAGTAGTATAAGTAAAATTAGTTTTCAACCAATTTTAGATCTTTTCTCACTGAATATTCACAAAATTCCAAAACATTAACACGTCATTATGAAAATGGCGATAATAATAAATGAGCTGATGGTTACATTTGTTGCAATATGCTGTCTGAAATAGCCACTTGATAATCCCCAACCAAGATTGACTTTAATTTATCTGTATTAAGTAATAAATATTATCAGGATATACGGATGTCACGCTTTTCTAAATATTGTTTTTCTTTTATTAAAAGTATTAAAATCATATAAATATGAAGTCAAAATACTTTATAAAACTTTAATGTTCACAAACACTACAAGTACTAACTAATGGCCGCGAAATGCATCATAAATGGTACCATAGAAGTGGGTATCACGGGGGGGTATGCCATCAGCGGTGTATTCCCCGTTGTCAGCGGTATAACCACAGCTATTGACAGAATAATGGGTTTAATTGAGAAAGCTAGTTCTAATAAGGCCCTCTGCTCTTTTATTGGGGAGCGCTTAGATCATGTAAGATTGAATCTGAAAGATGCTAAAAGCATAGACAAGGAAGTCCTAGATCGTTATTTAGGAGTGTTAAATGAAATTGAAGAGGACGTTAAGTCGATATCTGAAAGTAAAAATTTCACAAGATGGATAAAAAAAATTGCAAACGCAAAAGATGTAAGTGAGATTGTGACGTTGCTATTACATCATTTGTTTTGTTCCAACGTATACCTTGCATACTGTATATTCAGGTTGAAGAAAAGCTTATATTAATATATAAGAAACTCGATGCTGCCAATGATGAACTTTTTCTTTCGGTCCTGAAGGAAACGCATCAAAGCGTTACGAAAGAGATACCGGAGCAACTTCGGAAAATCATCCGAATACTTATCATGCAATCTGACTTGAAAATAAATGAATTGCAAATTAAAGACGTCATTCTAGACAATAATTCGATTACTGAATTGCGCAATCAGCCACCAGTTATTCGGGGTGAAAGTAAAAAAGTTATGAAGAAAAAATATCTCACACAGGATGTTGCGCAAAAGCTTCTCAATTCTGGTGAAAGTATTTCTCGTAAAATTATTAATATGCTTCGGTTGTTAGCCGATTGTAAAAATGTGATAAAATTGTAAGTGCAGTTCGAGAGTAATTGATTCACGAACTTTTCTCTCCGTTTAAATAACCTTGTTTACTTGTAGTTTAGGTATCTATGAACTTCATGGCAATCAATACTTGGTCACTGAATGGTGCGAACATGGTAACCTTGAAGAATATTTACTACGAAATCCGGGGCTCGACTGGAATGTAAAAGTCAATATCGCTACAGGTATAGCCAATGGGGTAGTATTCTGTCATGATCGAGATATCCTTCACCATGATATCAGAACCTCCAATATAATGCTTGATGCATATTTGTGCCCAAAGCTCTCGAACTTTGAACTGAGCCGAAAAGAAAAAGATATTAGTGTTGCTGGTCTTCGGTTGGCAGATGCTGCTAGGTACTATATAGAGTTATATTTTTTTGGAATTTTCCTTATAACTAAAGTTTGTAATACAATATATGTGTAGATACACGGCACCTGAGAAAATCAAAGATAAGAGGAATCCTTACACGAAAGAATGTGACATTTTTAGGTGAATTTTATAAATCTTTTAAGATATAAAATATCGATCAATGACTGATGTACCACATTTTTTATAATAGCCTTGGAATTGTCCTTTGGGTAATTGCTGTACAAGAAAAACCGTACGCAGGTATTACGGATTTCCAAGAAATCGAGGACGTTGTCCTAAAAGACCACCGCCCTGAAACTGTTGATAAGAACATTCCAATTAAATACCAGGATATCATGAAACGGGCATGGCATACCAATAGCTATTCCCGTCCGGTAGCGAGTGAAATGTTTGAAATGCTCTCCAAATGTTTGGAGGATAATGACGTTTATCCCGTGAACGATGAGCCTAAAGACTTAGCACTAGAACCAGATAGTGACAACATTCAACTTGATGAAGAAAAATTGTACGAAAAAGCAGTTAATTATCATCAAAATCATGAGCGTGAAGAAGCCTACAACATTTTCTATGAACTAGCATTTACTGATCACAAAGAGTCACTCTATTACCTTGGCTATTACTATGAAAATGGATATATTGTACCTAAAAACGATAAAAAAGCTCTCAAATATTACAGAAAATCTGCTGATAAAGGCTGTAGCCATGCAGCATATTACTACGCAGAAGCCTGCTTAAAATTAGCTCACGAGTATATGGATAAAGCGGCACAACTTAAACAATTTAAGGCCGGCATAAAATTGGCTGAGTACAATATCCCTCGACATTTTCCACAGAATAAGTGTGACAAACTCTTGAAATACTTAGATACTGATGAGGCTGAACTGAAAAGACTGAATCCAGCGGAATCGAAGATGTATCGAGAAAGAATCGAAAGATTACGAAAAGAGATTATGCAGGTTAAACAATAGCAGATGATTATTTGTATCCTTGTATTTGTGTGTAATTATTTAATTATTACCCTTTCAAATTATTTATTCATTTTTAAATTTCATTATTACTTTTTAATGAAAATAATATTCTGAGATTTCTAGTCGATGAACTAATTTATCATTAGTTTGGTTATTTTTCCTTTCAATGTTTTATTCGCTTTAAGCATTTAACAATACACAGTCGTGTTTCAGGCGAAACCAGTTGTACCAACTTTCTGTAAAATACTAAGAAAAAAAAAATTTCGGTACCGTGACTAGACGAATTTTATTGATCAACTTTAATTCGTACAACATTTATTTTCAAAGAAACGGGATTTAAATATTTCTTAAAAACCTTTTCACTTTATGTTTGTTTTTATTAAAAATACTGTTATTTGATAAATATATCTTTAAAAATTTGAATCAATTTCATGTTTTAAAAATAAATGTGTATAAAATCAAATGTAATACTTTTTACAAATAAATATTTTATTGAACTTTAAAATTAGCATAATCAAAGATTTTTTTATACTTTGTAATTTGTAAGAATAAATTAAAAGCAAATTTTATTACAATATATATTTTCATATATTTCATTAGTAACAGTACACTATGATATACAATTCAGGTGACGTACTGGTGACGTGAGCTTCGTCTGGCGTAAATTAAAGACAAATCTGAATAGGTTAAAAACTATTAAAGACTAATAAAAATATTTTTACAGAAACTTAATAGTAAACGTAAAACAATAAAGCAAGTAGAAGCCCTTATTTTTTGAATTAATATTTAGATTCATAAAAAGATTTGTTAAGGCGACTAAGTATTTTAAACAATAAATATATTTAATAGCTAAAAATTTAGCTACTGGTTGATCATATTTCATTTCTGTTATTTGGTACTGATGGAAATCGTGGAAGAATTTTTTCAACCAATTTAACTGTATACATAGTGATTCATCTCAGATTTTTCACAAGAGTCTGATATTTCATCATTAGTCACGATGCAATAATAACATTATTATTCATAAATCATAATTCATAAGTTAAAAAGTAGAGACCTGCATTTGGCCATATTTTGAGGCCCGGCCCGGCCCGGATTTGAAAACAGTGTATCATGTGCCGGCCCGGCCCGGCCCGGTTGAAAATACTGAAACCCGGGCCCGGCCTGGACCCGGACTAGTTTTTAATATATGTAAAAAAACATAAAGAAGAAAGAAATTGAAATTAAAGTTTTATAATAAAAGTATAGAGTTTGGTTAGAAAACAACTCGTATATGGACTTAAAATAAAAAATATTAATTTTCAAGTCTGATCCGAAATTAGAAATTTGCGGCAAGCTTAATTTCGGCCAGAATTAAGGAGATTTTGGCCAGAATTAAGAAAATCCGGGTTTTACCAAAAAAAATCTGCCAGCCCGGCCCGGCCCGGGTCTTTTTTTAATTAAAATTTGCCGGCCCGGACCCGGCCCGGCACCCGGGTCCGGGCCGGGCTGATCCGGGTCCGGGCTCAGTTTGCAGGCCTCTATTAAAAAGTATAATGATCACGTTACACCTAATCTTAAAGAATTTCAATATTGTATTTTTTCTTAAACCTCACTCAAAATAAATTAACCAGTTTGATGACGTTTATCCAAATCAAGATAGAACTAAATAATGAATTGAAAGACATGATTGAGAAACAGTTGGATCTAACAGATTACACCTTTGTTCTTATGGAACGTGCGATAGATAAACTATATGATATGGATTTTGAACGAAAAATGAGCTGAAGACTAAAATGAGCAGAATGGATGTTCAGAATGGATGTTTTGCTAAGGGATACAGTCAGTGATCTAAAAAAACAGACATTCTAAAGACTTTCTGGGATTGACTTAGAAAGTCACTGTATTACTTTTTAATTATACAGAATGTCATAAATATGTAATAAAATTAATATAGTTTCTTTTTTGCTTCTAAACTTCGAATATACTAGGGAACGGTTTCAGAACCGTTGTTAAGTCCGAGCACAAATGTGACTAAATGAACCAATCACGCATCGACTCAATTTTTGAGCGGGCGGACAGATGGACATTTTGTGTGACCTTTGCATAGAAATATATAGTCCTTCGTTGCACTCCGGACTAATAAATATCAGTATAAGTTTCATCCATAGTTCGGGCATTTATTTTTTACATATATATGGGTATGAGGTATGTGTAATTCATCAGAATGATAATGATTTTTTTTTGATCGTTGATCTTTGAAATGTTACAATATATCTAGCTCATCAGCCAAATCTTCGCTCGATTATATAACTTTTTAAAAATAAAATAATCACTTCTAGTGTAATTACCCAACAGTGGAATCGCTTCAAAATTCAATCAGGAAATGAAGATTTCGATTGTCTTATGGAGATCTTAAAGGTTATGGAAAACGAAGTTATTATTACTATAATATTTTTCGCTAAAATTAGATAAAAATATAATCCAGTAATCCATGGTGATCCACAAAGATCTTGATTATTGTTTTTTTTTACAAAAAATGCATTAATTAAAAAATTAGGTGAATTTTTTTAGTATTTTCATGGTTTAGTTTTTGGGAATTAATCTAACCATAATTCCCCAATTTGGATGAAAAAGGTCGCAAATAGTTTTTATATTGTCAGTACGGTGAAACTAACGTTTTTTGAATTATTTTTTTTTTTTTTTTTTGGTTGGAAAATGGGAATCACTTTTTTGATTTGATTTTTTCACTTTTCGTAAAAATATCATCAAATGAAAAAAAATTCCAAATCATATTTTTGATTTATAATTTTCCTTTTTGTAAAAATGTTATTTTATTTTTAATTTAAAAAAAAATAAATAAATAAATAAAAAATATGTATATATATATATATATATAGTAAATATATTTCTCTTTTGTAACTTTTGCAAACAAAATCATATTATAAAATAACCACAAACTATTTTACGCTTTATTTTAATGATTATTTTTTTATTTTATCATATTAATCATAACAAATAATACGAAAATTACAAAATGATCGTGATATTAGTCTAAAGAAAAAATTTTGCGACAAAAATATCTTTTTTTCACAGAATTTGGAGATGCATTACAATTACCCAGAAAAAATTCCGCAATGTCACATCACGTGAGATTAAATGTGATATTTCCGCAACCCCTGTATGATATAATCCTTTCCATGCTGACCAATATGCTGACCTACCATCATTGCATCTCCAAGGAAAATGTTAACAAGCATATTAGTTTACTTAGTCGACCTCGTTAAATAGTAATATAATAAAATAACTGAACTGCTCGTTCCTGTCTAAAGGTGCAAACAAAACCTAACTTTCATGTGCTGAATATTTCGCCCATTACAGTTTCGTATTTGTCCAAAATTAATTTCCAAATTATGGATGAATGTCGAGATAAAGCATTAAGTCAAAATAATTATGAACAATATTCAAAAATGACGAAACGGCGAAACTATTATACCTTTAATTATATCTGTTTATGATTCATAAGTATCTGGGGATTTCTTTATTTTCGGTTAGTCAAAATCCTATTTCATTCATATTCCAATAACTTATCATGCAAATTATATTTATCTAATTTAGATATATCCCCGAAACAAATTTTTATTCGTACAGAAATTTTGTTGCACGTAGGGCATTTCAAAGAAACGGAACTAATCTTTATTCCCTACATTATTTGAACTTCCGCTCATCTATGTAGTAAAAAAATAACTAAACCTATACATGTACAATTATAAAATAAATTGCACATAAATAATATCACTTGACATATTATGTCTTCGAAGTTTTTTTAATGAATAATCTAGCTTTTTATTGACTATTTGAAAAGCAATTCCGGAATAATTAACCATTCGTCAATTGTCAAAGACTTTGATATCTCACATTGCAATTTATTACGATAAATAATATTCTCAAGATCCGACACAAACAACTTGCTATTATTGTTGGACATAATAATTTCGAAAAGAATAAAACATTAACTCTTTATAAAATAATGTGAACATACTGTACATAATGTTTTTTTTTGGTAAACATCAGGAACAAATATACGGAAAAGCAAAAAACTTCACGTTCAATAATCTGTGCTTTATTAGTAAGCCATAATGTTATATACGCAAAATCCTAGTGGAATTATTTTTGCTTCGTTTCTACAGTAATTTTTAAATTATGTATTCAAATAACATCAATCATACTCATCAACCACGTATTCGTCCGCGAATCAAATGTACAAATTGATGAATTATTTTCATATGTGTTTCCTCCTGTGAATAAAAATAATGTATCATTATTTTTGCCACCTTTAACAGATGCAGAGCCAAAATTTGATGGAAAAACGCCAGTGTATGTTAAATTTTCCCATGGTAAGCTTCGAGTATTGAACTAGATAGAAAAGTCAAGATAAATGAATACTAGTATCATGATCCACTATCGAGATTGTATTATTTGACAATTTACTTTGGCTAATAATTGAAGTAAGTAAGAATCACAATACAATATACTTTAAAGACTTCTGTAACATCATTATTGCATTTTTTCAAAAACCTTTCGACGAATTAAAGTTTAAGTTTATATTAAAAAATGTGTCCATTATTACCAACAATCATCGCTCGAATTAAAGCGAATCCGAATTTATCCGTTTATTTATCCGTACTGAATATAATTAGATAAATTATAATCAGATGGGATTGAACCGGATGAAATTTTCCATTCACATATAACGAATTTAAAGTACTAAAATGAATTTTTGGTTGAAATATGATTATTTTTAGTTTAGAGTGTGACAAAGAAATTCTACACAAAGGGTTTTACAAAAATCCGTCCAAATTGAATCATCGTGATTGGTTCATTCAGTTACATTTGCGCTCTGGACCGTTCCTTAGTCTACTTGCGTCAAATTATATAAATTTTCTCTTTTATTTTAAATTTTTTTTTTTTTTTACTAATAAAAAGAATTTGTATCATAGCGATAATAATAAAATGATTAATATTACTTTTAGTTAATATTTTTATGAACTATACATTGATAAACTCTTGCATTATATGCGTCGTTTTGTATACACCCCTAATTGACAATAATATAGAAGTGATACAATAATTCCGATAGTGTATGGATAACCGGAGAAATAATGATTGATACAATTAAGAAATTGATACAATTAAGAAAATAGCATAAAAAGAACAATCCAAAATTTGTTGTGCAAGCAAATAAAATAGAATAAATTATATAAATAAATATGCATATCAGGTATATATAAAAAAGAAGAGATGAGATGAACAAATGTAACAAGCGACAAGCTACAGAGATGAAAACAGAATTAGGAACAGTTAAATTGAGTAATAAACTATATGACGTTGTTTAGCAATAGGAGGTAGTACTGTAAAATATACTGAATTAATAAAAAGTGATTACACGCCTACTAATCACATGACAAACTTTTTGACAGCTTCGTAATTACGTTATCATCAGGAATAATGTTTATACTTTTCAGCTTTGTAGGGCTATTACATGATTTCCTGAAACTTAAAGTAGATTTTTTTTCCTGTTTCATATATTTTTTTTTTTTTTTTGCTTTTGTTAATTACATTTTATCCATCTATTGAGGTCTTTTTTCATATTTTTATTATTATTTTTGCTTTTAAAATTTAATGATGTTAACCAGTTCATGGGTAAATTTTATATTATTATTTTGCTTATTGGTACTGTAATTTCATTTATTCTTTTCAACTTACCAAATTACCATTTTTATATTTATTTTTTCTCATTATTCCTTTTCTTCATTTCTTTGTATCGCTTTCTTTATTTTTGTTCTTCTTTTACCTTACTTTTTTTCGTCTCATTCCCATTATTATCTATTTCAGGAAATCAAAAATTGTAATATCATTTTGGTCATTTTGGCCAGGATTAAAAGTATGCTATGATTGCTATTAATTTCTAAAAATAGAAGACCCCCCAGTTATTTATGGAATTGACCCTTGTAATACAACAAATTTGGCCTGAATTACTGCCGATCAAGAATAGTAAATAATCCTCTAATCGGATTGAATGGGTACCTCTAAATAACGAACTTGAAAAAGGAAGTAAATGACATATAATATGAATAAATTTAATACTAATATTAATTATTTTAAATTAATTTTTTTATGAATGAAAAAGTCAATATTTAATACGCAGTAAGGATTATTTTTTTGTTAATTGTAATTGTTGGGCGATCCGGACAAAGTATCCGGCTATCCTTTTTTTGGGATAGTCTTTGGTTTTGTTCACATCAATTGTATTATTACATGAAAATCCTTTCAATAACAGATATATATAATGACCTTTATTCCAAAAAGTGAACAATTACCTTTTATGATAATGACATTATTTAAAAATAGGTTTGCCCCCCGTTTATTGAATTTTGGTTAATCAAAGCTGTCACGTTGCTTTTATTAATTAAAAAGAAATGGTTTTGTTAATAATAAAACTTTTTTGTTGATTTTGTTAATAAAAATGTGCCTTTGTTCATATTTTTGGATAATCGCTAAATTATAAATAGTCCCCTTCTTGAGTTCTCATTTTTCAAGAAAGAAAAAAATTAATTTCTTTCCTTTTTTTTTTTAATAATAATAGCAATAATATCCGCTAAATTATCACTAAATTCTTGGCAAAAATGGAAACCGAAGTTCAAAATTCTATTAGATATTCACCCATTTTGACCATTATTGAAATTCCCAATGATATTGTAATTGGTCAATTAATTGGTAGAAAAGGACGTAATCTAAACCCCATTAAGGATGAAACCGGCACACATATTCGCGTGATTGACGATGATACAAATCCAACACAAATTGAAATTGAAATAAATAAAAATAAAGTTGGAAATAATTTGCCTGTAAATAGGATCGATGAAGCAATATATCAAATAAACAAATTATTAGAGGATATCGAGATAAATAATCGAAGAAGAGAAACAGAAAAAGAGGAAAAAAATGCTAGAATTTCAAATAATGGTAATTATCAACACGCATCACCAAGAAATTATGAAGATAACGATTTGAAGGAGGAAAGAAGAAAGTTTAACCAAAAAATACCGCATACGACTAGAACACGACAAGTAAGAAATTTTAAAATATAAATTTTTTAATATTTATTTGATAACTATTCTTTAATATAAAATATTTTTCATCTCTCCGATAAATATTTAGTCACGAAATAAGGATGAGGAAGGCAGATCTGGAACAGGCGGTAGAGGAAGTAGAGGAAAGGGTGGTAGAAACTTAAGAGGTCCTGGTGTTGGTGGACGGTTAAATGAAAGACGAGAAATGAATGAAAAATAAAAATATGTTCCTGAAAATCGCACGAATTATAGATAATCTTTTTTTCCTTTAATTTTTTTTAATTATGTAATTTTTTTTTTCATATTATCAATTATTATGTATTTATCATTTATAGAAAATAAAGATTCTTATATTATCATATTGTTATCATAGCCCTAGTTATTTACTATGACCCTTGTGGAAAAAAAAATAAATTTTTAATTTTTTATCATAATTCGGGCTGACCTATAAATTTGGCCTTAGTAATTGAGAAAGTTTTACTAATAAATACAAATTGAGCTTTTCAAGTAAGAAATTAGAAAAAATAATCGGTCCAAACATTAAAAAATTCCGTTTCAAATGAATTAAATTAAAAATTTGTTTGTATAACAAGATGGTCTGATATTCTGATAGGCTGGCTAATAAGTGAATCACGTACAATAGTGATGTTATGTTATGCGAAGAAAGTTTTTTTCTTTTAAGTGGCTTTTTTAGTGCATGAGTCAATAGGCTTTTATTCAATGTTTTTGATTCAATAAAAATTTTTTTATTTTATCACAGAAATTATTACTTAATTATTGTAACAAGGAACGGACGGACCGAATCAAGCATGCATGAAAGTGATCTTCATTCGTTCATAGTATATTTCCCACATACCGATGGTGCTTACAAATAGGTAAAGTGCTAGAAAATTTTTGATAAAATTTAGATGTAAGGCTTTTTTTGAAGGCCAATAAAATTCCGTATTTACATCAATCTAATAATAATATAATATTTTTAAATAAGGTACATTGATTCTACTGCTGCAGCACTAAAGGTATTTGATCTTTGATTTAACGGATAAAAAATAAACAAATGAACAAACAAGATTAGTAAGTTACATTTCTTATATCTTCTCGGTCTTTCTTATAAATAATTTTGTCCAGATAAAGTGACGTAATAATCGGTAGTCGATGAAATTACGAATCATGAATTGATTTCATTCTTTAATAGTATTCCAATTTGGTTAACAAAATATTGGTTGATGTAACTATATTTTCTTTCATTTGAAAAATCGATTTTTCCATTACGAATAATAAATATTCATTGTGTTTACAAGATCATTTTTTTTTTTTTAAAAAAAAAAAAAATTAGAAAGGCAACACTATTTTCAAAATCTCGACTATTAATTTGAGATGAAAGTTTATATGCGCGACAATTTTCTTAGTTTGAAGTTAACGTGATTAAAAAACCAATATGGCCATATGCTATATCAAACTGTTGTCTGTACGAAAAGCTACGACGATATCAAGATGCCTAATTCAAAGATTATTTAAAATACCGATCCAACCTAAAATTTGAACATGATGTTGATCAACTAAAATTCTGCTTTCTGAGAAATTATTTTTCCTATATTTAGATTAACTTATTTATTGCAATACACTAACGAAAATTTTTTTCGAAAGGAAATGACATGAAATTGTTTCACTTGTTCGTCAATATAATACATAGTTACAAAACACACGGTTTCTGTAAAGTAGTAATTGAAATGGCTGACGACAGCAAAAGAGCATGTATCAAGTCCCATCAATGTACGGTACTACGGTGGATTTCAGAAAATTTTTTTTTTTATTAATAAAAATATAAATTTAAAATATATTTTATAGTGTAAACTAGGCGTAGCCCGTTGCGTTTGCCGGGAATGGATGTTGCCTATCAATCTAAGAGAGTAATAGTAATATATTTACAGTATATTCTATTTGCCATGTCTGTCATATAATGGTATTAGTAAAGACATATAGTAATTTTATATAATTTATGTGTTTATGCAAAATTGCAACAATAGTGAATTGTACAATGTAAATATTATTTATATATAAAATGTTGTTATAATTAATTAAATGTAAATTTTATTCATAAAATAAATATTTCGTGGTATACTGATGCCCTTAATATGTTGATGTTAAAGCTCGGTAACCTGTTCTGGCGTCCGATAGGATGCTATGAATGTTTTTGATTGGCGGATTTATTAAGGAATCTAGGAACTTAAAGTTTTGCAATTTCTAGGCGTAGTAATTTTATATCTATAAAAAGGATATGATTTTGTTAATAAAGAACTTTTGTGTTACTGCGGAATTAACTCTGGTGCAACTGCGGTGAATGTGCAAACGGTGATCTCTCCCGGGTCTGACCCTTGCGGAACTCAAATTGCGTATCAACGGCGCAAGCCACAAAAACATAAACACATAATTGGATAAATAATGTGTTACCGGTGGTGAACACCAGTCTGGGTGATGCATTATTAAAATTTTCTTTTTTGATAAACTTGTGGCGCAGGAGCTGGCGATCCGGACAAAGTATCCTTTTTGGGTTAATCTTTGGTTCAGTTTAATGACCTTTTTTTCAGTATACTAAAAGTGAATAATTACCTTTTATGATTGAATTTCATTTCATCATCAAAATATTGCTTTTTTTTTTTAATTTAAAAAAAAATGGTTTTGTTAACGATAAAACTTTGTTGGTCTTTGTTAATAAAAATATGCCTTTGTTTATATTTTTGGATAATCTCTAAATTATAAATAGTCCGTTCTTGAATTTTCATTTTTCAAAAAAAAAAAAAAAATCTTTTTACCTCTCTTTTTAATAATAATAATAATAACAATAATAAAACCACTAAATTATCACCAAATTCTTCGCAAAAATGGAGACCAAAGTTCAAAATTCCATTAGATATTCACCCATTTTGACCATTATTGAAATTCCCAAAGATATTGTAATTGGTCAATTAATTGGTAGTAATGGACGTAATCTAAAACCCATTATGAAGAAAACCGGCACTCTTATTCACGTGATTGATGATGCAAATCCAACACAAATTAAAATTGAAATAAATAAGAAAAGAGTTGGAAATAATTTGCCTGTGAATAGGATCGATGAAGCAATATATCAAATAAACATGTTACTAGAATATATCGAGATAAGAAATCGAAGACGAGAAACAGAAAGGGAGGAAAAAAATGCTAGAATTTCAAATAATGGTAACCATCAATACGCAACACCAAGAAATCATAAAGATCGCGATTCGAAGGAAGAAAAGAAAAGGATTAACCAAAAAATGTTGCATACGACTAAAACACGACAAGTAAGATATTTTAAAAATATATAAATTTGTTAACATTTATTTGATATTGTTTTCTAATATAAATACTCTTCATCTCCCCGATAAATATTCAGTCACGAAATAAGGTTTCTAGAAATCACATGAATTACAATAATTAATTCTTTTTTTCATTCGTTTTAATTTTATAATCAATCCGTATTGTTTTTTATTTATTATCAATTACACATTTATTTGTTTTTTAGTCATATTTTAGTTTTTAGTTTTTATTATCGATTATGTATTTGTTTTTTCAATCATCACGCATTTATTTTTTCTTATCACTTTTTTTCATTTTCAATTATGTATTTTATTAGAGAAATGATTTATTGAAAATAAATATATTTTTTATTATCATATAAATAGTATTATGACCCTTAATTATTTTTGTCCCTTGTAGAAAAAAAACTTTTTATATCATAATTCGGGCTTACATTATAAATTCAATACTAATCCGCTATTCAGATTGAATAAGTATCTTCTGAAAATAACGAACTTGAAAAGAAGAGAATAACATATGAGGTGAATTAATTCTAGTAATTGAACATTAGGCCGACACAACAAAAGGTCAAAAGATGGTGATACGTTGACTGGTCGAGTTTACTCAGTTTTAACGATTCTATGATGATCACGCACCCACTAAAGAAATTTATTTTTCGTTTATACTTTATTAATTATTGGTAGAAAGAATATAAATTCTAAACCTTTTTTCAATTTCCACATATCCACGGATTTGCAGAATTAATCTTGATTCATTTCATCCATCCTCCTTTATTAAAGATATAAAAAATTTTAAAATCTATTATGGAAATGATCAGATATTTGTCATGTGCAAATTACATTAATTTAATAAATGTACACGTATTTTAATATCTTATTAATCAAGTAAAGCGAATTTATATTCAAATAAAAGCATCATTTGAGTAAATATCTAATTGCAGTATTTTCATGAATATGGGTTTAATAATATTAGTTAAAATTATTTATTTTTTAAAAAAAGAATATTTTTCTTATGGATCATAATTTAAATCAGAAGAAAATTCGTCTAAATAACGGTGATTCTAATAGTATTAAAAAAAATATATTTTTTTTATTAATAAGAAATAAAAGGTCACATAAAGTCTACACTCTCTCATATATTTGAACAATAAAATTTATTTAGTTTTAAAACTAACAATAATGAACTTTTATTATTGCTTAAAATCCTTTAAAATCCTTTAAAATACAATATAAAGAATAAAAAAATAAATCATACCAAGCTTAAGTTCTAAACCTTTATAATTTCTCTGAGCGTTAGCAAGTAAAAAATTAAATATGCAACAACATGAAATTTTTGGTTGTACCATAAACCTATTATTAACCTTAAAAACCTATTGTTGACTTTCGCGTTGTTTATGTATTTATGGGATTTATGGGACGTATTTTATTATTTCAAAGCAAAAAATCGTTTTTTTTATCAGTCAGCACAGAATGATTATGTAATACAATTTGAATTAGGGGTTGTGAAACAGAAGTCACATTTTTTTGTTAAATTTTATAGATTCCACAGATCCGCGCATGATTTCTTTATTAAAGCTATAAGTTAGGCTATAAATTGATAAATTAAAAATGTATATTAAAACTTTAGGAGAAACTGGTCTTCTCGATAAATTGCTTGCAGAAAAAAATTTAGTAATTTGTGATGATCGTAAAAATTTATTACGTAACTTAAACTGCGGTTTTCCACCTTTTTGTTGTGGCAGCATATTGAATATATTAGAATAAATGGTCGATATTTGAAAACGCAGTAAGAATTACAAGACATTTGATAAATGTCAATGAATGAGGTAATTTTGTGGCGTAAGACCCGGCGATCCGGAAAAAAGTATCCGGCCATCCTTTTTTTTGGGGATAGTCTTCGGTTTTGTTCATTTATCAGATGAAAATCCTTTCAATAATGAATAATGATCGTTTTCAGTATGCTCAAAAGAGAATAATTTACCTTTAATGATGAAAAACATAATTTAAAAATAGGTTTGCTCATTAATTTTAATTGAACTTCCAACATCAAAAATTATTGCTTTTGTTAGTTAAAACAAAAATGGTTTTGTAATAATGAAACTTTTGTTGTTTATGTTAATAAAAATGTGTCTTTGTTTGTATTTTTGGATAACTGCTAAATTATAAATAAGCCCTCTTCTCGAGTTCCCATTTTTCAAAAAAAAAAAAAAGAAAATTTTAATTTCTAATAATAAAAAAAAACAATAAATCATCACTAAATTCTTCATAAAAATGGAAACCAAAGTACAAAATCACATTAGATATTCAACCATTTTGACCATTATTGAAATTCCTGAGAATATTGAAAATGGTCAATTAATCGGTAGTAATGGACGTAATCTAAAACCTATTGCTAATAAAACCGGTACACATATTCACGTAATTGACGATACAAATCCAACACAAATTAAAATTGAAATAAATAAAAAAAGAATTGGAAATAAGTTTCCTATAAATAGAATCAATGAAGCAGTATGTCAAATAAACATGTTATTAGAAGATATCGAGATAAGAAATCGAAGAAAAAAAACAGAAAACGAGGAAAAAAATGTTAGAATTTCAAATAATGGTAACCATCAATACGCAACACCAAGAAATCATAAAGATAACGATTCGAAGGAAGAAAAGAAAAGGGTTAACCAAAAAATGTCACATACGACTAAAACACAACGACAAGTAAGATATTTCAAAAATATACGAATTTGTTAACATTTATTTGATATTATTTTCTAATATAAATACCCTCCATCTCTCCGGTAAATATTCAGTCACGAAATAAGGTTCCTAGAAATCACATGAATTACAACAATTAATTCTTTTTTTCATTCGTTTTAATTTTATCATCAATCTGTATTGTTTTTTATTTATTATCAATTACGCATTTATTTTTTTTTTTTTTTGTCATATTTTAGTTTTTATTATCAGATATGTATTTTTTTTCCATTAATCATCATTATGCATTTATTTTTTCTTATCATTTTTTTATTTTCAATTATGTATTTTATTAGAGAAGTAATTTATAGAAAATAAATATATTTTTTTATTACTATCATATAAATTATTATTATGACCCTTAGTTATTTTTGTCTCCTGTAGAAAAAATTTTTTATATCATAATTCGGGCTGACATTTTAACTCAATACTAATCCACTGAATAAGTATCTTCTGAAAATAAAGAATTTAGTTGAAAAGAAGAGAATGACATATGAGGTGAATTAATTCTCGCAATTGAACATTGGGACCGACATAACAAAAGGTCAAAAGATGGTGATACATTGACCGGTCGAGTTTACTCAGTTTTAGAGATTCTATGATGATCACGCACCCATTAAAGAAATTTTAGAAAATTTATTTTTCGTTTATACTTTAATAAAAGGAGGATATGAGAAAATTGAAAAAAGGTTTAAATTTTATATTCTTTCTACCAATAATGATGTAAAAAATTTTAAAATCTATTACGGAAATAAACAGAATATTTAACACGTGCAAATTACATTAATTTAATAAACGTACGTGAAATTTCAAAAAAAATCATGTATTTTGATATCTTATTAGTATTTAAATCGGGCAAATTAATATATTCAAATAAAAGCATCATTTGAGTAACATCTAATTGCAGTATTTTCATGAAAATGAGTTTAATGTTAGTTAAATTATTTATTTTTGCAATAAATTATTTATTTATTTAAAAATAATTTTTCTTATGTTATAATTTAAATCAGAAGAAACTATAAAATTTATCTAACTTTAAAACTAACAATAATAAACTTTTATTATTGCTTAAAATGATCTTAAAATCCTTTAAAGTGCAATATAAAAAATAAACAAATAAATCATACCAAGTTTAGGTTCTAAACCTTTACAATTTCTTATAACTTCTCTAAGCGTTAGAAGGTAAAAAAAATAATTATTTATTATGTATATTAAATATGTAATCAACATAAAATTTTTTGGTTGTATCATAACCATTATTAACCTTAAAAACCCATTGTTGACTTTCACGTTGTTTTTTGTACTATTTATGCGACGTATTTTAGTATCATATAATACAATTCGAATTAAGGGTTGTGAAACAGTAGTGTTGAATTTTATAAATCCTTAATTTAGGCCGATTCCGCAGATATGTAAACTGCGGTTTTCTCAAGGACCAGCATATCGCCACCTTCATATTGAATAAATAGTCGATATTTAAAAACGCAGTAAGAATTATAAAATTTTCTTTTACTGATAACAAAGCATTTGATAAATGTCAATGAATGAGGTAATTTTGTGGCGTAAGACCCGGCGATCCTATCCGGCTCCTTTTTTTTGGGATAGTCTTCGGTTTTGTTCATTTATCGGTTATATTATTACATGAAAATCCTTTCAATAATGGATAATGATCCTTTTTCAGTATGCCCAAAAGAGAATAATTTACCTTTGATGATGAAAAACATAATTTAAAAATAGGTTTGCTCATTAATTGAACTTCCAACATCAAAAATTATTGCTTTTGTTAATTAAAAAAAAAAATGGTTTTGTAATAATGAAACTTTTGTTGTTTATGTTAATAAAAATGTGTCTTTGTTTGTATTTTTGGATAACTGCTAAATTATAAATAAGCCCTCTTCTCGAGTTCCCATTTTTCAAAAAAAAAAAAAGAAAATTTTAATTTCTAATAATAAAAAAAAACAATAAATCATCACTAAATTCTTCATAAAAATGGAAACCAAAGTACAAAATCACATTAGATATTCAACCATTTTGACCATTATTGAAATTCCTGAGAATATTGAAAATGGTCAATTAATCGGTAGTAATGGACGTAATCTAAAACCTATTGCTAATAAAACCGGTACACATATTCACGTAATTGACGATACAAATCCAACACAAATTAAAATTGAAATAAATAAAAAAAGAATTGGAAATAAGTTTCCTATAAATAGAATCAATGAAGCAGTATGTCAAATAAACATGTTATTAGAAGATATCGAGATAAGAAATCGAAGAAAAAAAACAGAAAACGAGGAAAAAAATGTTAGAATTTCAAATAATGGTAACCATCAATACGCAACACCAAGAAATCATAAAGATCACGATCCGAAGGAAGAAAAGAAAAGGATTAACCAAAAAATGTCGCATACGACTAAAACACAACGACAAGTAAGATATTTCAAAAATATACGAATTTGTTAACATTTATTTGATATTATTTTCTAATATAAATACCCTCCATCTCTCCGGTAAATATTCAGTCACGAAATAAGGTTCCTAGAAATCACATGAATTACAACAATTAATTCTTTTTTTCATTCGTTTTAATTTTATCATCAATCTGTATTGTTTTTCAATTACGCATTTATTTTTTTTTTTTGTCATATTTTAGTTTTTATTATCAGTTATGTATTTTTTTCCATTTATCATCATTATGCATTTATTTTTTCTTATCATTTTTTTTATTTTCAATTATGTATTTTATTAGAGAAGTAATTTATAGAAAATAAATATATTTTTTTATTACTATCATATAAATAATTATTATGACCCTTAGTTATTTTTGTCTCCTGTAGAAAAAAAATTTTTTATATCATAATTCGGGCTGACATTATAAACTCAATACTAATCCACTATTCATATTGAATAAGTATCTTCTGAAAATAACGAACTTAGTTGAAAAGAAGAGAATGACATATGAGGTGAATTAATTCTAGTAATCGAACATTGGGACCGACATAACAAAGGGTCAAAAGATGGTGATACGTTGACCGGTCGAGTTTACTCAGTTTTAGAGATTCTATGATGATTTAGAAAATTTATTTTTCGTTTATACTTTATTGGTAGAAAGAATATAAATTTTAAACCTTTTTTCAATTTTCACATATCCACGGATTGCGGAATTTAACCTTGAATCGTTTTATCCTTCTTTTATTAATGATATAAAAAATTTTAAAATCTATTATGGAAATAAGCAGAATATTTAACACGTGCAAATTACACTAATTTAATAAACGTACGTGAAATTTCAAGTATTTTGATATTTTATTAGTATTTAAATCAAGCAAATTAATATATTCAAATAAAAGCATCATTTGAGTAACATCTAATTGCAGTATTTTCATGAAAATGAGTTTAATATTAGTTAAATTATTTATTTTTGCAATAAATTATTTATTTATTTAAAAATAATTTTTCTTATGTTATAATTTAAATCAGAAGAAAATTCGCCAAAATAACAATTCAAAAAAAAAAAATTTTTTTTTATCAATGAGAAATAAAAGGTCTCATAAATTCTCTCCACCCTCTCAGATATTTGAACTATAAAATTTATCTAACTTTAAAACTAACAATAATAAACTTTTATTATTGCTTAAAATAGTCTTAAAATCCTTTAAAGTGCAATATAAAAAATAAACAAATAAATCATACCAAGTTTAGGTTCTAAACCTTTACAATTTCTTATAACTTCTCTAAGCGTTAGAAGGTAAAAAAAATAATTATTTATTATGTATATTAAATATGTAATCAACATAAAATTTTTTGGTTGTATCATAACCATTATTAACCTTAAAAACCCATTGTTGACTTTCACGTTGTTTTTTGTACTATTTATGCGACGTATTTTAGTATCATATAATACAATTCGAATTAAGGGTTGTGAAACAGTAGTGTTGAATTTTATAAATCCTTAATTTAGGCCGATTCCGCAGATATGTAAACTGCGGTTTTCTCAAGGACCAGCATATCGCCACCTTCATATTGAATAAATAGTCGATATTTAATAACGCAGTAAGAATTATAAAATTTTCTTTTACTGATAACAAAGCATTTGATAAATGTCAATGAATGAGGTAATTTTGTGGCGTAAGACCCGGCGATCCTATCCGGCTCCTTTTTTTGGGATAGTCTTCGGTTTTGTTCATTTATTGGCTATATTATTACATGAAAATCCTTTCAATAATGGATAATGATCCTTTTTCAGTATGCCCAAAAGAGAATAATTTACCTTTGATGATGAAAAACGTAATTTAAAAATAGGTTTGCTCATTAATTGAACTTCCAACATCAAAAATTATTGCTTTTGTTAATTTAAAAAAAAAAATGGTTTTGTAATAATGAAACCTTTGTTGTTTATGTTAATAAAAATGTGTCTTTGTTTGTATTTTTAGATAACTGCTAAATTATAAATAAGTCCTTTTCTCGAGTTCTCATTTTTCAAAAAAAAAAAAAGAAAATTTTTATTTCAAATAATAAAAAAAACAATAAATTATCACCAAATTCTTCACAAAAATGGAAACCAAAGTACAAAACTACATCAGATATTCAACCATTTTGACCATTATTGAAATTCCTGAAAACATTGAAAATGGTCAATTAATCGGTAGTAATGGACGTAATCTAAAATCTATTGCTAATAAAACCGGTACACATATTCACGTGATTGATGATACAAATCCAACACAAATTAAAATAGAAATAAATAAGAAAAGAATTGGAAATAAGTTTCCTGTAAATAGAATCGATGAAGCAGTATGTCAAATAAACATGTTATTAGAAGATATTGAGATAAGAAATCAAAGAAAAGAAACAGAAAAAGAGAAAAAAGACGGTAGAATTTCAAATAATGGTAACAATCGATACACGATATCAAGAAATCATAAAGATAACGATTCGAAGGAAGAAAAGAAAAGCGTTAAAAAATACCGCATATGACTAAAACACGACAAGTAAGACATTTCAAAAAGTGAATTTTGTTAACATTTTATATTTGATAATTATTTTTTAATATATAATATTCTTTATCTCCCCGATAAATAATTAGTCACGAAATAAGGAAAATGCTAGAAGAAATGTCTGAAAATCGCACGAATTACAAATACATTTTTTTTTTATTAATTATATATACTGTATATATATATTTCATTTTATTATCAATTAAGCATTCGTTTTTTATATTTATTTTAATTTTTATTATCAATTATGTATTTTTTAGAAAAATGATTTATAGAATTAAATATTTTTTTATCATATAATAAATTTTTCATATGAACAAAAATATTATTCAGTAAAGAATCCCCAAATTATTTACGAAACGTAAAATACAAAATTAGAGAATGATCTGTTTTGACGATTGTAACTATAATCTTAGGACGGGCCAAATTAAGTTTTTAGATTCTTGTAACTTACGACGTCAATTTTTCAAAAATGGAACAAGTGAGTTACAAAATTTTGTGCATGAAAATTGAAAGTTTATGCGTAATGTACAAAGAATTTTACATATAAAATTTTTTACATATACAAAATAAAATCTGTTTGCTCGCTTCATTGCCTTTATTAATAAATTTTATGCTACGAAGATCTTGTCCGAACTTAAGTACTAAATGGGCTGCATCCGAATTAATTTTTTAATTAATTTAATTATACCATAATAATTATTTTGATAAGGCTCAACGAAAAGATCAAATTAACATACTTCCCTTCTCCTCCTTTCCTTCTCCTTCCCCAATTTTCCTACGCTTGTCCAGTTTAGTATGTACCGTAATAACGATAAAAAAACAACCTACTTCATTATAATAAAATGATCGGCAGTAATTGTGATGATCTCATACGTAAGAAGGCGTTTGAAGTCTTTGAGAGCAACGTCTTTATTTACGAATAAGGAAATTTATTATTATAATAAATATAACTCTTCGCACTATGCAGGTTTGAATGATTTAATCTAAAACAAAAGTTCAGAAAAAGGATTTAATGACGAACAACATTTCTGAAAAAAATTTGGACGATCAATCAGAATACCTTGAAATTCCGAAAATATAAAAAAATAAAAACTTGTTATTCAGGATTTATCCTGACAATTTAATTCCTGATAATTTTCGGACAAATTTGGTAAATGTTATTGATGGTTTTTTTTTTTTTTTTTATTTCTTTTGTGCTTTTTTCTTTTATTCTTTCTACCTAAAACAGTAATAATAACCACCTATTTTTCGCAAAAATAATTTATTTCTATATACCTGTATACTGTACATATATATGAATATGAAATATGTAAGTAAAAAATTACTAAGTAATTTTTTAATGAAAGGTGAAATATATAAAAATCTACTAGTGCACTTTGTCTTTGAAAGATTTCATACATAACCGTATTTGATTTTTATGGTTATTATATGATATACCCGGAAAACAGTAACCGATCATTTGATCATTTTGTTAACAATAACGTTAATACGCAGTACACTATTGTGACGATCATAACGTAATTATTCCTTTGCTTTTGTTAAATAGCCGATAATGAATTTTCTTGTACGACAATTGTTTCTTATAAATATACCCTTTGATTACATTATTTTGTCAGTTGAAAAAATTAAATCCTTTACTGCTATACGAAATGGAAAAGCAAACGCAAAACTTATTCATTCCAATTCCTCATCGTACTGAGATTGATAAACTAATTGGTCGTGAAGGATGCAACCTAAAACCCATTACTGAAAGGACTGGTACATACACGTACATTGATAAAGAAACAAATTCTTCGCAAATTAAATATTTATACGATGAAGAAAATGAAAATGTGGAAGTTCCACAAACAACTTTAACAACAACAACAACGACAACAAATACGGTTAACGAAGATTTACCGGAAAAATTTTCAAAAACCATTTTTAAAGAGAAACGTAATAAAGATGTGAGTAAAAAACTACCAAATTCTGACATAATATGTCGGTACGGAGTTGATTGCAAAAAAAATTTTTGTGTGTTTAAACATCCACAATATATTAATTATCATTTAATAAAAAAATATAAGAAAGAAATTGAAACGAAAAAGCATAAAAGAGATTATAAAAAGAAATCTAGAATTTTTATAAATAATTATAGAAATCGTGAGTTATTAAAAAAATTTTCAAAGGTGCAACATATATATTATCGCTGACAATTTTTAAGTTAAGAAATTGTTGATAATCCACTTTTCATTTTATATTTATCAAGTTTAGGTTATATGTTATTAAGTTTAGGTTATATGTTATTAATATTTGAATAAGTAATTAGGAATATATGTATGCAATATGAATAAGTTTTATATCAATAAAGAAAATTTCATTTTTAAGCGTTATTTTGTGAATCGAATCGATTTTACAAATATGCACTGATTTTATCGTGATTAAACTGCAGTATTCAGAAATTTCTTTTTCGATTTTTTTTTTAGAACAAATAATATAATTCACTATCGGTCTGAGAATATTTATTGGATTTTCTTTTAAAGGCTTTGCAACGCATAATAATTTTTTTATATTTCAAAGAAAAATCATGCATGTAATTCTTTGTCATCTTCCTTGTGGATGCACTACTGCATTTACATGATTAAGATAGGAAAATTTTTTCCGATAAAAAAAAAGAATAATCTTTTGTAACAACCAGTGTCAATGAATAAACATGACGTAAAGAAGATTTTTTATGTAATAAAGCGGCACCAATTGTTTTGGATAATGTGATCCACGAAGGGTAAATGTTTAGATCTCTTTATAATTCAATTTCTCCGCTAGAGTCTTGATGTTTTCCATCGTAATCGTATTTAACCTAATTTCCATCTGGGGAAATGGGGATAATTAATATAAAAGGATGTCAAATGTTAGCGATCCATTCTTTTTTGTATATATCATGTTTAACGATATTCACTTTTTTCAAAACTTTACAAATTGCTAACAAAATAGGGAAAAATTTTGATCAACTAAATAACGAAATCACCAGCAAATTCAATTTCTTTAATATGGGAAACCCAATTACGTACGATAAATTTACATAAGATTTATAATTTCTTTTAGTAACAAGAGTAGGATTGATGGAACCGAGAGGAGCATTAAAATCTTGATACTGTAATTAGCATCGAATAACATTAAATCATTTGTAATATAATTCATATTTATCACGACAACCGAAAGTTTCTAAATTTGAAGAAAATTTTGCGAAAAGACGGAACAAAACTTGAAGGATTTTATGTATAGCATAAGAATTCCTGCACAAAACACCAATCTTGTATGATTATAAGTATCTTGTCTGTCCCTCATGGTTAGCCTATTAATTATATATGGTGCAATTATTCATATGAGTTGCTAAAAAATACGTCCCTATATACAATCAAATTCTTTCAATTTAGTCTTTAATTAAGAGAGTTTTGAATATGTTGAATAAAACGAGAGTATTATTTATATTATGTTATTAAAAAAATTTGCAGACTTTTTTTTGAGTTGTGAGAAAATAAGTTCCAGACTATCCAGATGTTTGATTTTCTTTTGAGTTATAGAAAAATTAATTTTATATCTTCATGATAAAACAAAAATCGTCAATAGGTACTCTGAAAAAAGATAATGACAAAATATGTTAAAAAATATTTTATACTAAAACTTTTAACTTACTGGAAATATGTGCCTGCACAGAGATAGAGGTATTCAGGTGGTTCAATGGTATAGTAGTGACCATAGTATACCTAGGAGTGACCACCATCTATTATGATAGGTGTGGTCCACTCTGTTCCAACATATGCCCAGCAGTGGTATCCGCGGGAACGAAAATTTTTTGCCATCCGACCAACCTTAATTAATATACACGAGATTAAGTGCCTCTAACCTCGCTTCATTCAAGTGATTTTTTATCTGAAATAGAAAAGAACCGGTTAGTTTTCAGAAACCAGGATGTATATGATTTCATTTAAAACTGCCACACTATGAACGGTCAGGATCATTCCAACTACCTATGGTGTCTTCAACCTACCAAAAACAGGATTTTTAGTTTTTTTTTTTATTTAAGAGTCACTCTTGATGATTTACGTCGAACAATTAAATTTAATTCTCAGTAATAATGATTCATATTGTCCATATTGTCCAATAAATATGTTTAAGAACATTCAGTTACTTCTGAGAAATTTCTTATTTAGAGATGAACTTAACGAATATATAGAAGTGAGAAGCGTAAATTGACAAACCTTATCACATAGTATAACAGGAAATTTGTCGTCGGAAACTTGTCGTCCAAGTATGGGCAAAAATAAATTTTACATCATTTACTCATGCATTATGGCGTAAAAATTGTTTTTAGAATTGGTTTACCAGATTTTAAGAAATAATTATGAACTTCTATATAACAATTTTTCTTTAAGAATTATTTAGTATATCTTTATCGAAACAAAACAGTATTGGGCATTTGACCTAGTAAAAAAAAAATAATCAACGTGTAAAATTAAGTATTGTGCAATGCGCAGCAGCGAAAATTTGTGCAAAAATATGTTTTTACATGATATGTAAAATAAAAATTTTAATTTACGCAAATTAAAATTAGTTTGCGCCAATTTCGCAAACATAATGCACGGTTATTTAAATTGAATTTATTAAATTTATTATGCTAAATCTTAATTCCTGCTTGCGTTTGTGATTTTGTGATGTTTGTGATGTAGTTTTTTTTGTAGTGTGTATATATATATGTATGTATATTGAAACGATAAATAAATTACGAATTGCGTGGTGTTTGTAAATTCTATCTACGAAAAAAAAGCATGCCAATGATGATAACAGACGATATTAAAAAGAAAATCTATAAAGTGTAAATAAATAATAAATAAATAACGAAAATTAATTCTATTAAAATTTAAATAAATTGTTAAATAAATTCCACTCTAATTTCATCCCAATATTGACCTTTTTGATGTTGATTTTGCAAATTTTTGACAAAATAAAGATTATTTTTGATAGTATAATTATCAATAATATTAGAATAATCATCAAAATTTACATTTGTAGGTAATCTCCAAGATAGAACATTAATTTTATTTCTGTTGATATTCAGAAAATCTTTTAAACCTTTTGGAGAAATAATCCAACCACTTACTTCAAGTGAAGTAATAGAATGAGGAATTTTTTCCAGCCAATTATCAATATGTATTGATCCACCATCATTTTGTACGATAAATCTTTCTAATTTATTTAATGATTTGAATAATTCAAATAAAGGTAATAACTGATTGTAACCAATATCCAATCCAAGAGTGGTTAAATTATTACAATATTTTTTAATGTGATGAAGTATTGAGTTCGAAAATGATGACGTATTTAATATTAATTCAGATAAATTATTTCCTAAATTTTTAATTAACTCAAGAATTTCTTTCGTAGGATATTTTTCAGTATGTGAAAAATAATCGTCATTATTAATTTCTAATGAGATTAATTTAGGGAATTCAACATTTAATAATTGTTTCATAACGTTATTAGTTAAGCCATAACAATTTTTAAATCTAAGTTCTTTGAGATTTTCGCTAAAATTGGAAATATATTTTAAGGCATTTTCATCTTTAATAAATGATACATGATTAAAATGAAGTTCTTTTAAAGTATTTTTCTGAGATTTAAGCGAAGAAAGAATTTCAGTTATTCCTTTACTAACTTCATTAATGGTCACTTTTTCAATTCCTTGTTGAACTTTAATTAATTTGCTGATAGTTAAGTTTATAATGCCGACATTATAATTATTCCAATCATCGTTTTCGGAAATGATGATATTCTTGATTGATGTTGACGATTGTGCGATTACTTTAAGTATTTCATTATTTGCATTATCATTTGAACAATGTAACGTATTTAATCTGGTTAAAGCAGTATTTAAAGAAGAAAATGAAATGAATTCACAACAAGTTCGTCTTTTCAATTCCCTCGAGATATCAATTTTTAAATATTCCAAACGAGGAGAATTATTTAAAAACATTTTTAATATTTCCTTAGATAACATAATTGAGAGTATTTGATCCTTTTTTGATGGAAAACTTTGGATTTTTTCATTTTCAGCTTTATTATTATTAAACAGTACCAAATCTAATGTAGCATCATAAATCTTCATGAATGAAACTTTTTGAAGATATGAAGGATATTTAATGAGAGTTTTGTTGTGATTTACGATGCGAATAATAGATTTTGTTTGCTCATCACAAAAATTGAAATATATTGATACAAGTTTTCTTGGGTTTTTCTTAATTATATTAAAAGGATTCTTCCATAATAATGGAATGATATGTTCACACCATGCTCGATTTATTAATAAACACGAATATAATGTATTAATGTCTTTCGGATCTACATGTGAAATTATTTCTCGAATAATATCGTTAGGAATATGAAATTTATTTGTTGTCGTATTCATTTTTATATTAAAAGAAAAAAAAAAAAGAGAGAGAAAAAAAAAGTTGAAAAAAAAGAGATTTTTGTTTTGATCCTGTGCTTCCTTTTGATACTTGTATATTTATATGTTTTTTCTGCTTTACAAACAATAAACATAACTAAAAACTAAAAATAGATTTCATAAATTGTGATCGGACCAAATTTAGAAATATTTGTGTTTCAACTAATTAGAAAAGCATGTGATTTGCCGCCGATATGATCGGCCGAAATTGGGCTGAACTTTCGTACAAATTATTGTTTTACCTATTTTTACCCTATAAAAAAATAGTATGCCAAGCCACAATCTCCTGAAAGTATGTTGTTCTATCATATTATTAGTGTCGATTTTCTAAAAAAAAAACATTTTTTGTTTTCTTATGAAAAAAACTCGTTTTTGCATGATCGTTACTATTACAATAACTTATAAACTATTCTGCGAATGATCGTTACGTTTAATTATATTAAATTGATTTTTTTTTTAATCCTCCAATATAACTTTAAAATTAGCATAACTGTTTTGTAATATTAGTTACATATTTGCTAATCCTTTTTTATTACATCTTTACAGATCTTTTTTCTAGTAAGGAATCTGTCGATAATACAATATAGATAAAGATAACTGAAATCACGAACCTGTCTAGCAATCTTTTTTAAAATTTTTTTTCTAATTAAACAATTTAAATTACATGAAGCGACAATGTTTAATTAGTGGTAGGCAATAAATAATAAAGATGTACATATTGGCGTGGCATAGTGATAACTGAAATGTTATGTGTATCACTGTATCATATTAACTGTTATATGGGATGCTGAACTAAAAATTTATATTGTACTTTTAATATGTCACACATCACGACACCTCGTCCCATTAAATGTCATTAGTATGATTTCTTTTAATTTAGTTTTTATGTCTCGGGCACAACTCTCCAACTACTATTATTATTGAAGAGCAGCAGGTATTATCTAATATCCACAAACATAGCTATGTGAAATCATAACATATTGTGCAATAACGTTCCATACTTATTATATGTGTCGATGTTTTATCAAACCCAAATACTGCTTTTTACAAAATGATACAACGTAATCGCAAATTATTACTTTTCCTAGAAAGCCTAATAGTGATTTGAATTTTTTAATACTTTAATAAAAGATCTTTTTGGTACTTTTTTTCAAGTTCTAATCTATTACATGAAAATTCTCCCATCTAGCTTTTAATCCTCGCTATGGTTATTTATTTGGAACTATTAGTGATAAAAATTAATCATCGTTTTGTTACCTTCTTTTTTGCTTTCACTTCTTAAAATTTGAAAACTTCTGTTTAATGTTGTACATAAATAAACAATTTTGTACGTGAATAAACTATATTGTACGACGATCAAAAATATCAGTCATGCTGATTTCCTATTGGGCCGTACGATAATTAATAAATTTTAATAAAATATATTAATTATTAAATATATACCTTCCACCATAGTAGAACATATTGATTTCGATCTGCTCAAGTGTTTAAGTACTTTTTAGTAAAAAACTCACTTCTTAAATAAGTTCGCTTTCCAAGTGTTAATTTCTCAGCCTCACTCATTTTTATACACAAACGTTTTGTAAACATTTTAAATATAAATATCTGATTAAACCCGGGACAAGCAAAGGTGTGACCCTGACCCGACGGGTCGGATTGAATATATGACTCGTGTCAAATAATGATAAACACGATTCGGATTTTAAACACGGGTCGGGTCAAATGAACCGGGTTTGGCCCGAGTTAATTAAAATATCAAAGTTTTTTACACTAGAAAATTTTTTATCCCAAGTAAAGCTACAGCTTTGAGATATAATGATATCATCAAAGCGTCTACAGGTTAGGGAAGGATTGTGTTTAATTACGCATGACCAAATTATGTATTTTTTTTTTTTTTTCTGACGTACAGTAACACTTGTTATTATATTTATTGTGGTTTTCAAAATTATTAAAATTAAACACAAAAAGTACAAAAAACAAAAACGCAAAAACAAAACAAAAAAAAACAAAAATACAAAAACACAAAAACATAAATCACAATTTTTTTTTGCGTCATTAAATACATTAAATATAAAAAATTATTTGTTTTTTTTATATCTATAACGTGCATTTTTTATTATTGTGGTTTTCAAAATTTTTCAAAATTATTAAAATTATTGAAATTGATAGAAGATAAACATTTTAAAATTTTGTGTTTTCCGAAATTTCAAAATTTCAGTATATTTTCCGTATACTACCGGTATATTTTTCAGACAGCGGTAAGAATTATAAAATTTCCCTTTTTGGTAACAAAGCAATTTTTTTTTTGTCAAACGAATGAGGTAATTTTGTGGCGCAAGACCCGGCCGGCGATCCGGACAAAAGCATCCGGCTATCCTTTTTTTGGGATAGTCTTTGGTTTTGTTCATTTATTAGTTATATTAAGTCGTGAAAATCCCTTCAATAACCTTCAATAACGATAATGACATTTTTCAGTATGCCCAAAAGGAAATAATTACTTTTATGATAAAAACATGATTTAAATGGTTTTTATTGTATTTCGGCAAAAACCATTACTTTTGTTAATTAAAAAAAAAAATGGGTTTGTTAATCGTAAAACTTTTGTCGGTTTTACGTTAATAAAATGTGTCATTGTTTGTTTAAATTATAAATAGTCCCTTTCTTGAGTTCTCATTTTTCAAGAAAGAAAAAAAATAATTTCTTTCTTTTGTTTATCAACGACAACAATAATAATAAACCAATAAATTATCACTAAATTCTTCGTAAAAATGGATACCATAGTTCAAAATTCCATCAGATATTCACCCATTTTGACCATTATTGAAATTCCCAAAGATATTGTAATTGGTCAATTAATTGGTAAATATGGGCGTAATCTAAAACCCATTAAGAATGAAACCGGCACACGTATTCATGTGATTGATGATGATACAAATTCAACGCAAATTAAAATTGAAATAAATAAAAATAAAGTTGGAAATAATTTGCCTGTGAATAGGATCGATGAAGCAATGCATCGAATAGACAAGTTATTAGAAGATATCGAGATAAAAAATCGAAGAAGAGAAACAGAAAGGGAGGAAAAAAATGCTAGAATTTCAAATAATGTTAACCATCAACACGCATCACCAAGAAATCATAAAGATAACGATTTGAAAGAAGAAAGGAGAAGGGTTAACCAAAAAATGTCACATACGACTAAAACACTACAAGTAAGATATTTCAAAAATATATGAATTTGTTAACATTTATTTGATATTATTTTCTAAAATAAATACTCTTCATCTATATTCAGTCACGAAACAAGGAAAATGTTAAAAAAAATGCTTATAAAAATCGCACAAATTACAAATAATCAATTTTTTTTTTTTTTAAATTTTTTTTATTAATTAAGTATTTTTTTCTCATTTTATTATTAACAATTAAGCATTCATTTTCTGTCATTTATTTTAAGTATTTGTTACCAAGTACCAATTTTTATGTATTTTATCTTTATTTTTTTTTTTAGAAAAATGATTCATAGACAATAAAGTTTTTTTTTTATTATCACAATAAATAATTGTTATTATAGCCTCAGTTATTTATTATGGCTCTTACAGAAAAAAATTTTTTATCATAATTCGGGTTGACATTATAAGTTGGCCTGAATTACTGCCAATCAAGAATGGTAGAATGGTAACAAATAATCGCTTATGACGTACCTTTTCATATAATATTAACGACTGACTTTAAATAAATTTTATTATCGCAGGTTTCGAATTGCTGTAAACTGTGTATTGTCGACCACTGAAAACACATGATCAACATCGACAAGCCAATTAAAATTTATTAAACACGTGATTTGTCAAGGAAGAATTTCGTTTCGCGTCATTGTTTTTAACACATACTTTTCATTTCTTGAGAAGGTTCTATCTTTTTCAATAAATAGTTAACGAAAAAATTATAATTTTGTAATGCAACCGATAGTTTATTGCTTCTTAAGTCAATTATTGAATCATCAGAAAGAACTTTGAAAACTAAAGAATTATAAATTTCTTTTAGCAAATAAATATTAAGTACCATATTTTCCCAAAATAAGCAACCTTTTTTATTATAATTTGCTTATATTTGGTGTTCAATATCTATAGTTGCACTAAGTTTCAGCCAATGTTCATTTAACTTTTTGTGTAATATTCCCTTCGTTGTAAGTGTTATTTTAATTAAGATTACATTTATTAATCTATGGTTAAAATTCCATAAAGAACATTTAGAAATTTTACAAATTGCTTATTTTTGGTACTTGCTTATTTTTGGGCGAATACAGTATTACATATTCATAACAAGAATATATTAGAAAAAAAAAAAATAAAATAAAAATAAAAATAAATTCACTTTTGAATACTTTATTTCCCAGAAAAATTAAAATTTCAAGTTTGAATAAGTTATTATAAAAAGATAAAAAATATATATAAAAACAACTTAAAATATGTAATTTAAAATAAAAAATGAATAAAAAGTTCCAATAAAACTTACTTTTTATTCAAAAATAATTGCAGTGTAATCACTAGTAATCACCAGTCAATACTTATTTTATCTTCAAAGATATTTTACATATAGAAAGCTCCAAAACAGAAACTTCAAGTATTATAGGTTGATAGGTTATGAAGTTTAATAAAAAAATAAATAGTCTCAAGAGAATGTTTAACAGTTAACTAATACACACTTTTATGTGTATGGACTTTAGTTCCTATTTTATACATTCACAAAGTTAGCAGATTATAAATATTAAATTTACATGTAATGCAGAGAACAAATTATATAAATATGTTTTGTATCTAAATAAAACTTTAAAAATTTTACTATTTTTCATAACAGTTGAATTGTATTTTTGATTTCAGCAATTAACTTATCTAAATGGAAGAATTCTGCTTCAAACAATAAGATTTTGAGCAATAACGACTTGTCATCTGTAATTCTGTTTGATAACACATCATTTCTTAGGATGTATTTAACCAATTCTCCATTTCTATTAATAAAATATGTTTTCACTATTATCAAAAATTTTGCTTTCATTAAAAATATCTATAAAATAATAATTCATATGCTTTGAAAGAGTTGGTCTTATGGTAGTATAAAGTATTCTTTCAACATTAAAAGATATGAGTCTAGCGCTTGATTAAATTGATGTGAAATTTCAGTACTTATTACATTATTTTAGTAATGCATAAAAAATAAAATAAAATAAATAAAACAAGTACCAAGAGTTATTTAATATATAAATAGATTATTATTTTATCAATATGATACATACTATATATATATATATATATAAGCATCACTTCCTGTTATCTTCAAAGGAAAAAACTAATCAGTGTCTAGTAGTGAATCAGATCAGATTCGAGCTGAATCTGATCTAATTCATGTCAAATCAAAAAAAAATGGATTTGATCTGAACTGAATCTGAATCAAATAAAATCAAATTTAATCTGATTCATATCTGATTTGAACTTGATTTGAACTTGATTTGATTCAGTCTGAATTTAAATTGGATGTATCTGATTTAATCTGAATCTGATTTGAATTTGATTTGAATTTACTATTTAAAAAATTTTTGCAACATTTTTTAAATAATCTTAATAAAAAATGTTGCAAACCATTTTTTATTTTAATTTTTAACAAAAAAAGTCATTTTGCAATAGGTTATAATTGATTTAATAAAAAACATTGTGAAATATTTATTATTTCTGGTTTTAATAAAAGAAACATTTTGCAACAGGTTTTAATTATTTTAATAAAAAATTTTGCAAAATGTAAAAATACCATTTCATATTAGTTGTTAATTATTTTTACAAAAACATTTTTTGAATAAAATATTGATTCAGATTCAATTTGATTTGATTCAGATTTATTTGAATCCAATCTGATTTGATTTGATTCAGATCTGCTCAAATCCAATTTTTGATTTAATCTGAATTGGATTAATTTTTTTTTGATTTAAATCAGATTATGTATTGTAAAATATATAATTTAATTCAATCCATTTCAGGTTAGATTTGCTGATACAGATCAGATCAGATTTTTTTTAGAATACTACATCTAGTTTGCAAATATATATTCATTCTTTGAATTGCTTTATAAAATATGCCTGCTTTTTTCTAAAAGTTGAAGTGAATATGTTTATATGGGTTATTAAGAATTTTATGAACATATAAAATTTAAGTTGAAAATTTTGTTATAACAAAGTCCTTAATATCTTTATTACTTTTCTCTTTCTATAAAAACTGAATCTGAATGAAATAAAAACAGCAAGATTTCTTTTATTTATGAAAGTTAAAATAAAAAAAAGTGTAAGTATGAAAATATAATTATATAATGCAAAAATATAAAGTATGAGCAAGAGTAAGAATGTAAGCAAACAAGTACTTCTAGGAATCAATTTTTATGTTTATTATAAAAGAAGATATATAACTGATTCCTTCTTTATAATTGATAAACTTTTAATATAAAAACTTTTTTTTTTGAGGTTTTCTTGTAGATATGTAAATATATAATATAAATGCATGACATAAAAATAATTCTCATTTCAAGTAACTTTATAAGATATATAAGCATTATCTTGACCTTTAAAAAATATAAATCATTTATCTATTAGGTAAATATATAGAAATTATTAAAAGTCTGCAAGAAATTATTAACTATCATAATAATGCATAGTATTTGTGTAGTATTATAAATTAATGAAAAATTGCAATATTTTTGAAACTTTTTTTGCATTTCATCTAAATTTTGCTAAAATAATTTGTATTAAATATCCTTTTATGAATTTTAAAAGCATAAAATGAATTTTACAAATTCCGAAATGTTAACTTGAATCTGTTGAATTTTAGGCAATTTTCCAATACTGTATAAACTTTAATAAGTTTTATTATACTAGTGAAATTTTATTATGTGTATTTTTCTTTTACTTTCATTATAAATATTGGTGGATATAGCTAGATAACTCAGTGAAAACAAGACTCTGCTTACTACTAAGATAGATTACCCATGGGCCTAAGGTAAAAATTGTATATAAAAAAACTTGAAGATCCTATAATATATAAATTAATTACATCTAAAAATAGAGGTTTATTTTGATTTTTTTTTTTAACCAATTAACCAATAGAATTAAAAATAAAAGTAGGGTAAAAACTATTAAAAATCATCATTTTTCTACAGTAACCTTCATTAGTAGTAAGCAGGATCCTGTAAAAACTTAAAATGACATATTTTGTTAATGGATATATGCAAAAAAAGGATTATATATATAAGTATAAGCACTGTTATTAATGAAAAGGTTAATTTCGTGGTATTATGAGAAAAAAAGTAAGAATGTGTTTTTTAAATAATAAATTTAAATGGTTTTTGTAATAAAAAGAGTAATGCTAATTTATTGCAGTTACAGAAGGTCGCAGCAGAAAGGAGTGAACTTCTTAGAAGTGATTTTATATTAACAATAAGTGATTTTAATCCTGAACAATTGATATTTATAGATGAACATGCAAAGGATGGGCGTAGTTTAACTTGTTCCTAGTATGATTATTTTACAATTAATATTAGAACAAGAAATCTACCGTATTTATAAGAGGTAATGATATATATACTAATTTACTGGCTTTAACGTTAGATGGATTTATTGTGGCTGAAGTTATTAAATGGAGTTGCACTAAAGAGTTTTTACAGGCTTTTATTATTAATCAAGTGGTAATATATATATTAATTATTATTAAGAGAATTATAATATATAATATATTAGCTATTCTATATATTTTAGATTCCTCAAATAAATCTATTTCCTGGAAAGAACAGTATAATAATTATAAATAATGCAAGAATCCATCACGATGAAGCATTAGTAGGATCAGTTGAGGGAATTGGTGGAAAAGTTATTTATTTACCACTGTACTCTTCAGACTTTAGTCTCACTGAAATAGCTTTCTTATCACTTAAAGCTTGCTTTAAAAAATATAGAGATTTTCCAAAGTTTGTGATTCTTATTACCTAATTTCATATTTCTAATATACTCTGATAAGAACATTTTATCTGTATATAGCAATTATTTGTAATATGAATTAGAGCTTGGAACCGGTACAAAAAACCTTAACCGGTTAAAAATTGGTTAAAAAGTACCTTAACCGGTTAATTAACCGGTTAATTAATCGGTTAATTAATCGGTTAATTTGTGATATAGTTAATCGGTTATTAACCGGTTAATAATATGTTTTTTTCAATTTATTGTATGGAACGTCTAGTAAATATTAAATATTTTATATAAAACATAAATTTATTTATTTTTAAAAAAAATATATTATAATTATAATACATATGATGTTGCATTTTCACCTAAAATTCCCCTTGCATCAAAAAATACAAATAAACAATTTAAATAAATATCAATAAAAAAATGATAATTTAATAATTGGTAATTCATTGGTATTCATAAAAGTTATTTCTAAATTTTATAAATGATGTTAATTTGGTATCTGAAATTCAAATAGAATGTTTAATAATATTATTTACCTTATTAGCAAGTTATGTAAATATATCCATAAATTTTGCATTTCTTTTATGAACAATATTTCTTGAAAAATTTTGAGCTTAAGGATGTACGCTTGCTAGTCATATATTCCCAGCATCTGGAAAAAGGCGTTCACTAGGAATGGAAATGGCTGGGTTGATAAAAATTTTTGTGCTAATATGAATATTATGGGAAATCTTTTTTATGTTTATTCCACCATTTATAAGGATTGTAAGTATCATCTGGTTTTTCTGTAATATATTTGTTAAAGTAATCAGAAAAATTATCATCTTCGGCAGTTCAGTCATAATTGTAATTTATAAAATAAAGATATTTATTTTTTAGTGTCCTATTTAAACAAAAAAATTTATTGACTTAAAAAATGTTTAAACAAAATTATCGTTAAACAGTAAAAAATTGCAAAAAAAATTCTCCGAGATGTTACATATTATCTATATATGACAATGATCTGCATTTAACCGGTTAATTTGACCGGTTAATGGATGTCTTAACCGGTTAACCGTCTTAACCGGTTCCAAGCTCTAATATGAATAACTAGTATGGGTCATGTTAATATAATCACATTGTAATAAATTCCTTAATAGAGCCTTATATTAGATTTTTTGTTCTGATTCGAGACTTTTAAGAAGTGTAACTGCTGATTTGAGAGATAACTCAAACCCTTTTACCTTATTTTCAGTCTTACGAAGTATCTACTTTCCATGTTTTAGATTAAATGTACTTGTTTTTCTTGTGAGTATCTCTTCAATCTAGTGCTTCGATCCATATCCAGATTGATCTGGACTGATCCAGATGTTTTTTTTCCAGATATCCGGATTTTGCAGGTTTGATCCGGTTTACAAACTGGATGAAAAATATCTGGTTTGACTGAAATCTGGATGAAATTTTGATTATATGATATATATATTTTTCTAGCGTCTTAATTTATATGTGTAAACTTTTATAAACTTTATATTAATTATAAAAATTATTTATGCATTTAAAATTTATATTTATATTAAATTTATTTATTTAAAAACTATAGTTTAAAAATTGTAAATAATTTTGAAAATTCACTAACAAGAAGTAGAAGCAAATAACATAAAGAAAAAAAATATTATTTATTTGTTATTCTTTCGATACATATTCAGATTAAAATTCTTATATAGTCACTTTTTCCAATGAATTTCATTTTGCTGTAATATGGTTTCTTGCGGCAGAAAAGTTGTTCTGATGTAATTATATGCAAGAAAAATTTCTCATCTTGACTTGCCACCAGTCTTATGGATTTTTATTTTCCCTGCCAATTGGCATAAGTAAATTACTAGTAATTCCATGTTCCATTACTAATTAACAAAGCCATTAATTTAATTAAAAAGACGATAAATTTTATTAACAAAAGCACAAATTTTTATTAAAATAGTCTTAGAACTTTATTAAATAAAAGGTTAAAAAAACCACAGATTACACATATATACAGTATATGTGTAGTGTTCTGGGTCAACCCGACCTGACCCGTTTGACCCAAGACAATATTTTGGATCAACAGATCAAACGGGTCAAACGGGTAGTTGAAACGGCTTTTTTCCATAAAATAATATAGAAAATTGTCATTTTAGGATTTTTTCCATGAATTAAAGTGAAATCGCCATTTTGGCATTTTTTTTTTTCATAAAATGCAATGAAAAAAACACCATTTCTATAATAAATTATGTTTAAATGTTTGTTATATAATAGATCATCGACTAGTTCGGCAATAAAAAAAATTTTGAATTTTATATATAAGGATCCGGTTTCTATCTGGATTATCTGACCCAGATTTGTACCCGGATCAAACCTCGAAGCACAACTTCAATCAAATTAAGAAAGTCTGGGCCAAGAATTTCTTGAAATTTCTCAATATCATTAGTATCAATGCCCAAAACTCATGTTATTTACAACCTTATTAGGTTCGATAAGTTTTCATGTTCTTCCATGGCGTTAATTATCATTTCTTGGTAGTCAACTGGTGTTATCTGATTCATGGTTTAATGAAAGATTTTGCCAATTATTTTGTTTTCCCATAACCAACACTTATATGCTAGATCCGAATGATACTCAAAGATAACCAGATTTTTGACAATCACTATGCCTAATGAGATATCGACCCTGATTTACGAAATATAAAAAAATGCTTAAATATTGCCTCTCATTAATAATAGTATTCTTCGAGCGTCTCTGACTGATTTGCTGGGTTAGAGTCATAACTTTGTCATTCGATAGAACAACGCATATCACTATACCTTATATGTATTGAAGCAATTGACAATCCTTATATCAAAAGTTTTCGTAATTTAATATCTTTGGTGTACAGTACACAGCAGAACATCCTCCTCAAGGAATACTTTCATCCACAGAAATTCTTAATGAATAGTTGTATTATTGTATCCAAAAGATTATGCACTAAGAATCACTTCTGGCTACTAAATAATAATTGTAGAAAACGTAATTGACTTGCCTATCCCTTGCCATGTGTTACCATTATATTTACAATAGCAAGCAAGTTCACCGCATAAAATATCTCTTATTGTTATTTATGCTATGCATTACGGTAACAATTAGCCCTGTGAGATAGTTGATCAATTCTTGAGTGCTTAACAAAATAGAATCTTTAATGCGATATTTGGTGTGCAAAAAAAAGTCTTAAACTTATTGTCAAAGGCTCATGTATTATATTAATAGCTCCTGAGTCCTGTCTTAGAAGAAACTAGCTGTTATCAATTTCAGTAGACGTAGCTTTAGCCAGTTTCACTGCTGAAGTATATCCTTTGGAGTCTTGAACATATCTATGGTGCAAAAATGAATATTCTAGAGATCGAGGATTTCAGTTATAATACATGCAAGATTACGAAGTAATATCAAAAATTATCACAGGTGCGAGAGTATTTGTACATTTTTTTTACAGCAATATATGGCCTAGTGTGAATATCAACCATACTAATTATACTATTTGCAACGGAATTCTCATATTTTTGTCCTGTTGTTGAATTTATTTATCTTGTAGGCAGTTTATTAGTTGACCATTTTATCATCATATTATATATTAACTACTACTGACGATGTATGATCACTATCTGCTATATTATAATTTATGGAGACGAGACGCGAACAAGACGAGAATGTCCTTCAAGTATTCCTTCAGGATATAATCGATTTGGATTTAGGTCTTTATCGTTCCTGGCTCGAGGAAGTTGCTTGTAATTCTATACTGTGCAAGTTTCCGAACTCATATAGTAAATGAGGATGATTAAAGTATATATCTTTTTTTTATTCGAAATATTTGTCTCTAGATTTGTTAACCTTGTTAACGGACAGTACAAAAAAGTATAATGGCGAGTAGGCTCGTAACAATTTCTTATCTACAGTATTTCTACAAGAATTAAAATTATTCAACCTTACCGTTAGTTATATAACTCTCGCCCTATAAAAAATAAGTGTCCGGATAATGTCCAGAAAATGTCCGAAAAGATTGTCAAAATAATTGTCCAGAAATTCTGGACACTGTGTGTCTGGAAATTGTTCCGAAAACACTGCATTTTCAGGATATTTGGAATTTGTCCTGAAATTGTCTGAAAATGTATTTTTGTAAAATTTTGCCACAAAAGATGATCAATGGATAGATGATCATCATTATTCCTTAACCCAAAATTTTTATATCATAGATATATAGTATTTTTGCCTGCTTTGCAATTTTAATTAGTACGATAAAAAAGATTTTGAATGTCAGTTTTGTGCTTTTTGCATTTTTTTACAAAATTAATTTATCCTTTTTTGGAAATAGTATCGAGAATTTGTCCTGAACTTTTTCATGTCCGGAATTTGTCTATCTGGTTTTTTTACTATACCCAGAATTTGTCCAGGTTTAACTGTCCAGAATTTGTCCAAAATTTTATACCAAACAAATACTGGACGAATTCTGGACAAAGTTAGGACAAATTGAAATTTTAAGTATCAGAAGTGTGTCAGACATGTACCAAAAAAGTGGACATTTTCCGGACATATCAGATTTATTCCGGACATTTTCCAGACATTTTTGATAACATTTTCCAGACATTTATTTTTTATAGGGTTGTTGAAAGTAACGCATCTATATAAAGACAAATATGCCGCAATATGAAATAAGGTATTCATTGTGCTATTTCTGTTGGTCGTAAAAAATTTCTCTTTAGGTGATCATGTTTTCATCATTTTTTTTTTCTTATACATCTATGATAATTCGTATAAATATTCATGAAGATAATTGCTTTCAATGATTTCTATTGTTTTATGAGTGAATGATTAGAAGTATCTTTGTTAAAATTTGAATTATGTATTATTCCTGATGTGACTTTATATATACATTCATTACATTGTTTTGTTACACAAGAGTTGGCCAAATACTACTTTACTGTCAATATATATTTTTTTGACAGTATATTATAATCCTTTTATTATAATATGGTTATTAACATGGTATTTGGCATAGCAAACTCATAACATTAATGTTATATTTCATTACAAAAGGATAATTGTCATATATTACAATATTATTACAATATTCATATTTAAATAAAGCATTACATTAAGCATTACATAAAGCGTTATACCATATACTTTACCGTTACATTATTATTAAAAAATTATCTATATTATCTATAAAGTTTGAGAGCTTTTAAGCAAGTCTAAAATTATAAGACATTCCCATTTAATGATCTGACTGCAATTTCAAAATCGCGCTATGCAACTGATCATGTGACTTTGATATGTGATTTTTAAGCCTTCCTATAGCACTTTGTAAGTAAACTTTCACTTCCCTATAAAAAATAAATGTCCTGAAAATGTTATCAAAAATGTCTGGAAAATGTCCAAAATAAATCTGATGTGTCCGAAAAATGTCCACTTTTTTGGTACATGTCTGACACACTTCTGATACTTAAAATTTTGACATGTCCTAACTTTGTCCAGAATTCATCCAGTATTTGTTCGGTATAAAATTTTGAGCAAATTCCAGACAGTTAAACCTGGACAAATTCTGGACATAGCAAAAAAACCAGATAGACAAATTCCGGACATGAAAAAGTTCAGGACAAATTCTGGATACTATTTCCAAAAAAGGATAAATTAATTTTGTAAAAAAATGCAAAAAGCACAAAACTGACATTCAAAATCTTTTCTGTCGTACTAATTAAAATTGCAGAGCAGGCAAAAATACTATATATCTATGATATAAAAATTCTGGGTTAAGGAATAATGATGATCATCTATCCATTGATCATCTTTTGTGGCAAAATTTTATTTTTGGACAATTTCAGGACAAATTCCTAATATCCCGAAAATGCAGTGTTTTCGGAACAGTTTCTGGACACACAGTGTCCAGAATTTCTGGACAATTATTTAGACAATTTTTCTGGACATTTTCTGGACATTATCCGAACACATATTTTTTATAGGGCTTATTTTTATCAAACCTACAAATTGGTAGAATGTTAGGAATTAATTACATTTGATTTATTTCTTTAGGATGTATTGCTAAAGATAGATCCTTTTACACAATCTCTTCGCAAATCAAGAAATTAGACATGCTAAAATGGAGATAGAAATGGGAATATCAAATAATACTTTGATTTTCGATCGGAGGTAAATATTCTTTTTGTAATTTAAAATGTATATCTCGCTATTTCATTATTTTTTACCATCATTTTTGTAGAGTACCCTATAGAACTGATGAAGAAAGAGAAATTGATCTTTCTGATTTTATTTCATTTTAGAAGTAGTTAAATTAGATAATCAAAATGATCAGACATTGCAAATTGCATTAGATAAGTTTAAGGATCGTTATAATACAGCAAAGTCAAAATCTATCCCCCCCTTTATGATTTTGGTCGTGACCTGATCAAACAGCCCAAACAGCTCGTGTTAAGAGTGATTCAATGATTTGTGTTCAAGTTAAATCCATTAAAAGGCGAAAAACAACAAAATCTGGTGTTAGAAAATGAAATATATCTGCAGTTCACAAAGGAAAAGAAAACTTGAATCCTCAAGTTATTCTCTCTCGAAAAAAGAAGAAATTAGGTAAAAAAGTTCATAATTTAAATACACATTGTTGAAAAATAGGCTAAATTGAAGAAGGTATTTATTTTTATTAACTAACAGTTATTTAACAATAAACATATTATTTACTGATTTTATATATAAGGATTTGAAATTATTAGTTTATGGTCGTGAATGTGCAATACAAATTGCAAAAAATTTATTTTTATATATTGACACGTTTTTTTAAAAATTATATACGCGTTTTATTATTAATTTTTTCTATTTCACTTAAGATTATCGTATTAAAAAACAATGATAATAGAATAAAAACAAAATATTTTATTTGTATTTATAATAAAAAATGTCAGTAAGTTCTTTAAAAAAAGTAAAAAATAAAGCCATTTCAAAAAAAAAAGAATAACGAATAAAGTTATTATAAATTTTTTTTTAAAGAAATATGAGTTTCGAAAAATTACAATGATTTTTCTTTTGAAACTTTTTGACAAAAAAATATATTTTCCTAAGAAAACATGAAATAAAATTAATGAAAGTATACCAAATTAATTAATTGAATGGAGAGAGAAACATGAAAGTTTTTTATTATATTTCCTTAGTCCACTTTTTAAAATTTTGAATTAATGATTGATGAATGAGTTTAATCCTTTATTTTTTTCTCTCTTTTTTCACTTTTTTTTAATAATTTAGTTAAATATTTTAAACCTAATAGTATTTTATAAGAATAATATTAAGTAATTGTTATAACCTTTTGTTTTTAAAAATTATAATTTATATTCAATGATAGTAAAATGTTAATTTAAGATTAATCAATCAGCGTGCTTGGTGAATTTATTTGTTTAGAAACAAAACTAAAGGTTTTTTGCGCACCTCATAAATAGTTGATGCATCATGCCACTTGTTATAGCAAAAAGAGATTGGTAAGATTGTACACTTGTATAACATAGCCAGCATACTCAAGTAGGGCAGAAATGGGAGTTTTGGGACAGATTTCACTGAATAGGTATAAAATAGTGTAAGCCCTCCTGGCTTATTTCCTGATACGAAATTTATATAATCTTTTTTAACCCAAATTTATTTTCAAGACCAGGAAACATATCAAAATACGATATTGAATTTAAGTTTTAAATCAGGCTGGGGCACAAATTTTGTTAACATATCATTTTACCCAATTTTTTAGTTTTCAAGTTAAAGGAGATCACCATCTTTGTTAATGCGCTGGCCAATTTTTAATCTCAAATAATATAACAAAAAAAGTATGCTATATTGCTTGACTTTAAAAAAAGGCCAAGAGCACCGAGGACCAAAGTGTCTGAGTGTGCTCGCAGGCCACAAATGCAAGCTCATTTTGCATATCAGATTTTATGTTATCCTAGAATTAATTCTAAAGCTGATTCATTGATAAAATCAAAAATTTTTTCGTATGACTTAGTGAAGCTAAGTCATACGAAAAAATGAATAACAGGAAAGAGTTCTAAATATTATTCTACTATATTCTAGCATATAAGTAATTTTTCAATATGCAGGAAACCATTCTAGACCCATTTTCTTAATAAAATCATTAGGACAAATAAGTCATACGAAAAATTTTATAAGTCATACAAAAAATTAAGTCATACGAAAAAAATGGATAACAGGAAAGAGTTCTAAATATTATTCTACTTTATTCTAGCATACAAATAATTTCACAATACGCAAAAAACCATTCTAGACCCATTTTCTTAATAAAATCATAAGGTCAAATAAGTCATACGAAAAAATTACACCTATAAGTGTCACCTCTAAATCATATGAAAAATTGCTAACTATTCTGCCTTATCCCGAAGCCTGTTAACATATTGAATCACATAGTATCCTTTAACATGCAATGGGCACAATCCTGAAGTAGAACCAGTAGGCTTACCACATTCACTACAAGGGATGCGTAGCTTAGCCTTCCAATGTAAATGGCATCCTTCTGGTCGCATGCAGGGGACTCCATGGGCCTTGCCAGTATTAAGTAAGTATGGACAGAAATATTCTCTGATCATTTTCACTATATAGGGAAATAATTAATTAAAGAGAAAAATCTGTAAGGGTAATATATTGTCCTGAATATATACCATCACCTAGGGAATTAATTAATTAAATAAAAAATTTGTAAAGGTATTATATACAAATCAGTATGGCAAGAAGTGACAAAAAAAATTGAATTTGTGAACGATGTGGAAAAGAGTATGCAAATCCTAATAAACTTCGTGAGCACTTAAATAGAAAGTTTAAATGCAAGCCAATACCTATTTAAACCCCCACCCCACAAGTCAAAAACCAAGGGGGTGCTCCAGTAGTCCATGCTCGAGGAAAGGATCGAAGAAGAGAGAAACCTGAGCCTATTCAAGCTACCATTCCACAAGACAAAAATCAAGAGGATGATCCCGAAGCTGGTCCTGACCTATTAACCCAAGTAAATATAGAAGATCAGGCAGGACCTAGAGAGGTCACTCAAGTTAAGTATATTGATAGGCATGATTTATTACAAGCTGATGATGAGGCTTTCAAGAAAAATATTCCTCAAGAGGTGGGACCTAGCGAGGTTAAGCAACAAGACGCTCAAGAACAAGATGCAATCCCAAAGAAGTCTGATCACAATATAGATACATTTGTCAATGATGTAGCAGACTATAGTTTTCTAAAAGAGTTAGGCATGATAGAAGAAACAGAAATGGAAGAACTTGCAGAATACTTTGAAGGTATGAAGAAAATAGCTAGTATAGAAGATCACACACCAGAAGGAGACATACATTTTGAAGAAGGTCCGGTTGGAAGAGATCTAGAAAGACCACATCAAAACTGGTCTTTAATGAGCAAATGGGAAGCTAAAGTACCTAGAAGGTCAAACCCTGCATATGCTTTCAATGATATGGTAGAAGGAGCAAAGAACTATAAGGAAATTCCATACATGCCTAAATTAATAGCTTCAGCTAGACAAGAAATGACAAGAGTGTTTCAAACAGAGTTTAGAAGGAAAGAACAAATCAAGTCAGCAATAGCTGTAAAATGTATATATTATAAAAAAGAAAAAGATTTACCTTATATCATAATTAGTGAAAAATGGCATAGAGGAGAAATGCGAGCTCTTCTCTCTGAGAACTACTGTACATAGATGAACATTTAACTAGTTCTGGTAGGGAAATAGATAAGAAAATAGAAAAATATTTAGAAAATGGATCTAACTGGATTTTAATACGAATTGATATATTTTATATTGAGGTATATACTTACAGTCGAGCTACCAGAGGATCTTATGAGCCCACACCCAAGAAGCTAGCCAATACCAAGTGTACCATTAATCCAGATAATAAAGGTCTCATCGATCCAGAAACAAATGCATTATCTGAAAAATGTCTCCAAGGTGCATTAGGATGCTATTTCGCACATCAGGATCAGCCTGATACAGACCATTTTGAACGAATCTTCTGAGCAACAAAACTAAAGCCCTACCTAGATGTCGTCAAGCTAGATGGAATCCCCATGCCCACTCCAATCTGTCCACGCATATTTAATAAGATAGAGAAAATGAACCCAGATATCTCCATCAATGTCTGGGAATGGAAAGAAGAAACAGCTACCCCTAAACCAGTAATAGCTAGTAAGAACATCTATATTTCAAATTCATGCAAAATAGAAAATTGTAAGCATAATAATCTGAATAAATATCCAGAAAAAAGGACTCATGTTATCCACCTTATGGCTCTTACCAATATTACAAAGTCTAAAGAAGAAAAGTATGGACAAAAGAATCACTTCCTCTGGATTAAGAATCCTAATGGACTTGTTTTCAAAGATACTGCGCATCATGGTGAAAAGCATCTTTGCAACAGATGTTTCCAAAGCTTTCCATCAGAAAATACCCTAGTTCATCATTAAGAACATTGTTTCAGGTTAGGAGAAGCAACCCAGAGAGTTGATCTACCAGTAAAAGGGGTCAATGATTTCGAGCAGTTCAAGAACTGTGGCCAGATGATCAATGCTCCATGTGTTATTATAGCCAATTTTGAAGCTGGAAACAAAAAACCTGGCCTAATAAATGGAGGAAAAACCCGCATAATATCAGAGCAATATGCTAATAGTTTCTGCTACCTAGTCCACTGGATTGATACTGGAGATGTATGGGGACCTTACCTATACTGAGGTGAAAATGCTACCCAAGAATTCATTCGAAGAATAGATCAGAAGTTAATAGAAATAAATAATGTTCTAGCCATTAAGTATGAACGCATTGTGACAGAAGAAGATAAAAAGAAATTCGCTGAGGCTGATACCTGTTGGATCTGTAAAGGTAAGTTCACTATAGATACAGAGAAAATAGAACGCTTAGAAAGTAAAATAGTTAGTCTTAAAGAAAAGCTAGAAAAATTTAATAAAAAGTTAGCTGAATATAATGATATCCAAACAACCATTAAAAAAGCGACCAAGACAATTGCTAGTAAAAAAGTTAAGGCTGATAAGGTCTGGGACCACTGCCACATCACAGGTAATTTTCGAGAGTCTGCACATAGAGATTGCAATCTTAAACTCCAAATCGAGCCATGGAAGACCCCAATCCCAGTAGTCTTTCATAACTTTAGGGGCTATGACTTTCACTTAGTCTGTGAATCTGTTGGATGTTCAGTCAATACGCATCAGATTAAGGTAATAGCTGAGACATTTGAGCGATATAAGTCTATGAAAGTAGGTCAGCTCAAATATATCGATAGCCAGCAGTTCATGAACAATAGCTTGGCGAATCTCACAAAAAACTTGGGTGACAACCACCCAATTACTAGCCAGCACCTTAAAGACTTTACTCCTGGCCAAATTTCCCTAGCAACTCATAAGGGAATATATTGTTATGACTATATCGATTCTCAAGATAGATTCTTGGATGCTGAACTCCCACCAATTCACGAATTTACTACAACTCTAAAAGGGAAGATCTCACAGGAAGACTACCACCATGCACAAAAAGTATGGAAAACATATGGTTGTAAAAATCTAGGTGAGTACCATGATCTTTATCTTAAAATTAACGTACTCTCTCTTGCAGATGTCTGGACCCAATTCTGAAAGATATGTATAAAATATTATGAACTCGATCCCAGCCACTATGTCTCTGCCCCATCTTTATCCTGGGATGCTATGCTCAAGAAAACTGGAGTTAAGATCGAGCTATTTACAGATATGTTTATGCATGACTTTATTGAAAAGGCCAAGAGGGGTGGTATATTTAAGACTTGTAAGTGATATTTCAAAGCCAATAATCCCAAGATGGGTCAGGCATTCAACCCATCCAAACCCACATCATGGATATCATATGTAGACGCAAACAATCTTTATGGCTGGGCTATGAGCCAGTTCTTACCTATTGGAAATTATCAATGGGAAGCTAGTCAGGAATACCTTCTAAAAAACCCTGCTATGCAAAAGAAATATCTCGAAAAAATTCTTAAGACTAAGGCAAATGCCCTACGCGGATATTTCTTAAATATTAAGACTCATTTCCCTCTCAAGACCCATGTTTATTTGAGAGACTTACCCCCAGCCGTGAAGAATGTTGCAGTAGAAAAGGATTGGCTTAGCCCATATAATGAGAAGCTTGTAAATAACTTGGATGGAGGACGCTTCTCTAAGACAGAAAAGTTAGTCCCCCACCTTGGCCCAAGAAAGGATTATGTCATCCATCACCTAGAGCTCCAATACTATGTGAAATTAGGCATGATTATAGATGAAGTTTCAGAGATCCTTTCTTTTGACCAGACTAACTGGTTAGCCCCATATATTGCATTTAATACTGAGAAACGTCAAGGAGCTAAGAATGCCTTTGAAAAAGACTTCTTCAAGCTTATGAATAACTCAGTATATGGCAAGACTATGGAGAATGTCCGCAAATACCAGGACGTCAAGCTTATGAAGTTGAATGATGAGTAGGATGAAAAGGCATTCCGGAAGAAAGTCAGTAGCCCAAGATTTAAGTATGGACGTCCAATTGGAGATACGCTAGTAGGTGCGCATATGGGAAAGGCTAGTGTGACTCTCAATAAACCCATCATTGTTGGGGCATCTGTCTTGGGTCTTAGCAAGCTCCATATGTATCGATTCTGGTATGGATATGTAAAGGAGAGATATGGTGATAATGCCCAGCTTGGTTATATGGATACAGATTCCTTTATATTCCAAGTCGAGATTGAAGATATCTATAAAGATATGGCTGAGCATCCAGATCTCTTTGATCTCAATGACACTAAGACTATTGGGCTTTTCAGGATGAGACTCCAGGTAATGTGATCACAGAATCTTTTCACATTCGAGCCAAGTCTTACCATTATGTCTTAGCCGATAAGTCTACAAGGTCTAAGCATAAGGGGGTTAGTAAGAAGGGTATGGAAGAAATGGCAACAGACACATATATGCCAAGCTTAGAAGGGTCCCTTCTAGATGATCCAATAGATAAGTCTTCACTATCAGAGCAAAAAGCTATGCGAGCTGATGCAGACCCCATGACTCTAGTCTATTGAGACTGTCTCTTTGGTAAGGAAGTATTCCATGCCAAGAATGTTGGTTTCCGATCAAAGGACCACATATTATCTCTGGTCGAGTCTGAGAAAAAGGCACTCTGTCCCATAGATACTAAGCGCTGGATCCTATCAGATGGAATAACTACTTTACCATATTTCCATTGGCGCATTATGTTTTATAAGAATATGGTAAAAGCTGATATTCCTCATGAACAGGCAGAAAAAAGAGCTACTTTCTTGTATTGCTTAAATTGTTTAAATTGTGATGAATCAAGACGGGCTTTGTTAATATTAATATAAGTCTATGAGTTACGGAATGATTTTAAGAAGTATTTCAAGTTTTTTTTAAAGTCCATATAAATATGTGAAAAAAAAAATTATTTTAGATAACTTTCTTGAAAAACTAGTTTATTATTTAATTTTCATGTGCTGAGCTGATGATCGAGACTATTAAAAAAAAGGGATGCTCGGATACTATTGTCCGGATTATAAGGTCTTGCATCAAGGCTATCAAATGTATTATTAATAAAATTTGTATTAATTTTTCGCTTTCTTTAAAACGGTTTTTCACAAACAAATTACACGTATCTCTCAATAATTTTTTTTTATTACAAACGTCACGAATCAAACTAAATCTGAGACAAACTCGCATATATAAAAGTATAAGAAACGCATAAAATATCTAACCGAAATATAAATTTTATAAAAACTAGACTAAAATGAAATACAAACCGTTCTACTATTTGGTACTGAAAGCGACACACTTAGTTTGTTACCTAAATTAACTATTTGTATTAGATATTGCTTAATTAACTGAACTGGCTAATGTAAATTTAACTGTATTTATCCATATTATTTCTTCGTTCTACTTCCTTTGCTAATTTAGTATATATTGTCTTGAAGTTTTCTTCCTCGTAACATTAACGACGCTTGCATTTCGTGAAACTTGTCTTCAGATTCGGGGATTACTAAAGTATCCTTATTCCTTCGACGGTATTATCGTAGTGGCCGTTTCCTTCTAACAGTCGCTTGTCATCGTCTTTCTCTTCAGTCATATCTCATTAAAACTTGATTGCGACAGCAGGCCTATATAAAAATTTGTAAAAGGCTCCACAAATACGTTCCAATTTTTTTCCTATTTCTCCGCTGAACTTGCATTGATCGTTCTGGGTAAACCCCTAGATCTGTTTTCTTCCATGCTTTGTATACCTTTGCTGGAATAACCTTTTCCCTCGTTTTAAATGACTTATCTGTCATTGTCGTCGTCTTCATCTTAAATCTATCTTACTTTTTAATTTGTCACTAGTCGGACATTTGGTCTTTGCATATTGATACTGCATTCCTAAGGCTTTTCTTCGTTTTGAAAAACGTTATTACCTTTTGTCGATTATATATAGCCACAAATTTGACATACGGCGGTCCATTTGTTGAAATAAAATCTCTTCTTTGACGGATAAATTTTTCTCCGTTAAATCACGTGTTTGCAGGTCGAGGGGTAATTTGATGTCCGCCATTTTCGCTTTAATCTTTTTTGTGCTTGATCTCCTTTTGAGGAAATCTTTCTGTGGTTCTAATTTCATCTTAAACTTTTGCATCTCTTCGATTTTCTTATTCATTTTTACTTTAATTTGTTGTTGAATTCCTCATTTTCTTCTCAATAATTGGTACCGTTATTTCTTCAACTTTTTTCCATAGAAAGGTTAGAGCATCTTTTGTTGCGTCATAGGTGTAGTTTTGATTTCTTCGAAAAATACATTACGATTAAAGGCCATCATTTCACGGCTAATATATTCAAAAAGAGGCCATATTACTTTAAAAGCCTTTGGACTAAAGCCTAGTCTTTTCGTAACTTCTTTAAGATCGTCTTCATTTACCGCTTCTACTGTACTTCATCATGTTTTTCCTTTGTGACATTTTCTAACTGCTTTGTTATCCATCGTAATCTATCTGGTCTACCGTTCTCGTTACTACTAAGTAAGTTTCTCATTAATACCTTTCTATAATTTGAGGGTTTGTTGAAAAATGTATTTTTCCCGACTTTTTAATATATTATCATTTTTATACTCATTTCTTAAAATTTCCTTCGTAAAATATTTGGCCAAAGGATCTACACGAAAGAGTTTCTACCTTTCAATAATTTGACCTGATTGAATTGATTTTAACTTCAATTTTGCTGGTCTCGTGCTGTTAAAAATAGCACCTCACTTTAGTCAATTCGAAAAAAAAAATATATTGTAAATAATTTTATTCAAATGAATTTAATGAGCTATTACATCATGTACTGTATGTCAACCTGGATTCTGCATCATGCATGTAATTCTATACGCATAAAAACTAATAAGATTATAAAATTTGTTTCATAGTTCATTAAATTTATTTATTATTCATTACATATTCAATTTTTTTTTTCTTTTTTCCTTTTTTTTTTGTACTAGACAACGAAATAACGACGTTCTTTATTATCAAATAAAGTTAATGAGTTAAATTATTTTTAGTTTAATTTCGCTAAATAAAGTGATACCAATGGTCTTATTAATCATATATCGTTATTTAAGTTATTCAAAAAAATTTCCTTAAATACTAGTAAATTTCGGTTACACTGCCCAAATGACACCGAAATTTGTACTTGAAATTTGTGATCATCCGGAAATTGAAATATTTACTATTTAAAGATATTTGTTACACAAACTTTTATTTTCAAATGAAGAACCAATAGTAATTAATTTGGAAATCTGATACCAGAAATGACATGAGATTTTATTGTCTACTAGAATTATAATATAATTTAGCCGGAACTTATGGAATTAGGTATGCTATTATTAATTACTAAAATCGGAGATGTGATCTCCATCCAAAACGTTACCCTAATTGTTATAAATAAAACAAAAAAAAAGTAGTTACATCGTCGCACAAAACACTTATGTTGTGATGATCTCTCATTTATGCACTTTTCCGTCACATTTTTTGCTACACGTTACTATTGTTTTAAAATAAGTACTGTATTTTTAATAATAATACAAGATATTCTAAAATTAGAAATTCTATATAAACAAAGTTATTTTATTCTCAACTTTTTTCGTATTTAGTTTTTTAATGAAAAAAATGGAAGGAAATTCAAACCAGGTGAATAAAATAATGGATAAAAATTTTTATTAAATTTTAATAAACTAAGGTTCTTTAAACTTATTTACATTATAAATACATACTGTATATATTTATATATATATATAGGACCGAAATAACAACTCTGGCGCGTTCACGTCCAACAATCCTATACTTCTAAAATTAGAACAGGATGGATTTATTACTCTTAATGAAAAAGTTGAAGTGCTTATTAAAAATATAACTAAATTAAGATATTTATTTGCTCTTAAATTACTTTTTGAAAACCCACTTAACCAATTTTCACCTGAAGTTCTTCGTAATTCTTTAGTTGCATTTGCAGATTCATCATCTTTTGATTATTATGAAAAGAAGAGTGTTACTAGATTAGAATTGCATTTACGTACTTTGGTAGCAGTATTAGAACAAGTATGTGTTACACCGATGCGTTTAAGTAAAGAGCTTCGAGACAAAGTTTATAATTCATTAGCAAAATTTGCAGAGATTCATAGAAAAACAACACAAGTAATGCAACAAGGAATTTATAATTCTTATAAATCTAGTTTTAGTCAATTCAGTATATTACAGCAAGATGACAAAGATGACGAAAATTTTATCAATAAACGAAATTATAATATTGATTTCTTATTAATTCATTTACGGGATACATTGCATAGTTTGCGCGATGATGAAACTTGGTTTCGAGAAATTATACGAAGAATTAAAGAGTTACTTAAGGCTGTATTAAATATTACTCCAGGTGTTTTACCTACTGTAATACCCGGTGTTTCTATTCCAAATGATAATTGTTCGATATTATCATTACTTGTTCAATTACGTAAAGGATTAAGTTTTAAGTATCCAGTAGCATCCTATTATATAAATTGGAGAATTCTGCTAATAATTCGATTCAATCTATTCAACTGGTCTGAGAGCATTAATAAAAAGTTTCAAGAAATGATATTAATGGAATATTTTTGGAGTTATTTGGAAAAAGAATGGAATGATGTTGGCGATAAATCTATTTTAGATTCTCAATCTAAATTTGATGAAGTATCAAATAAACTTGTTAAAGTTTTAAAAAATACTGGAAATTTCATCAATGATCTTTCTGGAAATGAACCTCTTGCTTTACCACATACTTTATGGTTTGGAATATTAGATCTTGCACAAAATCTTATTCAAAATTCTACTCGAACATCAACGCATGGTCTTTGTTATTATTTAGCAATTGAATCACTTAATAGAGCTCCAAGTAGTTTCATTCAATTTAAAGCAATTGAAATATTATTCCATTTACATAAAATTAATAATAAAATGTTTTCAATAATCGAAATTGACTTTGAACAATATATTAAAAAATTAGATGATAATAACTTAATAGATTCTTCAGAAAAATTTCAAAATTTATTAACATACGTTAAGAACAAATGTGCTGATGATTTTAATCTATTGGACAATGAAATTGAGAGAGTAAAAGGGAAGAGAAAAATGAATCAAATTACATATTCAACAATTGAACAAACATCAGAATTAGGTAATAGTATTTTAGGAATTATTGCAAATGAAATGACTTGCCCAATTGGTCAAGAACCAACTGATCAATTATATATATTGAAATGTCAACATATAATATCATTTGATAATTTTAAAAAATTAAATCAAAAAACGTGTCCTAAATGTCGAGATGAAATTGAAGATAATGAAATTATGTATTTATCACAAAATACTATTTACAAAAATTTATATCCACAATTTTTTGAAGCTGGACATATTTTACCTTCAATTGAAATAGAAGATTCAACACATAAACAGTATGATAGTGGTTCAGATGATTCAGAAGTTGATCTTATGTTAACTAAAAAGAAGAAATTTCTAAAAGCTGATATACCATTAAGATCTATCATGTTTCAAATCAGAAATTCAAAGAAACGTCATCCAACATATCAAAATGCTCTTCAAGAATTAAAAGAAAATCATTATAAAAAAGCTGAATTCTGGTGTAAGGAATGTCTTAAAGTTTTTTCAGAAAGTTATTCCATGAGATGTATTTTAGCTTATATTTATAGATGTTTAAATGATTATAAACAAGCATATTTATATATAAATGAGTCTATCAAATTGAAAAGAAAAAAATCAATTGCTTGGTATATTCGTGGTGAAATCCATTTTAGACAAGGCAATTATTATGATGCAATAAGGGATTTAAAATCTTCAATAAATTATAAGGCTAAAATAAATAACATATATATAGTACTTGGAATTAGTTATCATAATATTTGTAATAACAAAGTTGCTTTAAAAAATTTCGATATTGCGTTAAAAAATGATTCGAACAATTATTTAAGTCTTAAACATTGTGCTTATATTTATGAAAAGCAAGGGAGATACTCAGATACATTAATAATGTTGGATAAATTGCTCAGTATTAATGAGAGAGATTCATTAATTTTATGTTATTATGGAGAAATTCTAAGTAAAATGGGAAAATATGATGGTGCTATAATTTATTACACAAAAGCAGATAGTATAGATCCAAAAAATGTACATAATTTAAGCAAGAGGGCTCTTATATATTATTTACTTCAAGAATACGACAATGCTTTATTAGATTTTAATAACGTTATACAATTAGACACTTCAAATAGTTTGGCATATTATTGCAAAGGATTAATATATTATATAAAGGAAGATATTAGTAGTTCTATGGTAGCATTTGAAAAATGCATTGAATTAGATCCTAATAATGACCTAGAAAAAACGTATGCAAAAGATTCAAGGGATTATCTTTCTCAAATTACTAAAGTTGATTATAATTTAAAATGTTTACCAAATTACCATAAACTTCTTGCTAATATTAATCAATTTACTAACATTTATCATGATAAATCATTACTATTTACGAGATGTAAAATATATATTGAATTAAAAAATTATCATGAGGCAAAATTAGATTTAAATAGATTATTTGAATTAAATGATGATATCTCATTTGTTTATTTATTAAAAAAATATTCAGAGTTTTGGTCTTATTTATGTGAAGATTATTTTTATGATTTTTCTGAAATTGGATTTAGTGATAAATTTAATATTTATATGTTTAAAGGTAAGTGTTTATAAAATTTACTATTGTCCTTTAAATTAACGAAATATTCCTAATTCAATAAATTATTTGCAGAACATAATGTTTATTTTATTTCAAATATTTATGACATGGTTAGTGGGTTTCGATTTCAGGAAAGTAATTTAAATAGGTAAGTATAAATATAATTTTATTTGTAACTCAATTTATTTAATATAGAATTAATGGTATTTTAATATTTAAGTTCATCGGGGCTAGTATTATCTTTAGAAGATGATCATTTAAGATTGCCCAGATTATATTTTGATGATATAACTTCTCGTATCAATTGCTACTACAATAATATAGTTTGGAAAATAAATGTCAAAAAGATAAATTCGCCGGATGTTTTCATAAAATTCATAATTGAAAGAAGTGTAAGTTGAAATTTAATTAATGATAACGCTTATTTTTGATTTGCTACAAATATATATATTAATCATTTATATCTTTCAAAATAAGTTTTATGAGAAAGAGGAATATATATTAAAATACGAGGATATATTAGGACTTGAAGGATTAGGTTGGGTTGAATATATATCATTTTTTTCTATATACTTGTATAATTCAAAATGGATACAATTTTCAATTGAGACGGAGAAAGATTCCATTGATATGGTATGGCATTTCATTTTTTAATAATAAATAATAGTACGTGATGTGTGGTTCTAACGTTATCATTCCTTTATTTACCTACAATAGCAAATAGATTATGTTAGGTTTATTAGATCTAGTGAAGGATATGACCATGAAAACAGAATTTGTTTTCCTAAAATGGATTGTTTATTGCCATTTCACACAAACAATATTCCAGAAGCTTTTGAAGACAAGTATTTTTTGAGAAAAGAAACAGAAAATTTGCTTGAATTAAATGATATTATGAGTAACCTATAAATTATAATTAATTGAATACTGTAATATTTCTTATTTGTTTTGTTTTATAATAAAGTTCGATTTGTTTTTTACATTTAATATATTTATCTATTAATTTGAATCCGTCATTCAACCTTTTCATATATTTTATTGCTTAAAGAAAAGAAATGAATTTTGTAATAAATGCGATACTAAAATTATGAAAAATTAAATTTACGTAAAAATAATCAGCTATGAAATAAAAGTCGCCTAAACAAATCAAAAAAAAACATAGAATGGAAGTTTATAAGAAACCGTGCGTCCCGGTCTTAGAAAGTAATTTGAGAAATTAAATTCAGTGATTTCTAAAATGAATATGATGTAATGCTTCATAATCTACGATGTCTTAATAATGTTTGTCTACTTTTAGTTTGTGCTATTGCATAAACGCCACTAAATCAACAAAGTAAAATAAGTAAAAAACAAAAAAACGAATAAAATTTACCTACAAATTCTTAAAAAAAAAAAAACTTACCCCATAAAAGCTATCAACATATTTTGTAAAATAATTACAAGAAAAATACTAGCGATCAAAGTAATTAAATCGATAGGCCAAAAATCAAATTCATCTCTTTGGCTCAAATTACCACCAATCCAAAAATATGTCGTTTCTATAGCTGTTGGAAAAGATGCAAAAGGGTTATCATCCTTAGATGTAGGATCAAAATCAGTTTGAAGTGTTATGCTAAATTTTTTATTTGAAGTTGTATCTGCAGCCGATCCGGTATATACCGTATAGCACTGACTAAAATACCCCGGGTCTAAATCAAAAAAGCAATTATAATCAAATTATAGGTAATTATAAGAAAATGTTCATCAAAAAAAAAAATATATTTTTTATTGGATAAAATGCTTTTTCCTAAATAAGAAAAATCATCAAATTGCATTATGAACAATCTGAACGACCCTATAAAAAATAAATGTCCGGAAAATGTTATCAAAAATGTCTGGAAAATGTCCGGAATAAATCTGATGTGTCCGGAAAATGTCCACTTTTTTGGTACATGTCTGACACACTTCTGATACTTAAAATTTTGACATGTCCTAACTTTGTCCAGAATTCGTCCAGTATTTGTTCGGTATAAAATTTTGGACAAATTCTGGACAGTTAAACCTGGACAAATTCTGGACATAGTAAAAAAACCAGATAGACAAATTCCGGACATGAAAAAGTTCAGGACAAATTCTGGATACTATTTCCAAAAAAGGATAAATTAATTTTGTAAAAAAATGCAAAAAGCACAAAACTGACATTCAAAACCTTTTCTGTCGTACTAATTAAAATTGCAGAGCAGGCAAAAATACTATATATCTATGATATAAAAATTTTGGGTTAAGGAATAATGATGATCATCTATCCATTGATCATCTTTTGTGGCAAAATTTTACGAAAATACATTTCCGGACAATTTCAGGACAAATTCCTAATATCCCGAAAATGCAGTGTTTTCGGAACAGTTTCCGGACACACAGTGTCCAGAATTTCCGGACAATATTTTAGAATTTTTTTCCAGACATTTTCTGGACATTATCCGGACACTTATTTTTTATAGGGCGATTGTTTGGAGAATTGTTATTTTTATATTCTAGAAAATTGTAATATGTTTCATTTCGTTAATGGAAAATTGCAATATACTGGTACTCCATTTCATTTACGTAATTTAACTTGTAGATTGTCTTTTTATTATAATTATTGCATTCATTAATAACTGATTTGGCAATATTTAGAACTGCAGGATGCTTCTATTAGCTTTTGTTCATTTCATTATTTTAACTTGTAAATTGTCCTTTTTATTATAATAATCGTGTTCATTCGTAACTGATTTGGCAATATTTAGAGCTACAGATACTTTTATTAGTTTTTGATCATTCAATAAAATAATTATAAATAAAGCCCTATAAAAAATATGTGTCCGGATAATGTCCAGAAAATGTCCAGAAAAATTGTCTAAATAATTGTCCGGAAATTCTGGACACTGTGTGTCCAGAAACTGTTCCGAAAACATTGCATTTCCGGGATATTAGGAATTTGTCCTGAAATTGTCCAGAAATGTATTTTCGTAAAATTTTGCCACAAAAGATGATCAATGGATAGATGATCATCATTATTCCTTAACCCAGAATTTTTATATCATAGATATATAGTATTTTTGCCTGCTCTGCAATTTTAATTAGTACGACAGAAAAGATTTTGAATGTCAGTTTGTGCTTTTTGCATTTTTTTACAAAATTAATTTATCCTTTTTTGGAAATAGTATCCAGAATTTGTCCTGAACTTTTTCATGTCCGGAATTTGTCTATCTGGTTTTTTTCCTATGTCCAGAATTTGTCCAGGTTTAACTGTCTGGAATTTGTCCAAAATTTTATACCGAACAAATACTGGATGAATTCTGGACAAAGTTAGGACATGTCAAAATTTTAAGTATCAGAAGTGTGTCAGACATGTACCAAAAAAGTGGACATTTTCCGGACATTTTTGACAACATTTTCAGGACATTTATTTTTTATAGGGAAGATATGATTGAAAATTTTTTCACTACTTTTTTCGTGTCCTTTTATCTTGTTTTATTACCAAAATTTTTCTTTAATAAAGATGGCTTGTGGGAATTTTGGAATACATCGTGCTAGGGTCACAAGCAAGAGAAACCGACACTGGTCAGCAAGAGAAAAATTAATGATAATTATGTATTATGAAAGTGGCCATAGTAAGCAGATAAATTTAATATTCAGCCAAAACAACTTTGTGAATGGATCAATAATAAAGAAAAGCTTTTGAACGCGGCTCCTTATACTCAAAGGTTAAATACAGGTGCATATCCGAAATATCCATACCTTGAAGCTGAACTTATAGAATGGGTTAAAGAAGTGCGAAGTCAATTAAAAACAGTAACTCGTTATATGGTACAGGCTAAAGCACGTTTATTAGCTAAAAAAGAATCATACCAAGCCAATTATCCAGACATAAAAAATGCTAAATTTTCGCAAAAGTGGGTTGATGGTTTTATGTCTTGTCATAAACTGGTTAATAGAAGGAAAACAACAGTTGCTCAGCGTCTTCCAGAAGATTATGTAGAACAGCAAGGCAACTTCCTATCATATATTTTATATCGTAGAAATGAACACAATTATCCATTATCTTTAATTGGAAAAATGGATGAAACGCCAATGGCGTTTAATTTACCAAGTAATAATACAATCGAACAGTCAGGTACTAAAACTGTTTTGATTTTATCAACTGGACATGAACATTCAAACTTTACTGTTGTTTTGGCTTGTATGGCTGATGGGACAAAACTTCCACCAGTTATTATTTTTAAACTTAAAAATATTCCGCGAGAGGTATTTCCTGATGGTGTAATAATTCGTACTAATCCTGAAGGTTGGATAAATGAAAACGAGATGACTTGGTGGATAGAAAATGTTTGGACAAGACGTGCAAGCCAAAACAATAATCCAAGGTCTCTTTTGGTATTGGATTCCTTTTCTGCACACAAAACTGATGTCGTAAAGCAAAGATTCCGTGAAAAGAAAACTGATTTAGCAGTTATTCCAGGTGGACTAACTTCTCGTTTACAACCGCTTGATGTATCTCTAAATAGGTCTTTTAAAGCAAAGGTAATTAATCCACTTGTAATTAATTCACTTCAGCTTTTTAAATAAATAATTTAAGCTAACTTTTAAATTAGGTACGAAATCTTTATAATAATTGGATGAGCGAAGCCATCAAAGATTACACACCATCTGGGAAAATCAAAGGACCATCTTACTCACTTGTAGCAAGCTGGGTAAAGGAAGGTTGGGACGCTATTGATACCAGCATGATTAGATGATCATTCAAATGTTGTGGCATTTCGAATGCTACTGATGGAACAGAAGATACTTTAATTTTTGATTTTAATCAACAAGAAAGTAAGATCAATAGAGAAAATTTGGGAAGAGAAGTTGAAAAAGATGGCGAAAACAATGATAAAGAAAATGAAAGTGAATCAGAAGGTAATGACAGAAATGAATTGGAAGATGATGAAAGTGAATTAAAAGATAACTATTATGAAGAGAATGAAGAACAAACTGTAATTCAAGACTGGAGTTAATAATTTCAATCCATTACCAAACACTAAAGTTTCACACATATTATTGTAATAAAATATTATGAGAATAAAACTATTTTTAGAGTTAACATTTTACTTCGTATATCTGATATTCATTAAAAAGTTTATGATTATTGCAATATTGGTTAAAGTAACGCACTTCATTGGTTAATTAAGTACAAAGTTTATTGGCTAAATTGAGCAAGGCAGTTTATTGGTCAATTGTAATATACCCGGGTCTATATCAATTTATCTAATTTAATAATTGAATTATACCCGGGTCTGAATCAAAAAAAAATTTTTTAAACCCAATAAAATACTCGGGTATAGTATAATGGGGGTATGTCGAAAAGGGGATCTTTTAGTCAGTGCTATACGGTAATGTTTCGTTTATTTTAATATTTTTGGGATTCCTGAGTAAAACAAACCCAGATATGACAAATATGATAAGTTAATGATTATTTAATTCACAATAAAAACAAATGATTAAAATAATAAGTTTTTATACATCGTGTGCGCAAATGCGAGTATCACAATTAACATGAATAAAAAGAACGGGGATATTTTCTTGAATATAATAATAACCTGATAAATATAAATACCGATGTCTGTCAAGCGAAAAAAAAAGAGTTAATTAATAACATTTCATGTAAAATTACTTGAGCAGAATATGCCAAAGATCAGGGAGTGATACGACTAAAATAAAGAGTAAGATGCACTTCGCTAATAAAAGTCCAAACAAACTTCCATGTCAATCTTACAAAAAATACAAAGATTGTTAATAAATATACTGAAAGTAAAAGACCAATACTTGATACTAATACTTTCTAATTTTTAAGTTGATTATTACTAAATGTTCTTGAAATGAAAACAAATCTTCTTGGAAAATTGACTCCACTTTCTAATTCGTCCGCATATCCAAATAGCCGAATATACTCCCTTCAGCAACCATCAAGTTAATTTCTACAAAATGAAACAAAGAATATTGCTAAACATCCTAACTAATCTTCTGCTAATGCTTATCTTCAATTCAATTTTTACAAAAAAAACAAAAAAGTAAATAAATGTTAAGTAAAAAAAAATTAGCCCACGTATTTCTATTTATCAAAGTTAATACATATTATCATAAAATATACACCTTAACAAAACAATGCCACCAAGTCAAAAGTATGCTAATTGGTGCATCACCAACAAATGCAATCAAAAAACCACAATTTCTAATAATATTTTCAATGACGAAAAAGTAGTAATTGCCATCATCTACAAATAATTATACATCAGTTTATTTATATACATGACAAAAAAAAATTTTTCTAACATTATTTTTTTTTTTTTCCTAATAAATCGAACTATGATTTTATTAAGAACGTTATAAATCTTATTTTAATCATTAAAAATTACAATCTCTCATTAAGAAACATGTAATTAATAAAAATAAAAAATGAAATTTCAGGACCTTCAATCTAATCAAAAAAATACTTGAATTTGATCAAATTGTTTTGACACTTCTCATATGGTTCTTGTCTGTCGTGCTGCTCATGCTGTGCAATCATTTTATTACCCTTTTTTACTTTTACTTTTTATCACGTGCTGATATTTAAGAAATCGTTACCCTTATTTTTACAGATTTTTTTATTAATGATTTATTTTCATTTTTAATTAATTTTCAATATATTTTAACGAATTTTAATTTTTAAGAGATTTTATTGCCTTTTTTTTTTTTTAAAAAAAAAAAAATCTTCATAATCATCAATGAGTATCTGGCCTGACATTAATTAACTGGAGCGCAATTGTACAATATGAGATTACGTAATTTTTGTCTAATTTTTGCGCAATTACATTAATTTAGATGTAATTGTAATTTTATTTATTGCACTATATTTCACAATAGATGACTTTTGTATTCCGATATTGCAAAATTCAGCTAAAAAATTCAAAGAATAATGCATTTTATATATAGTACGTTAATTTATTTCTTATTTAATATAATAAAGATATGATAGTATAGTAGTTAATAGATCTTGAAATATTTTATTTAAAATTCAAAACTTTTTTGTTTAATATACTGTATATTATATCACGTCAGAGGATTTTATAATTTAAAATACATAATGTTAAGCGATTTTAAAACATGTTCTATGTTTTTTTTTTTTTCATATGAACATATAAGAACTGAGTATAATTTTATGGAGATGACTAAAAAAGTTATTTAATTATGTACGTATAAAAAATAATCATACAACTTATTTTTAAATCAATTTTTCTCTTTAATTACTAGTTCTTTATAACATTTACGGTTCAATGAAAAATATTTTATCATTATCTAGTTTTCTAATATTAATCTGTTGCGTTGAAATTTACATCATTTTAAAAAAATATTTAGTATTCATTTGTTCAAAAAAAAAAAAATTTATATTTATTCGTCTAATTAAAAAGTAAAGAAACTAAAAATAAATGATAAAGGATATTTATCTAACTATTTTTGAAATAAAATGAAATTCTTGAGCAAAATACAATTTTAGAGCAATTATTATTTTTTTGGTTAATTCTGGCTGAAATCATTGACTGACTTAGTCAAACTTTTTTTTTCACTTACGGATAACCATTTATTATCAAACAAATTTCTCAATCTAATTACATATATTATGGCAGACCAATTTTATCTTGACTGTAAATCTTACTAATTGCGTAATTCAATGATATGAGCCAGGGTCAATTCCTATAAAATTCGAATATCTATAAATTATTTAAGGAATTGTATTATTCGAGTTCCAGTTTTTACAATACACGAAGGTTTTGTTGATGATTCACAATCCCGAGTTATCTTTTTTCTTTAACCTAGTATTTGAGCACTTATATAATGAGTTATAAAATTATAGTAACCTACAAGGACCGGGAAAACTAATAATAGAGGTCGCCGGACAATAGTAAATTGGTAAGTTTACCCAAATTAAAAATATTTTGCATAAGTAATTGACTTAAAAATCTAACAATCCTACACAGGAATGTCTGAAGAATATAATGAACCATAAATTATTCTTGTAAAATTAAAATTAACTGAGATCATTAAATTTTCCGAAAAAAATTTTATAATAATGCGAACCACTTTTAAAAAAATTTATTAATTATGCGAACCACCCTTTGTGTTACACAGAATATATAAAAATTTAAATTGAGTGTATAAATGGCAAATTTAACTCTAACCTTAAGCAGATATTGTTAGTCCACACATTTTTGCTTCATTAAAAATTGAATACATCAAAAATTTAATCGACTTTACTAGTGTGTCGGATGCTACGGTGACCTCTATTATAAGATTTCCCAGTCCTAACCTACACGATATTTCATAACACCTGGATTTAAATTCGTTTAAACTTGGAAAAAGATTCTGGGAATTGTATCAGGATGTATGGTGATCTTTTCATAAATAGAATCAAACGGGCATTGTTATTAGTTGTTGAATATTTAGTTATTTAAAGCTTATGAGATTTCATTATATAAAAGACGTTTTAAAGGAGAGACAATGAGTCAGATTATTACATGGGTTTTGTATATCAACAGAAATACTTTTTATCTACTCTATAGTAAAAAAGGTATACTTGAAGTTAAATATTGAAATTTTTAGGAACCAATATTTTGAGCGGAAAATGTAGAAAATAAATTTGTTGCGATAGTATTCATTTTTGGAAAGCTCAAGAAAGAGTTCCTATTATCCGCGTTAATTTATTTCAAAAAAACCTTTGCGCGTTTCGATCAAAAATTTTAAATTATCGCATGATAAAATATTGATAAATGATTGTTGAACAGTTTGGCAAATTTTAAAATTCCATGTATTTGACCATTATTCAGATAAATATTATTTACATTTTAATAAACATAAATATAAGCGAAAATCATAATGAAGTTAGAGATATACGTTAATGTATTATTTATATAATCTAGATATTTCTTTTTTTCCGTAAGCGTTATTTTTTTTTAAAAATAAAGAAATATGTGTTACCAAACAATTATTTCATTCTTAGTGTTTAAATAATTCAATTTCGAAATAAGACAAATAATATTGCTCTTAAAATCCATCTGAAAAAAAAACAGATGAATTAGTGAGTAAAAAAATCATTATTATAAAAATAGGATACAATATTTTGAAAAATGAACCAACCAACAGGAATTTCCAATTCATCTTGTTCTTCTGAATGAAGATTTGGATTATTATACTCATCATCATCTAAAATTAATACACAATTATTTATTATCTAAGAATTTTAATAAGTAACAAGTTTACTTACCATATAACGTATTAGCAGTTAAGATTTTGAGTTGATTTTTGGTTTATACAAATTAAATATTATAACACTGAGACTACTCTATAAATAAAAGGCCCTAATCCGTTAAACTTAGTATTGCATATAGCATATATAGCATATAGCTTTTTTATTTTTTTACTGGTAAAAAAAATTTTATTGGGAGAAATATATTGAATTTAGTACATTTTTGTAAACTGACTAGGTCTCTCACTTAAAAGGTTAATATGACTACAATTCTAGTTAACCTAGCTAACAAAAATATAAAAGGAAAAATTCTACTCATCCTAAAAGAACAATTTAAAAGAAAAAAAATAATAAAATAAAAATAATGTATAAAACTAAAAAGCTAATATAATTAGCAAAAATTAAAAAAATATATTTTTCCATTTTATTTCTAAGCTAAGTTAATATATCGCTACACTAACTTACGTAAGGTGGATAAATTTCAATATTATATAAAAAATCGTGTTTTTTTTGTTAATATCACGTGATCATATGCAAATGACCTAACACAGGACCCCGGATAATTATAATAGAGGTCACATCCGCAGTACTAATTAAAAATCCAATGGAATATACATAAATTTTGCCATATAAATATACATTTTTATCATATGACCTTCTATTGTACTATAAATATCCACTTTTATCATATGACCTCATAGTAAATTTTAACGAAAAAAAAGATTTTGTATTAAAAATATGGATTAACCGGATTATATTATTTTTAAACTGAAACTAGCCAGAATTTCTCTATTAGATTTAATTTTATAATTTATAATTTTATAACTGCTATAATCTCTGCAGAATATGCATTACTTGTATTACTTTCAAAATTATTTTAATAAAAGACCAAATAATTTTTTTAAAAAGATTATATTTATGATTTACTATATAAAGTAATCCTTTGCTAATATTTAATTCTTTTTACATCACATTACTTCAGTTCTTTTATTGTTAGAATTCTTAAATAAAAGAATAATTGCTATAAAGACCTGCTTTTTAATAAAAATTACATCCCTAATACGCATGCATTTTATAAAAATGAAAATAAAAGGCGTTAGTTATATTCTTAAACCAAATTGTTAAGAAAAACATCTCTCTTTTCAAATTTAAGCCAGAAAATTTGAATCAAATCCTACAAAATAGACAAAAAAAAACATTAGTAATATTCTCAAACAAAATTATTAAAGAACATCTTTCTCTTTATCACCCATTAAAGAAATTGCCCCCTTTAAATTTTACCTATTATTCTCTTTTCAAATTTATTTTCAAGTCAAAAAATCCCAATTTGTTTCTACAAAAATAAATAAAACAAAAAGAACATCAATAACGTTCTTAAAATAAAAAAAAATAATAAGTTTAGTAGCTTACTCATTTCTATAGTTCAAGAAAATGAAAATCAAAATTTACCTAAAATAATTTGCAAATCTGCAATTACATAACTCTGTATTCTATAATACTAACATTTTAACATATTTTGGCAATTTAAACCTGATGGCAAAACTAAATTTCAATCCAAACATATTTTAGCATATGCTGTATATTATTTTGTAATGCTGTAATAAAAAGCTACAAACTCCTGGAAAAAAAAGCAATTAGCTATTTCTTGCTTAAACAATTTAATATGTAAAAAAAATAGAAAAATATCTTAAATTAGCATTAAATTTTTGATCTAGAAAAAAAATCAATGTACAATATCCATATTAATTTACAGCATTATAGTATGGCATTACAGCATTATAGTCAAAATATACACTTTATAATAAAGCATTACATATGACCTTAAATATTTATCCAAAATTATATACTTTTTTTACTATGACCTAATTTAGTGATACTCTATTTTTGCATGTAACCTTTACTCAAAATACCCGTTTTTTCATATGACCTTCCTGTTAAAAATGCAAAAAAATATACGTTTTTTGCATATGACCTTTATTATAATTAACCGGGGTCCTCCTAACACTGTGACTTTATGGTACATTTCCTAAATCGGTCCAAATATGGTCGAAATATATCTAATATACTTTAGTAAAATAAAATTATATTTACATTGAACGCTTTTGGGCGTAAACTAACTGTATAATCATTCATTGTTTTTTTTTTTTTTTGAAATAAAAGTTTTATTATGTTTATTAATTATTATGTTCAATAAAAAATGTATGTAACTTTCTAAACATGATGATAATAATAAATATTTATTTCGCTATTCATAAAGTAGTACGAAATTAACGTCATATCTTTTTTTAGGTATGTTAAATAGGATATATAACAATCACATTTAATATACATGCTTTTTTATTTACAAGTTCATATTTTTGTTGGAATTCTTCGTACGAATGTATAATGATATCACATTTTTTTATGGTAACATTATCTATATAGTACTTGTTTACCAAGAACAAATTATTGCAACACCAAGGTCACACTCAACAAATATGTTGATCATCTAATTAATGTTGTATCTCATTATATTTTTATGTATATCAATATTTGCCACACAACTAATACACGAGGGTTATATAATATTTGATATGGATTTTATAAATAAAGTGACTGAGTTTCCAAATTTTTCGCTTTGCTTACAGTAAAAAAACAAATGGAGGCAAATTCAAATCAGGTGAGTATAAAAATTAACTATTTTGATAAATAAATGACATCAGGCTTATAGTATATTGTGACTACATATAGAGCGACAGTTCTTTGTCTAATAATTTAGATGACTATATGGCGTTCAGAATGCCACTGTTTGAATATACGTCCAACAATTATATCTTTCTTGAATTAGAAAAGAATGGATTTATTACACCTGATGAAAAAGTAGAAGAGCTTATTAAAAATTTAACTAAATTAAAATATCTGTTTGCTCTTAAATTACTTTTTGAAAACCAACTTAATCAGTTTTCACCTGAAGTTCTTCGTAATTCTTTAGTTGTATTTGCAGATCCAGCACCTTTTGATTATTACGAAAAACAGAGTGTGGCAAGACTAGAGTTACACATACGTACCTTGGTCGCTATATTAGAACAAATTTGTGTTACACCGATGCGTTTAAGTAAAGAACTTCGAGACAAAGTTTATAATTCTTTAGCAAAATTTGCAGAGATTCATAGAAAAACAACACAAGTAATGCAACAAGGAATTTATAATACTTATAAATCTAGTTTTAGTCAATTCAGTATATTACAGCAAGATGACAAAGATGACGAAAATTTTATTAATAAACGAAATTATAATATTGATTTCTTATTAATTCATTTGCGGGATACATTGCATAGTTTGCGTGATGATGAAACTTGGTTTCGAGAAATTATACGAAGAATTAAAGAGTTACTTAAGGCTGCATTAAATATTACGCCAGGTGTTTTACCTACTGTAACACCCGGTGTTTCTATTCCAAATGATAATTGTTCGATATTATCATTACTTGTTCAATTACGTAAAGGGTTAAGTTTTAAGTATCCAGTAGCATCTTATTATGTAGATTGGAGAATTATGTTGATAATTAAACATAATTTATTCAATTGGTCTGGGAGTGTTAGTAGAAAATTTCAAGAAATGGTATTGATGGAATATTTTTGGAGTTATTTAGAAAAAGAATGGATTGACATTGCTGACAAATCTATTTTAGATTCTCAATCTAAATTTGATGAGGCTTCAAATAAACTTAGCAAAGTTTTAAGAAATACTGGAAGTTTCATAAATGATCTTGCAGGAAATGAACCTCTCGTTTTGCCACATACTTTATGGTTTGGAATATTAGATCTTGCACAAAACCTTATTCAAAATTCTACTCGGGAATCTACGCATGGTCTTTGTTATTATTTAGCGATAGAATCTCTTAATAGAGCTCCAAGCAGTTTCATTCAATTTAAAGCAATTGAAATATTATTTTATCTACATAAGATTAATGAACAAATGTTTTCAATAATTGAAATTGACTTTGATCAATACATTCAAAAGTTAAATGAAAATAATTCAACTGATTCTTCAAATAAATTCCACAATTTATTAGCGTTTGTTAAAAACAAATTCTAGTTTACTAAATAGTAATGTTGAAATGGAAACGTTAAAGGGAAAAGGCAAAGTAGTGGGAAAAAAGAGTCAAAATACACATTCAACTAAAAAACGAATGTCAAAATCAGATAATATTTTAGAAATTATTGCAAATGAGATGACTTGTCCAATTGATCATGAACCAAAAGATCAATTATGCATTTTAAAATGTCATCATTTATTGTCATATGATAATTTTAAAAGATTGAAACAAAAAATATGTCCTGAATGCCGAGAAAAAATTGAAGATAATGACATTAGATATGTACCACAAAATGTTATTTATAAATATTTGTATTCACAATTTTATGAAGCTGGACATATTTTACCTTTAGATAATTCTGAAAATAATCATTACGATAGTGATTCAGATGACTCGGAAGTTAATCTTATGTTAACTAAGAAAAAGAAAATTTTGAAGACAGTCAAATTAAACCCAAGTATATCATTACAATCAATATTTCAAATTGGAAAAAAACAACATCCAATATATCTGAGTGCTATTAAAGAATTAGAAGAAAAAAATTATAAAGCTGCTAAACAATTGTGTAAAGAATTCCTTGAGATTTTTCCAGAAAGTTATTCCATGAGATGTATTTTGGCTTACACCTACAGATGTCTTGTTGATTATGGACAAGCACGTTTATATTTAAAAGAAGCTATTGAATTAAAAGAAAAAAAGCCAATTGCTTGGTATATTAGTGGAGAAATCCATTTTAGGCAAGGCAATTGTTATGATGCAGTAAGAGATTTAAAATCTTCAGTAAATTCTAAGGCTAAAATAAATAACATATATATAATACTTGGAATTAGTTATTATAGTAATAATTATTATTTGAATGCTTTAAAAAACTTTAAAATTGCACTACGAAATAATCCAAATAATTATTTATGTCTTAAGTATTGCGCTTATATTTATGATAAAGAAAGAAGGTACTCAGATACTTTGGAGACGTTAGATAAATTGCTTAGCATTAATGAGAAAGATTCATTAATTTTATGTTATTATGGAGAAATTCTGAGTAAAATGGAAAAGCATGAAGATGCCATAGTATATTTTACAAAAGCAAATGATATAGATCCAGAAAATGTTCATAATTTAAATATGAGGGCAGTTGCATATTATATTCTTCAAGAATATAATAAAGCATTACTAGATCTTAATAAAGTTATTCGATTAGATGTTAAAAATAGTTTAGCACATTTTCATAAAGGATTAACATATTATAGATTGGAAGATATTAAGAGTTCCTTGATGGCTTTTAAAAGATGTATCAGGTTAAATCCCCGGAAGATTAGTGATCAACATATTATTAAATGTATAATAGATATTGAATCAAAAAAATATGAAGATGCAAAATTAGATTTAAATAAATTATTTGAACTAAATGTTGATATCTCATTTGTTTATTTATTAAAAAAATATTCAGAGTTTTGGTCCCATTTGTGTAAATTTTATGGAGTTGAAGACGAAGCTACTTATCTTGATGTTACTAATAAATTTAATATTTATATGTTTAAAGGTAATTACGCTTAAATTTATTATTCTTTATAAAGTAACTAAATATTCTTATTAAATGATTACTTATTTACAGAATACAATGTTTATTTTATTTCAAATTGTAATAATTGTATCAATAATTATCATTTTCAGGAAAGTGATTTAAATAGGTAAGTGTATTTATAATATTATTTGTTATTTTAGTATTTTAATATTAAATTAATGACAATATTCTGAAAATTTAAGTTCATCAGGATTGATATTTTCTTTTGAAGACAATAATTTATGTTCATTCAGGATTTATCTTGATAAAACGAGTTCTCTTATTATAAGTCGTTACTATAATATAGTTTGGAAAATAAATGTTAAAGAAATAAATTCTCTAAATGTCTTTGTAAAATTTAAATTTGAACTTAGAGGTGTAAGTTTAATTAATAATGAATACTTGTTTACCTTGCAGCATATATATATCGACTAATTAATTTAATTATAGTGGTCAAGTGAGCTTTTAGAGGAAAGAGAATATATATTAAAATACGAAGATATATTAGAACTTAAAGGATTAGGTTGGGTTGAATATATGTCATTTTTCTCTATAAACCTTTGCCATGAATCAAAGTGGATACAATTTTCAGTTGAGATAGAGAAGAATTCTATCGATATGGTATGTTATTTCATTTGCATATTACTGAATAAATAATAACAAGTGATATGTAGTTATAACATCATTATTTCTTTATTTACAATAGCAAATAGATTATGTTAGATTTATTAGATCTAGCAAAGAATATAATAACCATAAAAACCGAATTTATTTTCCTAAGACGAATCATTTACTGCCACTTCAAACAAATAATAATATTCCAGAAGCTTTCAAAGATAAGTATTTTTTAAGTAAAGAAACGGAAAATTTGCTTGAATTAAATGACATTATTAGTAACCTATGAAATAGAACTAATTAGTAATAGTTACATTATTTCATGTTTATTAAAAAGATGTTTTAGTTACAAATTTATAAATTCGAATTTTTTCTATTAATAATCAATTTGAACAATATTCATTAAATACTTATATAACAAGTAAAAATGTTTTCAAGTTAATATAGATATTCATTAATCTAAGTCAAACTTTATACTGACGTCGGTATAAAGCAAGAAAGACGGATGCATAAAACAAATTTGTAATAAATAAGACACTAAAGATTAAAATTTTCGTAAAACTATCGTCTATAAAATTAGATAAAACAAAGTCACTTAAACAAATAGAGAAAGGTTCTTACATGATTTTCACAGAGAAAAGGTGTTCTAAACCGTTTGACCAAAACGCACGCACAGCAGTCATTTGAAAAACAAATCCAAAGTAAATCGCGGTCGAGTTATACTGTAATTTTTCATTAATGCTCCGTTTCACTACATAATTTTGAGACTTCCAGAAATTATGACCAAAAAATGAATCAAACGCTTACGGACCTGAGTTTATAATTTAAAATCAGTACATCGCAGCAGATTATATCAGCCGCAACAAAGTGGTAATATTTTTAGGATATCGTCAGATTATTTCATATATATGACGTAAATAACAAAGGAACATTAAAAACATTTTTTTTTTCTTTAAAAATCGATAGAGCAATTAAAGTAATCAAGACACTCTAGAAGGATGTAAATTTTTTTTTAAAAAAAACTGAATTAAAAAAAAAAATTTAAACGATTAATATATTTATCTGTTATATTAATCGCTTAAATCATTCAGTCAGCGAAATTATTCCTATATAATATACCTTAAGGAATCAAAAAATTTATTTTTAAAAAGAAAGAAAATAAACTTTTGCAATGTACAAATCTTTTTAACTATTTAACATATCTATATACCTAGTGACGATGTTGTACATTTTCGATGTCCGCGGCTTTTTTTGGCTGTCCCGGACACGTCCGCGCACTGTCCGTACTCTTTTGTAACTTGAAAAACTCTACAAAAATTATATGCATTTATGTGTAATAGATATTAAAATACTTTTGCTGAGTAACGAAATAGGTTATCATAAGAAAATTTTGAGGGATTATCATTTCTTTTTTATGTAACATTGTCACTGCCTAGTGGCATTAAAATCTTCATGTGGCGTGATAATCTAACTAACGGTATTTTTTTTTTTCCGAAAAAAATTTTATCAAAACCGCGTTTCCACGATATGAATGATATTTATAGTACAATCATTTTTACAGGTTATTTTGTCTTCTAATGATGGTAAAGCCTTACAACTGTACATTTAAATCACAAGATATCCATATAGTATCACGAAATAATAAATTAAATACCAGAAAGAATTGTTCATCTAAACTATTTGCTATCATTAAGTGATCGGTAAAAAATATAATCCATTTTTTTATAAAAAAAAATCTTCCGCAATTACGCTGGTTACATCATGATTACAATATGTTGACCGGTCCGTCCCATCGGGGACGGTAAATAGACAATCTTGTTATACCGATTTTTTTTGTCATTCCATACTATTAGCCCTACGCAGTACGCATCATATCTAAATGGGTATTTTTGGTCCATTCATTTTTTCGGGATTCTGTATTTTCCCTGTGAAAATCCTAGATTTTTAAGATTGATAGCTTTTGATTCTTCACAGTTCACAGACAAGCATTCAAAGGTACTGTATATTGGCTATTAAAATATCTATAGTAATAAACTCGACGTTAATTACAAATTGTTAAGTTTGTTAGTATATGAGAAGATGTCAGTTAAAAAGTAATATTGTTATTACGTTAACTTTGTTCATATGACTGTGATCTGCAAGGTGAACCAATGAAAAATTTTTTGATCAAAAATTCGAATTTTCTTCTTTTAACTGATGCCCCTCATATCACAGTTTGGCATATATTTAATTTAAATACTTGTCTTATTATTAAGATTGGTCTATTCGTAAATTTACATACCTGATATATCAAAGCCATAAAATATGTGAATATTTTAATAAACTTTCTTATGTAAACACTATTGTTCTGAATTATTCGAAATTTTACACAAATTTTATCCGAAACAGTTTTGACAAGGAGAAACATTTTCTCCCATAGATTTAAATATGTTAACGTATTCAGTTAAACGTAAACATATCAATATTTTCGTCAAAATTAAAAATTTATGCGTGATGAAATCACCTGCAGTAAGACTTATGTTACTACCACAATGTCACGAATTATACGATTAATTTCAAGGTTCAACGAAACGATGAGATATTATTATATGTACATTGTGTTATGCACATTGTGTTACCATTGCCTCACTCGGTGCTTCAGTACCGTCTAACACACTTTCAAAGTTTCAATCACATAAAAAAGAAATCTTCGAGAGAATATCCTTTTTATAAGTCTTGAAAACTCGCTTACAATTCTTAACTACTAATTCTCACTTTCTTCCTCTTGTAATTTCGGGATATATTTAGCGGTAGGTAGCAAGTGCGTAACATAGATTGGCTAAGTGCGTAACGCGAAGTGGCAAAATTACGTAATTACGTTACTCCCCTTTAAATAAAGGCACGGAACGTAAAATATTTTTTATTTTTATTTTTAATGGAGGATCACCTCGTACATGCGGAGACAAAATTACTTGCCAAAACAAGCGAATATGTCAAAATACATAATACAACTATATATAGAAACTATATCTATGTCGGGATCCGATTTAGTTATTATCAATATAAAAGAGATAACCTAAATCACTAAAAAAAAAATTTACAAAAAAATAAAAATAAAACGAAAATAAACGCACTGGGATAGTAAAAAAGGGGAAAGACCAGGCCATAACCTTTTCTTAGGCCGTAGCAAAATGTGGAAACGCCCGATCTTACGCTAAAATCCTATGAAATAAAAGAAGAGAAAATGAATTACTAGGTTAGCGATTTTCCATCTAGCTTCTGTATAAGGGATTTGAGAAGCGTGCATAAGTCATCCGAAGCTGCGGTCTTTTTACGAGACTTGTTCTTTTTGGCTTTGGACTTCTTATGGTCAGGGCAAACCTGGCCCTGTTTGGGGGGTTCGATTGTCGTGATTTCTGAGTGGAACCACTCTTTTTGTCTTTTGTCTTCTTCGACTTAATCGGTAAGGGCGTCCTGGAATTCGTCAACGGCACGGAACGTAAAATGAAATTTTTTTTACCTTACGTTACTTCATAATTTTATCACGTGATCTGTACGACAGCAAATGATTTTTTTTGATTTGGATAATTGTACTGTAAAATTTACCTTTAACTTAAAAAAAATTCTTATAAAAAAATAAAATAATTTATAATTTATTTTTAAATCAATACCTAACATTTATAAAATAAAATCAATTTTAATAAACAAATAAACATTATCTTTATATAATAGTTTCAAATACACATAAAAACACTAATTATTTATAAATATTCAAAACTAACATCATGAAAATTTTAATATCTAAATTTCCAAGACCTATTTAATTTAAAAAAAAAAAATGTTAAAAATATGTCATAAAGTGTAAAAACAAAAATAATTTCATATAAAGTATTGATATATTAAATATGTTTTAATAAAATTAATGTTTGAGTGGTCCCTCCCGTACCTGCTGAACAAATTCATTTAAACTTCTTGAGTTTATTTCATTTAGCAAAGGCGCTGAAACAATTGAACAATAAATGTAGTACAATTTTTCTTAAAAATTATTTCTTCACAATTTTCACAAGTATTTTTAAAAACAATATTAATAAAATTAATACACGCATATTTTCATACTTAAATAATTTTATTAGTCACCAAGTCTTATTTACTTAACTGAAGTGTTAAAATTAATATTATAAAATTTATAAAAAAAATGCGTTCATTGTAAATAAATATAGGTTACAGCAGTGTTACAGCTTAATGAAAATATTCCATTTAAGTTCTTCAAAAGTATTGGTTTGATAATAAATAAAAAAGAGAATTCGTGGGAGAAAAATTTTTTTGTGATGGTAAACAATAACAAATAAAGCCACAAGATCTGTACAAATCACGTGACATTTATAAGTAAAGTAACGTAAGATGGAAAAAACTTTCACTTTGCGTTACTTACCTTATATTATTATAGTAAGCACGTAAATCAACATGTGATCTTATGATACTTGCTTAGCCAATTTACGTTACTCACTTTCTATATACTCTTTTTTTTTAATAGATACACCGCAGCTTGTTAGACGTAATTTTTTCTTTTTTACTTTCGGACAACGAAAATAAAATGGCAGGAAATTCGAGTCAGGTGAATTATATTAGCATGTTCATTTAATATTTTGATAATTAAGATGGTTAAGCTTATCTTATATTATGAAAATGTATGTAGAACGATAATTTAGAAGATGAATTTAATACGTTTGATGAAAAAGTGGAAGAACTTATTTGTAAAGACTTGACTAAAATAAATAATTTGTTTGCTCTTAAATCACTTTTTGAAAATCCACTCAATCAATTTTCATCTGGAACTCTTCGAAATTCTTTAATTACTTTGGCGGATCCAAGGCCTTTTGATTTTTACGATAATTTAAGTGTGGCTAGATTAGAGTTACACTTACGTATCTGGGTTGCAATTTTGGAAAAAATTTGTGTAGCACCAATGCGTTTAAGTAAAGAACTTCGAGATAATATTTATAATTCTTTAGCAAAATTTGCAGAGATTCATAGAAAAACAACACAAGTAACGCAAGATGGAATTTATAATAGTTATAAATCTAGTTTCAGTCAATTTAATCAATTACAGCAGGATGACAAAGATGACGAAATTTTTATTAACAAACGAAATTACAATATTGATTTCTTATTGATTCATTTACGAGATACATTACATAGTTTACGTGATGATGAAACTTGGTTTCAAGAAATTATGCGAAGAACTAAATCATTACTTAAATCTGTATTTGGTGTTGCACCACAAGTAAAAGCTGAAGTCACTACAAAAGAAGTTGGTTCTTTATTGTCAGTACTTACTCAATTACGTAAAGGTTTAAGTTTTAAATATCCAGTAGCTTCTTATTATGTAGATTGGAGAATCATGTTGATAATCCGACATAATCTGTTTAGCTGGTCAGGATACATTAGTAATAAGTTTCAAGAAATGGTATTAATGGAATATTTTTGGGGTTATTTAGAAAAAGAGTGGATTGATGTTGTTGATAAATCCATTTTAGATTCTCAGTCTAAATTTGAAGAAGTATCAAATAGACTTATTAAAGTTTTAAGAAACACTGGAAGTTTCATAAATGATCTTGCTGGAAATGAACCTCTCGTTTTACCACATACTTTATGGTTTGGAATATTAGATCTTGCACAAAACCTTATTCAAAATTCTACCCGAACATCTACACATGGTCTTTGTTATTATTTGGCAATTGAATCACTTAATAGAGCTCCAAGCAGTTTCATTCAATTTAAAGCAGCTGAAATATTATTTCATTTATATAAGATTAATAATCAAATATTTTCAATAATTGAACATGACTTTGATCAATACATTGAAAAATTAAATGAAAATAATTCAACTTGTACAGATTCATCGGAAAAATTTAAGATTTTGTTAGCATTTGTTAAGAACAAATGTTCTAATGATTTCAATCTATTAAATAATGATATTGAAAAAGGAAAAGTGAAAGAAAAAGGAAAAGAAAAAGAAAAAGGAAATCAAATTATATATTCAATGAATGAACAAGTATCAAAATCGGGTAATATTTTAGAAATTATTGCAGATGAAATGACTTGTCCAATTAGTCATGAACCAACCGACCGATTATGTATTTTAAAATGTCAACACATCTTGTCAATTGATAATTTCAAAAGATTAAAACAAAAAGAATGTCCTGAATGTCGAGAGAAAATTGATGATGATATTAGATATTTATCACAAAATGTTATTTATAAGTATTTATATTCCCAATTTTCTGAAGCTGGACATATTTTACCTTCAATTGAAGTTGAAGATTCAGCAAATAATGAATATGAAAGTGATTCAGATGATTCAGAAGTTGATCTTATATTAACTAAGAAAAAGAAAATACTAAAAGCAATTAAGTTAAATCCAAATATATCGTTAAAATCAATATTTCAAATTGGAAATTCAAAAAAACAACATCAAACATACCTGAGTGCTATTAAAGAATTAGAAGAAAAAAATTATAAAAATGCCGAACATTGGTGTAAAGAATTTCTTAAAACATTTCCAAAAAGTTATTCTATGAGATGTATTTTAGCTTATACTTATAGATGCCTTAATGATTATGAACAAGCGCTTACGTATTTGAATGAAGCTATTAAATTAAAAGAAAAAAAACCTATTGCTTGGTATATTAGTGGAGAAATCAATTTTAAACAAGGAAATTATGATGTAGCAATAAATGATTTATATTATTCAATAAGTTATAATACTAAAATGAATAATTTATATACAATGCTTGGAATTAGTCATTATTATAATAATAATTTAAAGAGTTCTTTAAAAAATTTCAAAATTGCATTACGAAATAATTCAAATAATTATTTATGTCTCAAGTATTGTGCTCATATTTATGACATGCAAAAAAAATACTCAGCTGCATTAAAAATGTTGGATAAATTGCTTAGTATTGATGAAAAAGATTCATTAATTTTATGTTATTACGGAGAAATTCTAAGTGAAATGAGAGAATATGAAAATGCTATAACCTATTTTACAAAAGCAAATGATATAGATCCAGAAAATGTCCATAATTTAAATAAGAGGGTAATTATGTATTATATTCGTCAAGAATATGATAAAGCTTTATCAGATCTCAATAAAATGTTTCAATTGGATGTTACAAATAGTCTAGCATATTATTTTTATAGAGGATTAATTTATTACAGAATGGAAGATATTAATAATTCTCTAGTAGCTTTTGAAAAATGTATTGAGTTAAGTCCAGGTTTTAGCGATCGACATTTTATTAAATGTATAATGAATATTGAATTAAAAAAATATGAAGATGCAAGAATAGATTTAGAAAGAATAGTCGATGTCTCATTTGTTTGTTTATTAAAAAACTATTCAGATTTTTGGTTTCACGTGTGTAAATTTTATGAGGTTATAAGTGGAAATACTCATCTTGATATTGCTAACAAATTTAATGTTTATATGTTTAAAAGTAAGTACATTTAAATTTATTTATTCTTTAAAATAATTATTGAATATTCATTCCACTTTAATAAAATATTACAGAACATTATGTTTATTTCATTTCAAATCTTTATAATTTGAATGAGAATTATCAATTCCAAGAAGGTAATTTAAATAGGTAAATATTTTTATATTATCATCTATTATTTAAGAATTTTAATACGGAGTTAATTGTAGTATTTTTAAAATCTAAGTTCACCAGGATGGGTATTGTCTTTTAAAGAAAATCATTCATGTTCATTCGAAATATATGTTGGTGATTTGGGTTCTCTTTGCGATAGTTTAGTTAATATAGTTTGGAAAATAAATGTTAAAAAAATAAATTCGCCGGACGTCTTTGTAAAATTTAAACTTAGTAGTGATTATTATGTGAGTTTAATTAATTATTATTTATATCATTGATTAACTTTCTACACACATTTGTGAATTAATTAAGTTATGCATTTTTAATTAAGGATTATACAAAGGAATATATATTAAAATACGAGGATATATTAAAACTTGAAGGACTTTGTTGGATTGAATATGTGTCATTCAACTCTGTATACACTCGTCAATCAGATTATATGTCACTTTCAATTGAAGCAAAAAAGGATTCTATTGATATGGTACACATATGTATGTTTTTTAATATAAATTTATTATATGATTTTAATAATATTTTTCTTTTTACTATAGCAAGTAGATTATGTTCGATTCACTAAAGCTACTAAAGAAAATAACCGTGAAAACCGGATTTGTTTTCCTAAAATGGATCATTTATTGCCATTTCAAACAAATGACAATGTTCCAGAAGCATTCGAAGACAAGTATTTTTTAAGAAAAGAGACGCAAAATTTTCTTGAATTAAATGACATTATTAGTAACCTATAAAGTATATTATTTCTTAAACGATATTAATACTTTTATATTAAACACTTTATAATCTATTAGTCTAAATTCGACTTTATATTTTATCTTTTTGAAGAAAACAGATATTCTAAATAAACTTTATAATTTTATGATACTAAAATTACAAAAAATTATTAAGTCACATAAAAAAGAGCCTCCTATTAGATTTAGATAAAATAAAAGATAACTAAACAAATAGAGAAAGTTTTTTTTTACATATTTTCAACAAAAAGAAAGAGATAGGATGAAAGTTTTTAAAAAACTATTTGTCCAAAATGTAGAGTCGTTGGAAAAAATAAACCACAAAATAATTACGATCGGACTAATCTCATAAAAGTGATATTCATTAGTGTTCAGTATTTTCATCATCGATTACTATTTAAATTAAATGTTTCCATTCGGCGATCACCATGACGAAGCCGTGATGATCAATGATATATCAACGGCTTCCCGTGAATAACTATACCTAACGTTTGTGCTAATTGATATTGCAGATAATATTTATTATTTATTTATTTTTTTATTTATAAATATTTTATATAACTTAATTAATACTTGCCAAGCAATTATTTTTTTTTTTCATCCAATTAAATTTCTAATATTTTAACGTGTTAAAATTTCTTATTTTTTAAAGGATCTTTTATTTAAATTCAGGAACATTCCATCTAAAGAACAAGTTGTGATTATATTCTTTTATTTTATTAGTTTCAGTATTTAGCCTAAGTAGATTTTTAAGTTCGGGTTAGAGGACGACTAAAAAAACATCAATGATATTTTATTTCTTATAAATAAAAGAAGACTTGGAACGCAGAGTTATGAGAACGATTTCAACAAATTTTTAAGGAGAAGTTACAATTTTTAGTAGATTTATTTAATCTTATTATATTGATGGTAGTGGTAAAATTACTGGTGGACACTAAACAATAATAAAAGTTTATAAATTAATAGCTAAAAGCGGACACAAATTATAAACATATCAGCATATTATCGTTATATTATCACAAAAAAAAAAATCAATAAATAAATTATTTGTCATGAGTTTAAGTACTTAAAACCTGATACTCAAATATTTACTGCGGATATAATCTGCGGATATAATTGGTTATGTTTCACAATAGAAAATAAATGCATGATTTGTTTATTTATTTGTTTTTTTTAAAAAAAAAAAATATGGTTAGTCATTTCTATTTTGGTTTTATTCAAAAAAACATTTATAACAATAATTTAACAAATTCTAATGTTTTCCAAATATCAATATTTATTTAAAGCGGACCGGCTAATTCAAAGATGTTCTATTAGAATATTCTATTAATAAGACACGGAGCGAACATAGTTTGGAGAATAATATATAAAAATAATTTTCCATTATAGGTATATTAATTTACGGTATTTATATTATCTAAATAAAGTGTGTTTAGGAAGTAATTTTCTATCTTTCGATGAGAAAATGCAAAACGAACATCTGTAACACAAGGGCATCCGTATGTTTAGGTATCACAAATAATAAATAAACCAAAATTGGTTTTTGAACAAAGGGAAAAAAACTTCATGTTACATATTTTCCTTTAAATGTCAATAAAGACCTTTGTTTCACAGAATTTAGACCGGTTTTGTCTTATCTATTAGGCTAGAGTTTTTCAATCATTCATTAACTACTTAATTAGAACTGTCGTGTAATAATTATAGTTGTGATATTAATACCGTGAATAGTGAACATACAGTAATTTAGTATAGGATGGAAGAAGAAGATTTATTCAAAGATTATCAGAAATCGTTCGAAGTCCCTTTATCATTCGAAGACCCTTTTCAAAATGAAATTTTGAAATATAGTTTAAATCATAATATTGGTTCTTATGATCATAATAGATTTTGTAGTGATCCTTCTTACTCAAAAACCTTGTATGACGACCATTTAGTTGAAGAAGATTATCAATTACACAGGCCAACCTTTCCACCTGAAATAAATATAGAAGAGTATGTTAATGAAAATGAGAATAATAAAAAAATTAAAGATATGAGCAAAATGAATAGTGGTAATTCTTTTATGGTATATCGGAAATACCTTCATAAACATATGCAAATATCGGGAATCAACCTTCCTATGAAACAGCTCTCTCAATTAGCAAGTGCTTTATGGAGAAGTGAACCCAGTAATGTAAAAGAGTATTATAAGGTTCTTTCTGAGAAAATACAGAAATTACATTACGAGCGGTTGGGAAATTTAATAGTCAATAAATTGCCACCAAACGATGATGATAATAAAAAGATGAGTCATAAAAAGATTAAAGACATGACTAAAAAGAACGGAGGAAATAGTTTCATTATTTTTAGGAAAATGCTTAACGAATACCTAAAATCAGTAGGAAAGAGTCTTCCTATGCAAAAATTATCACCATTGGCGAGTTATCTTTGGAGCAAACAACCTGAATACGTGAAAATCCACCATAAAGAACTTTCGGAACAAACGAAGAAATTGCTCAACGAACAAATGAAAAATTTGTACAATGGACATGAAAATAATGGATCATTTGAGAATAATGTTTATAGCGTAACAACGCCTATTCATATCGAGTTACCACGAGAAATATAAGTTCTTAGTATTTATTATTCTAATGTTTCATATATTTGTTATTATTTATATGTTGTACTTATTTATTATAAGTGTTCTGTGTAATCAAGAGCATCTTCAGAAATAAAAGATTTTTTCTCAAATTTATATTGGAGAAAACGACATATGCGTCGCACTGAGTTCTTTTTTCATAGGTTTGAGCGTTTACTTTTATTTAATGGAAAAGGCGGGCTTTTCATGTTAACTCAACATATACATACCGACTGTAGCAGGATACAAAAACTGTAAAAAATGATGAAATATTGTTATTAAAACTGTTTACCAAAATCAATAATATTGTGCTGTGTAAAATTTGATAGCAACGTAATTAAAATTTCACTTGGCATTATTTTTTTTTTCGTTAATCAATTCGTCTAACAATTTGGAACTTTTTAATCTAATTAATTGTACTATTTATTAAATTAAATCATTAATCATTTCAGAAAAAGTTTCAAAATTTATAAGTTTCCTAGTTCTGGTATTACTGCGACATCAGTTAAATTAATAGCGACGTTTTTTTTTTCAAATAATTTTGGGTTTGATAACTTATTAGTAACTATACAGTATACACGATTTAATTACTTATTATAGTAGAGATTTGGTCTCTATATTAGCGCAACAATCGTATGACTCGCAGAAATGTTTATTTCGCCTTATCATATTGTAACTAAACTGAATCTTCAGTGTACAAAATTAATCGTGAGTACAGTATAAAGAAAAATTTATAATGTTTAATTTATAGATTTCACTGATAATTTTTGATTTGTGTAGCTGGCATCATATTATTGGTATGGAAGTCACTTGTACAGAAATTTTAAACGTAATATATCTTACATTGCACAGCACCTTGAATCCTGATCTAAATTTTAGTAACTTTGATAAGTTAAGTGTAATATCAGATTTTAATTTATTAAAATAAAATATTAAATAATTAATTACATTAAAGAAATCATAATATATAATAATTTCTAACGTCGATCTATTAATTCTCAATAAACTTAAAATTTCAAGCGTATTCTAATGAATTGTTGTCCAGCGAATTGAATTTCATGATCTGTTTTTGTGCAATTGTGCAACATAATATTGCTACCTGTGTATAATATTGTTGCTTGATTCTCATAAAGTCATCCTGTATTGCCTTTAAAAATCAACATTTAGAGCATTATGAAGTGCCAGGTAGCCAAATTTTTTCACTTTGTTCATAGTATATTTAACACGAGTGATTAACCAATTACTAATATTTATAATAAATTTAATAGATTACAGTCTTTCGTAAGTTGGCGATGTTAGAAATCATAGGAAAAGCTGTACCAGAATTATAAGCCCAACTGCCCGAATTTTGACAAAAACGATATCTTAATGACGATAATTGTTTCTATTATTAAAATACTATTTAAAAATAATAAAATCTAGAGTAATTTATTATTATGATAGCAATTTTTTTTTATTTTTTAAGGAAATATAATTCTCTAGATTTCAAAATTAATTAATCGATGATTTTGAAAGAATCATAATTTATTGATAATAGATAGCATCTGAATTTTTTTTTTTTTTTTTTTTGAATTATATTTGATATTTTTTATACTTTCTGATGATGATGATCACCGTTACCAAAATTAGGCAGTTAAAAATGATCATTCTGCCTGAAATTTCGCCCAATGATGATTACTGATTACCATTGGTGGAATATAGATATTTTCTAAATTAATAATTATTTTATTTCATTATACAGTATTTGTAAAAGTCATAAATTTATCGCGCTTATCAAAGTAGTTGCATTACAAATAAAGTGGGCTATGTAACTTTCTACATTAAGATAGTCAGTTTCATATGACTTTATTGATTTAACATATGATGCTTACATTTAATTGAGATTTTGTGGCTATTCCACTGCTATGCCTTTAGACATTTAAGAATATTTTCATATTACAATTCTGTTTGTGGCTATGACTTGATAGTTTATGTGGCAAATTTTGAGTGGAAGATCTCTCGTTTCATCAATACATAAATAAATATAAGCTTGGATTTGTCATCAATCCCTTTTGGTTTTTTCTTTTTCTCTTTTTTTGTCTCTCTTATAAATTTGAAATTGTTTTACATCAAATTGAAGTTATGCAATATTTATTATTTGTATTTAAAGAGTAATAGTTATAAAGAGTTATTTTATTCACACATCCATATAAATTAAATAATTGTTAGATAATATGTCTTCAAACTCATTTGAAACTATAAGTAAAATTGGCTTAATTGTAAGTCATTGTGTATACTCCTGCTCCTGAAATTCAGCAGAATGTAAATGTTTATTTATTCATGTGCAATTTGTGGATATCCAATTCTGTATCTATGGATTTATAATTCATGTGAGATTTGTGGGTACACAACTCCATATCCATATTATAATTCATATGAGATTTGTGGATATGTGATTTGTGGATACGCAACTATGTATCCATTATAATTCATGTGAGAAAACATTGTATCCATTATATTTAGATAACTATTTTGATCACTTTTAAGTATTGATATTACAGTAGAAAATTTTGTATTCTTATTTTATTTTTCTTACTGCAAATCTTATTATTTAATCTTAACTGTTATACTCTGATAGATTCCTATACAAAGATATGTATTACCTGATGAAATTTCAAGTCAATTCCAATTTATCATCACAATTTTCTATATGAATATGGAAGTATGCCTATACTTTATATTATTTAATGAAAATGTATAAAAATACATGCACATCCTTTTCCTCTATTTACGCAAAATTATGACTTTGTATAGATAGATAAATCTATTTGATAATATACAAATACCTAAATATACAAATTCATCATTATTATACAAATATATATTTATATAAAGGATACAAACTCTTTTCATAATTAAGTTTCTTTTTTTGTATGAAAACCTTTTTATCAAACATAAAGATTGAAGATATTTAATTTGTCAACTAAGCCTTTTCCAACAAATTTCCTCTCCTCGTATCATCTCTCATATTTTCCCTGAACCTCAACAAAGAACATTAGATATATATACTACTGGTCCTCATAAGGCTGAACTACACAAAAATTAACCATTACCTTTCCTTTCATCATTACGGAATTGGGATACCTTTGAAACAAAATCATGAAGTTATTTCAATAGAATCACACATTCAAAATTTATATGATGGAACTTGAAGCCTAAATAATGAATCCAACAAGGGCAAACTGAAGGAAATTTTTCATATAGGCAGGAGCAATGGAAACATTATTGCATGTAAAACACATTTGCAATGATTTATGAGATGACTGCAAATTTAAATAATCAACATGATAAAATTAACAAATTCAACAAATTCATATAATAACGTGAATTACATAAGGGAATTTCATAATTGGAGATGGATAATAATTCAGGAACATCAATTATGCTGGTTTACTCTTTTGTTATTTCATATGATATCATCTTAAATATGGAATAATTCTAAGTACTTTTGTAATACTTTCATTCAATTTACTTGATATTCCTGTAATAATAATATAATATATATAGAGAATTATTTAATTATAGCATAATAGCATAGAAAAGTTAATGATTATAAAAATCTATATTGCTTACAAAAATTTGTTATAGTATTATTATAAATGAGATTTTTAAAATTATTAGTGTATATAATTTATTTAATAATAGCAAAACTTGAATCTTCATATTTAGCCCAAATTTTACTAACTTCTCATCTCTGGCATTTGAAGATTTAATTCAAAATAACGAAAGTGATGTAAATATTTCTAAAAGTACAAATAGTATATGAAATAAGGAAGCATTTGCAAGTGTATAATCAAACAACAAAGTACTCAATCAAATATGAGGTTTTTAAATTTAATGATGCTAAAAAATAGTTTACTATACAAACAAATAACATGAAATATTGAAGCGATCTATAATCACCAGTAACCTAAAAGAATTTACATTTGGGGAAAATATACAGATATATTTGAATATCATTATATCTGAAATTCAAAAAATATTTACAAATTTTAAACAGATTAGTCCATTTCTAATAATATACATTTTTAAATTTTTATAATAACTTTCCAACATTTAGTGATATAATATATAATCATACTCAGTTTCAAGATATTCTAAAGATTTACTTAACATTAACATGATAATGTACAAATTTTTATACTGAAGAAGAAATCCAGTTTAGACAAAATACAAGAAACAGACATCTGTAAACACCACAAGATATTTATCATGTTATTGCAGGAAAGATTGGGCTAAAGTAAAATTCATTAAAAAAAGCCCTTGATGAGTTAAAACTCTATGAAACAGTCTGAAAATTATTATATATATAAAAAATTAATGATCAAGGAATGGAATGGAATTATACATTTCTATGCTCATTTTGGCTAATTGTGATAATATCAAATATGTATAATATGTATTAAACGCAAAAGCTTGTCATCAAAGATAAAGTTATTATTTCTCATATACTTTTGAATCCTTCTTTTAACTAAAGTGTAAATATTCATTCTTTTATGGTCGCTTTCAAGCTCTTACTAAAAATGAATATTACTATATACTCTTTAAACTAAACTGCTCATAGTAGTCATAATATATATTGAAATATTCAAATTATAAAAGAAATCAAAAAAAGAAAATCAAAAAATATTTTAATATAAATGCAAAATAAGAAATTCAAATTCTAATGTTATATATTGAACTAGTCTTTTGGATTCAATTTTTTTTGAAAAATGATTATGATTTGTAAGAGATAAACTATTGCAACCAGCAAACACTAACTATCATGAGAGCCACCAAAGAAATTAAAGAAAAACAAATAAAGAAGATAATTATAAGATTTCTTCAATTATGAATGACACAATATCTTGATTCAATAATAGTAGCAGTTAATTTAGTTATGAATGATATCTATATAAGAGAGACAAACCATACTAATTCAAAATTCTAATATTACAAGATTCTAAGATATACAGATACTTAATCCCTAGTTTATTTACATATTGCATTAATATACCTTGATTTAATTAGGATGGGTACTAGCTATTAATTTTGATGGATATATTAAATTATTTAAAATCAAGATTCTAAGCAAATAAGGAGAAATGTCCTGAAAGCATAAATCATATATACCAAGATATTAAAATAAACGTGTGTACTTCCTGGTGGACGCAAACAAAAAGGACATGTGGAAAAAGGAAAAAAAGTTTAACCATCATTAGAAACAAAATATACAACATCATTTACAAGGGAAAATTAAAATCTAAAAAAGAAATTACTTTTAAGACAAAAAACTAATGCATCTGATTAATAGTTGTAATTGAGCAACTGATCAGTGCATATTATCTAACCTTTTAATGATTTTATACAATTCATAAATATTCTAATATTTCAGTATTTATTGATGTATTTATATTTATTTTACTATTTACTATATAATATATTGATTTATTATATTTACAAATTTATAAAAAATTATATACAAATAATTTTAAAAGAAAACTCTTTCCGGCTGTGTCAAAAACATGGCCAGATATGCGGATATCTGTTTTAAGGTTATAAAGTACAAGGTCGTTCAAAAAATATTAAATATAAAAGCAGGCAAGTCATGTTTTCAAGAAAATCAACACAAAAAAGAAATAAATAAGATTAGTTACTTTTTTCAAAGATTAAAATTAATTATCAGTTATAATAATTAATCTTAAACAAAGGGAACCACTACTCAGTTTTATTCAGAAGAATCAAGTCATCTCATTACGAAACATACAAAGGATTCTTCAGGTTAATGTAGATAAATTCCAATAATATATTAAAAATGAAAAAAAATACTTCAGAATGGATTCATAATTACTTTCAGCTTGAATGTAAATATTAAAAATCATGGTTAGAGCATATAGATTTAGTTGATACATTTTAATATTTTTTTAAATATATTTTTACAATTACAACGGATAATGCATCCAATAATACATTTCAAAAGAAATCAGATGGTGGATTGAGCAGGAAACAACATTTTATTTCATTACAATGTAGATATTTAGATTTTGAAAGCATTTTCCCGCTATTTGTTCTTATCTAATTAACCAGAAGCCTTGAATATTTTTAGTTACAAGAGGATCTATCAATTTATGCTTCTAAGAATAAAATATAAAGGCCATCCCTAAAAATATTTATTTCTCATCACGAAGTGGCCTTAACATCGCAAATAATTGTTTATTATTTATTCTTATAATTTTTACTTATAATTTATAATTTCATTTATATTCTAATTCTCTTAGATAATATAAATATAAACAATCATTGTTAGAGCATATAATACTTTAAATATAGATTCTTGCAATTGCAGCTGACAATGCTTCAAACAATAATACGAATCATACAACTGATATCTCATCATTCACGAGAGTCTACTGAAGTAATTTTTGTTTCTAATGGAAACTTTTTATCATTCTTATTTAAATTAAATAGGAAGAAACACTTAACCCTGCTGCCATACAACCGGGTTGTCCATTTTGTTCAAAGGACAAACCTCAAGTGAATTAAAAGAAATAAAGGCAGCAAATATAGCCAAATTCCTTCAAATCAAATAATAATACATTCACACAACTGACAATATTAAATAATAATACATTCAATTTCATAAAAAAATCAGATGAACTTTTGCAACATTATACTTCATTATAAAAAAAATTTTATATATATTTTTTGATGCATATATTAATTAAATAAGGATGTAGTACTTACTGGTTTAGAAATCTTAAGTGAATTAGAAGGAATAAAGGCAGCAAATATAGTCAAATTCCTTCAAATCAAATATTAATACATTCATACAATTGATAATATTAAATTAATTATACATTCAATTTCATAAAAAAATCAGATGAACTTTTGCAATATTATACTTCATTATAAAAAAAAAATTTACATTTTTTGATGCATATATTAATTAAATAAGGATGTAGTACTTACTAGTTTTTGAAAGCATTGTTTACCAACATTTGTTTTTTTCAAAAGCTTGAATTTTTTTTTTAGATTTCAACAATATCCATCAAATTTATCAATTCTATTTCATAAAAAGGCACAACATATTATTAATTTTCTACTTATTATATATTATATAGATATAGATTGTTATTTTTTCAGTTTATTATTCACAAACATGCTTTCTGAAAATATAGTGATAGAAACAAATGGACTTATTTTCATTTATAAACATTTTCTTCAAAAAATGAATCTGCCATTCTAAAATGTCACTATCTAAACAACTCTAGATAAGCAATTTTAAGAGTTACACAGTTGGATATCACCCTATCCACCTAATTACAATTCAGAATTTTCCAATATTAACCAACACTGACTAATAAAAATATATTTATCAACTTACTGACTTATATATGATTCTTCATATTATACTTGTAGCCGAAACCCCCTTAGTTTCGGCCAAGGTTTCGGCTTTAGGTTTCGGCCAGTTTCGGTTTACAAAACCATTTTCCGAAACCGAAACCCTGGCCGAAATCCGAAACCTTGGCCGAAATCCGAAACTTAAGTCCGAAACCTTTTATTAGGCCGAAACCTTAAAATGGAAATCAGATCAGTCGATCAGATCAACTGATCTAATCTAATCTCTTTTTTTTACATCGCGTTCACTTTTTTCTATACACGTTCTTTACATTTTCCACTTTACAATTCACAATTTCGCACTTCACAATTTACCGTAGTTATTTTATATTTTATATTCTATTCCCCTAAAATCTTAAATGTTAGAAAATAGAAATATAAAATGTCATCCAATTCTTCAAAGAAAATAGGTGGACGACCTATTAGTAAAATATGGGAATGGATTATAAAAGGAGACCCTGCAGTTCATATATAATACTTGAATTGTAATAACTTATTGTTATAGAAATTCAATCTTTATTTCATCAATCTTCACTACAAAAACTGAACTTGTCATGCAAATAGTATGCAATTTTAATTTAATATTAGAAAAAGTTGATATATTTTAACAAATTTAATATAAGTAGTAAATTTTATTATTAATACATTTATTTATTTATAATATTGGAAATATTACTAGACTTTCTAATAATATTACAGAATTGATAAATGTGATTTTAAAAGTTTTTACTTTTACAAAGAACTTGATAGTCTTTTAAACTTCAAGTTAAAATATACATATTTAAATATAATTCACAACATAATTCTTAATTGTTTTAAAAATTGGTTGTTATAAATAAAAAAGTACTATAAAATTTGTTATAAAATCAAATGAAATACAAAAATAAAACTTAATATTAATTTTCAAAAATAGGTGATTATAATTACCAACTATTGCTATTCCTAATAATAAGAATAATGAATGTAACAATGCAGAAATAATTTTAAAAAGATAAAATTAATAATGAATCATTAATACAGTATATACTACTAATCCAATAGAAACATTTGTGATTAAGTGGTATATTTAAAGAAATCGGCTTTAGTATGAATAAGATGGTTGGTAAATTTGATAAATAAAATTAGTATAGATAAAAGGATTTCATTATTATTGTAATGACAGTTTTAAGCAAAAAAGTTAAAAATGTCAAATTTCAAGTAACAAAAAAATTATGAAATAATTTTTAAAAAATTTATAATAGTATATAGTTACAAATTTCATAAAATCATATAACAAAAAATTTAATTATAAAAAAATAAACATGAAAATTGTTATTAAAAAAAGATATTATTATAAATTAAAATAAGAAATCATGTTAAATCCCATAGTAAAAATGGAAATGGTGCTAAAGGAAAAACACCTGTTATGGAAGAAAAATTATTTTCATGGTTTTATGTTAAACTTTATTGGTATCCATTTTGTTAAAAAAAGCAAAAATAAAGTATTCTAAAATAAAATACCTATATGATACAGTTTCCAAACCTGTAAAAGAAAAATAATATAGTTTTGAACAACTGAACAATGGCAAAAATGTATTGTAGTGCAGTTGCAGTTTTTTATTGCAAACTTATTTACATAGTTTGGAAAAGAAATAGCAAGCTCTGGAGTATGGATATTGTGTTGAAACTAATCCCTCTCCTCCTTATTATGTTATGTATTACAGCAGAATAATTGCTGATAAATTACTTGGTAGTATACTGGATGAATACTTTTCTAAGTGGATAACAGCATGAGTAAAATTCCTGCTAAAGATGAGATAATATCATGTAAGCAAAAACCAACCAATCTTGATTAATAATCAATTTGTTTTACTAACATTTAATAAATAAATAACTAAATAAAAACCATACTTTGGGTATTATTTAATACACAAAGAGAATGTTTTTAAACTTAAAATACTTTAATAGGACCTAGTTTATTTGCAGTCCTGTTTCTAATCATTTTTTTTTAAAAATTATATCTGTTAATGAAAGTGATTAAAAGGAATAACAATAACTGTTAAATGCTAAACAAGTAAATACAGTAATTATTAAACATCTCTTGACAAATAAAAGGAATAATGATTCCATTCTCTATCAATGATACTTTAAGAACACTTCATGCACAAGTAAATATATCTGGACCTCAGTTCAAGATAAAGGTAAAACCCTCAAAAATGAGCATTTATAAGAAAGTGCTACATTCTTATGCTTCAGCAACAGATTAATCACTGGCATGATGTGGCAAATGAACAATCCAATGAAATTCAGGAACTGAAAAATAAGTTAGTGAACAATACCATTGTTCTAGGTCTATACCCCTAAAGGTAATGCATGGGCAAAGAAAAAGCCTGTCACCTTGTATTGTTAAGTAGAAAAATGAAGACGATGCTTCCATTTGCCAAGTGTTCCCGAGTGATGAAATTGATGAACAAGGGTAGATAATGAACTTGATCATTTGAGGGAAACAGAAGTAACTAATGGGAATCTAAGAAATCAAATAATGTCACTAATTCCAGAGAATTCAAGATTGAATAATAATTCCAGCAATATCTTCTTTATTAATCAATTAACAAAAAGATTCTCAGTATACTAATATCGAATCAGATAGCTAAGCAAACCATAGTAATATCTCCAAATAAGGATATTCTCATGTAAAAAAACTCTCTTCCACATTTTTATTTTTCATAATAATACTACAGTACAACATTTAAAAATGTCTCAGATCTTAGTGTGGAAAAGTAAAGAAGAATTTTTATCTTTTCAAGGTTGTTATATCAACCAGTTCACAGAGTTTTATAAATTCAATTCTTATGTAGAACAGTTTATTGAAGCACCTGAAATGTTGTTTGCCTCTTCTTTGACGACTAAAACAAATTATTAAAGAGAAATACCCAGCAACAACGGTTATAATTTATACCTTATACCAACAAATAGCAGCCATACTCTCAATACCGATATCAGTTATAGCATATTTTATAGGGTGCCTTTCTGACATAGGTTTGGTATCTATTAGTGAATTACTTGTTCTATTCCCATACAGAAGGATGCTTCTCATATTGAAGGACCAAAGATTATACGATTAGTTAGACAATAAAATACATTAAACTGATTGGTTGAGTCAAAAAAAAAATAAACAAATTTTTTCTTGGTATGCAGAAATCACCTGATCAGAAGGTCCATTTATCACGACACAAGTTGTATTTTTTAGTTTAAAATTTGACATTTTTTTTATTAACTTTTATTTACAAAAAAAAATTTAAAAAAATAAAAGTGTAGAATTCATGATCATAAAAGTCAGTAACTGAATTAAATAGCTGAAAATTAAAGTATTGACTTTATATTTTACAGTAGTAAATTTTATTAACGAAAGAAAAAAATTGAACAGATCGATTATTTTATTTTTATTTTTACAGGTGGGTGCCACAGATACAGTTATACATCAAATAAATACAAGACTAAAATATATAATAAAACTACTGTAAAAGCTCTCGCCATGAGAGGGACCCTAGAGCCCAACTAAAGAGAAAGACTATATGTTTCCTAGACTCTAATAAACAGATCGATTAAGTCTAGTTGATCAGAAGTAATTTGATTGGATAAATTTCACGTGATTTAATATCATTGATCGTTGTCTGGAACAAAATGGCACTTTCACAATTATTTTTTCTTCTACCTTTTCAATTTCTTTTTTTAATATTTCTATTCATACTGCTAATTACTTTTTTCTTTTCAAAAAAAGTTATACTCTTTTAAAGAAATAGATATATATACTTGACCGCATCATGTCGTGATCAATGAAAAACGTCACTGATGGATCATGTGTTAGTAATTATTTCACAAAATCATCCATGGGTCTAAGCTGACATATTACCTTACTTACATTATAACCTCTGATAGAATTTAACACATCATGCACAAATTTTGTCTTCTCTATTCAAGCATAAGCATATGCAATTTACACCACCCTAATCATCTGCAACCCTGACAGGTTGAAACTAAAGTTATGACGGTGGTTAATGTTAATACTATGTGTAGAAGTATGACCTGTTTTGGCTAGTATGACTGTTTTATCATTGCTGACGACCAATCAATCTGTTATCGTTTGATTATATGGGAAATGACCATCCAAATATTGTGGTTGTTGATTTTGAGATATTTTCGTGGTGTGGTTCCATATTTAATTTGATTATAAGTATTAATTGCACATTGTAAGTCAGTATATATGTTGCAATACTAACATACCTATTGATCGTAATATACGACATATAGCACAAGACATAGCCAACTCGCAGCTAATGATGCATAAAAGGTATATACAGATTCTTCCTTATAGTTTTCATCATTTTGTTTTTTAAGCCATGCAATGAATTTGCATAAAAAATCTTCAAGTACTGTACAAGCATTATATTGGTCAATTTTTTTATCATATTGGCTTCATGATTAATTCTATCAACTACACAAAGCCATTTTGCAGTGCATTTATCTGTATTTTTACTCTTGAAAGTTGTTGAATTTGATACATTTCTTTATTTGTAGAAATAGATGACATTACAATAAGATTTTTAAGAATGAAAAAAGATATATGTGGAAAAGAAAAATAAAAAAGTAGAAAAAGAAGAAAGAGTGTAAAAAGCAAAAAAAGAAAAAGAAAAAAAAAGTAAAAAAAATATAGTAAGAAAAAATCCATCAGTATATACGTCATACACAATGAGATAAACCTGTTATTATATGGAAAGCTTAGAATAACAAGTATTTATCAGTTTGTCATATGTCACTATGAATCGGCATCTGATCCAGTGATGACGTAGAAGAATCATTGCCTTTAAAGTTACACTAACTAATTCCAAGAATCGTTTAATAATGCGATACAGGGTTATTTGCAATCAGTTTAAAATTATATTTATTTGCAAGTAAAAGAAATAAACTATTTATTAAAGGATAAACTATCTATTACAATATGAAAAAAAAAATTGTGTATTATTATTATTCTAATTTATACTTAGTAACAATATTTTTCCAGCATTCACGTTCGCTAATGTTCTTCCACCATCTAGAAACATTAGGACGTTTGTTCCATAAATCACCTTCACCAGCAATGTTAACAGCATAAAAAGTATAGGGAATATGAAGAAGATCAGCTAAAGAAAATTCTCCAGTTAAATAATCTTTACCTTCCAATATTTTTTCATAAACGTCTAAAGCTTTATCAAGTTCTTCACGAGTTTCTTTAACAATTTTAAGATCAGGTTCTTTACCATGACGTTTCTTGAATACCAATTGCACAATCAATCTACTTAAAGGTTGAGTAAAGTAAGAGGCTTCAACTGAAATGAATTGATCAACCAAAGCGGCTTTTTGTACGTCAGAAGGAATAAGGACAGTAGAAGTTTTGGTTCCTTGATATTTATTTACCAAATAACGAGCTATTGCACGAGTTTCATAAATATGAAAACCATCATCATCGAGATAAGGAATTTTTCCACTGTTAAAAAAAAAGGAAAGAAAAGATCAAATCAATTTGTGAAGTTTCCTTGATATAAATAACTTCAGAAAAAGAAAAAAAAATTTTCGCTTACAAAGGATGCTTGGTAGCTAAATATTCTGGAGTTTTAAGTTCTTCGAAACCACTTAGTTGAACGGTTTCATAAGATAATCCTAGTTCTTTAAGAACGTGGAATAATACAAGACAAAAGGGAGATGCAGAGTGTCCGAAAACTTGAATAGTCATTTTTCACAAGTTTTTGCAGGTTTTTTCGCGGAAAGAAAATTTTATTATTTTTATTATTATTATTTTTGCTTAAAAAAAGAAAATTTTTTTGTCTTATCAAGGTATTTTTGAGATCGTATTTATAAAGAAATTTGAATTTTTCAATTAGTATATTTTGATTTATCAATTTTGTTATGATTCACAACATTAATTATTTTACGCAGTATCCCTTTCTTTTTATTCTGGATTAAGAACATTAATTATTAATCATTTTTTTACCTAGATTTGTGTACATCCACCGGGAAACAATTTTCCGATACAAACAAATCGATTAGGAAAGATTAATCATAGTATGAGAGGAATGGTCGACCGACTAAAACCCTTTGAAAATGAAGCGAGTTGTTACAACAAATTTTTATAAGTTGCATTTTTGGTAAATTTGGCGCAACTCTGAATAAAATAAAATTAAACAGCTCAGTGGTCCAAATCTGACGATATGATTTTCCTTATTTTGAGCTTTAGCGAACGTCTGAATAAATTTGTTGAACCTTAAATCTTTTTAATTTAATAATATATGTCCCTAAAATCTTAAACTCGGGTCTAAATTTAAATTATTGTGTAATATACGATGTAATTTTAGTTTTATTATTAAAATTTGAGTGGATAGGAGTGACGAATATCTGATGTCACATCGATATAATACGTAACAGTATGCGAAATCGCGAAATAAGGATATTTAAAAATTATGACATTTATTTGAAATAAAACAAATATATTTAATGTACGCTTTTGCTTACAACAGTATAATATACATAAATGAAGAACATTAAATTATTTAAAAATATCTGTTAAAGTATATTCAGTGACAATATCTTTCCAACATTCACGTTCGCTAATATTCTTCCACCATCTAGAAACATTAGGACGTTTGTTCCATAAATCACCTTCACCAGCGCTAATAGCATAATAAGTGTAGGGAATATGAAGAATATCAGCTAAGGAAAATTCTCCAGTTAAATAATCTTTACCCTCCAACAATTTTTCATAAACATCTAAAGTTTTTTCAAGTTCTTCGCGATTTTCGGTAACGATCTTAAGATCAGGTTCGTTACCACGGCGTTTCGCGAATACTAATTGCCCAACAATTTTGGTTATAGGTTGAGTATAATAAGAGGCTTCTACTGAAATGAATTGATCAACCAAAGCGGCTTTCTGTGCATCAGAAGGAATAAGGACGGTGGAAGTTTTAGTTCCTTGATATTTATTTACCAAATAACGAGCTATCGCACGAGTTTCATAAAGTTGGAATCCATCGTCATTAAGAGAAGGAATTTTCCCGCTTTTAAAAAAAAAATAAGGAAAGATCAATTCAGTAACTTGTAGTGTTTCTGTGACAAATATAACTTCAGTAAAAAAATTTTTCACTTACAAAGGATGTTTGGTAGCTAAATATTCTGGAGTTTTAATATCTTCGAAATTACTTGGTTGAACGAGTTCATAAGGTATTCCTAATTCTTTAAGAACGTGGAATAACACAAGACAGTAAGTAGAGATACGGTATCCAGTAACTTGAATAGTCATTTTTTACGAGTGAAGGATGAATAAGATTTATTATGATTTTTTTTTTGTATTTAATTTTTTCTTTTTTTTTTTTTTTTTTTAAAAAAAAAAAAACTCGACTGAAGTTCGAGAAGGTATTTTTGAGATCGTATTTATAAAGAATTTTGATTCTTTAAATAGTAAATGAATCCGGTTCAGATAAAAAAAAAAAATTATTTTTATCTTTGATTACTAATCAAATCAATTTTTCTATGACCCACAACATTAATTATTTTACATAATATTACTTTCTTTTTATCTCGATTTGGATATATTCATCCGGTTTCCACACGGAGATTTTAAATAATTTACCGATACTTTTAGTATCAATTAAATCAATTAGGAAATTAATCAAAGTAGGGTAAGTAAGGGGATACCATTGAGATTGACTATACTAGTTAACCATTCAAAAAAAAAATTAAATGAAAGAATGAAAGAATGAATGAATGAATAAAAATAATAACGTGAATGAAGATGAAATAACCGACCGATTAAAGAACCCTTTGAAAGTAAGTCGTTAAGTACGTTCCATAAATAAGCTACGATATTTTGAATAATTTAAAAGTCTAAATCTAAAAATTTCTGTTGCAGTGTAGATCAAAAGTAAAATATGTGCGATGAATGTGACGAATATAGAACTTTGGAACTTTTCATATCTCAAATCACGAGAAAAAAAAAAAGTTCTTTAAAATTCTTTATTATTAATCAAGTTTTTTACTAATACATTGTATTTGCATCTTGTGATCAAAATTACACAAGTTTTCGGCGAAATTTGCGTCCGAGAACCGAAACATACTCAATATCGAATTTTGCCGATTGTCCGGCGTCGGTAGATCACCATCGATTATTAATGTCGATCCTCGGACTGATATTTTAGACAGGACGACATAAACTGGATCTATAACGCTCTGTTCCATAGATATTATTTCTATTATGTATTAGTAAATTTTTGATTATTATGTTGTTTATATAAATCAGATTAAAAATGTTAATAAAATAATAATATTTTTCAATTAAAGTACCCTTGTGTATAAAGTGCATTTAACAAATTTAACAACGAAATAATTAGACTAATTACAAGCTATTATCAGCCAAATCATGATCATGTTAGCCTACCAAAACCATCGTTGGTACTACATGGTCAATATGGAATTTTAAAATAGTATTACATACAATAAATAAAGTATAAAAAATATATATGCCATATGCCAATTTGTATTCAATGATTATTTTTTTCCAATATTCAAGTTCACTAATATTCTTCCATCACCAAGAAACATTGGGACGTAAAATATGCTATAAATCTCTTTAACGATAATCAAATTTATTATTTCAGTTTTAAACATGCTTTCATTAATAGTATTTATTTAAATGAGAGAGATGGTCAATACAAGTACAGGTGTGTGTTAGTTTCATTAATAGTATTTATCTATATATAATTCTCAAGGATTAATGATCACGTGTATTGGATTTTGGTAATTAAATGTTTACTGTATTTATTTAATATTTTCTAATTTATGTTCAGTGACAATATTTTTCCAAATTTCACGTTCGCTAATGTTTTCCCACCACCTAGAAACATTAGAACGTTTATTCCATAAATCGCCTTCACCAGCATTAATAGCATAAAAAGTAAGATGAATATGAAGAAGATCAGCTAAAGGAATTTCTCCAGTTAAATAATCTTTACCCTCCAATAATTTGTCATAAACATTTAAAACTTTTTCGACTTCTTCGCGAGCTTCGTTAACAAGTTTAGGATCAAGTTCTTTTCCTTGACGGTTAATCACCATTACTTGCGTAAGCAATTTAATTAGAGGTTCAATATAATAAGACGTCTCTACTGAAATAAATTGTTCTACCAAAGCGGCTTTTTGTACGTCAGAAGGAATAAGAACAGTAGAAGTTATGGTTCTTTGATATTTACTTATCAAGTAACGAGCTATTGCACGAGCTTCATAAATTTGGATCCGTCATCATTGAGAGAAGGAATTTTTCCACTATAAAAAAAAAGAATAAAGATTAAATAAGTTACTTGGGTGTTTTTAAGCACACACATAATAAAAAAATTTTGTTTTACTTACAAGGGATGATTGTTAGCTAAATATTCTGGAGATTTAATTTGTTCGGTAGTTGTTTGAATGAATTCATAAGATAATCCTAGTTCTTTAAGAATGAAGATACAAGAGTGAAAGAAGATGCAGGGTGTCCGTAAAGTGTAATAGTCATTTTTTGATTTATTTGATTTATTATTATTTTTTTTTTTTTTTTGATCAAAAATAATTTAAACTTGACAAGGCGTTTTAAGATTGTATTTATAAGTGGACTGATTTATTTTTTATCTTTGTTTTACACACTATGCCTTTTTTTATCTAGATTTGGAAAATTTCTCGTTTCTGGTTTGAGAGGTATAATAAAAACTATTATTTTGTTTATAATAACTAGCCGTTTCAAAGAAAATATTAACCGACCGACTAAACCTTTGAAAGAAAGAATTAAATTTTTTGTGCACAAATACTGTGGCGGTGTAGATTAAAAAATTCTCATACTAAACAAAATAAGTAAGTTCAATGTGTAATGCGCAGTAAACGCAGCATGAATCTATTTAGCTTAATACATCTCTCTTCTATGCTAAAACGCTAAATACGAGTAAAAAAAAACATTTTATATGACCAAAATTCATTTTATATACCGAGGTATTCGAGAGAGTACCTTTTGGTATGACTTACGTAATTTTGCATAAAACATATCAACATAATTAATTAAATCATAAGGCATAATTAAGCCATGTCATTGTTCTTCATATTTTGTGTGATAGGACTGATAGGTTTAATTTATTAACTAGACCTTATATCTTAATCTTCGACTAATTTATTAATTAATGAAGAAATAAATTCATTATTATATCTGACTGAATAATTAAGGGTGGTCCAAATGTTAAATAAAAGGCTGCAACTGTTTTGAAGTAAGTGTGTGAGCCCATGAATACCTTGTGAAGTGGTCATTTATATGAACAATTGTATTTGCAATGTAGAAAATCTGTCATAGATATATTACTGTATTATATTTTTTTGTGTTTTCAATGTGTTTTCATAAGCTTTCATTATAAATTTTAAGTATGTACTGTTTATGTACACATCAGACTCAAATTTTAATTGACATGACATACAACATAAACACTAAAAAACAAAAATTTTATTCTGTATTAATCATATTATTCAATTGTCTTTGAGAAATCTCCTTCAGAAGGCAAAATTTTCAAGTATCTAACAAATTACTAGACAACTCATTAATGATTTTTATATTTTAAACAAAATAAAAAAAAAATAGCAATAAATAATAAAGTTTTTATTATATATGTTGATCAGTGACTTCCTCAATTACATTATCAGAATTTAAAAACTTGGCATATACTTTTACATTAGTAAATTCTTGATTATGCCAAAAGTGCACAACATTTAACCCTTTCATTTGAAACTCTTTTGGCTAATGTAGAGAAAAATTATCTTCTCTTGTAAAATAGACAATCCACATTTCCAGAGGTTGGAGATGCTTTGTGTATTTTAAAATTTTGGAAAAATGTTGATCCAAATTGGAAGATGATGATGTAGCGAGAAGTTCAAGAATTGCTACTGGTACATTATTATTCATCAACTTCAGCGAAAGATCACACAAAAAGAGTGATTATGATATCCTTCATCTTCAACATCCACATATTCCAAATGTCATTGGCCAACTATGCTGATATTGTGAATTTGTTTAAATCAGTTAACTAAGACCCTATACATCTTCGTGTCATACACATTTTCTTTTGGAACCTTAGCAACACATTTATTATTTACATAAAGGTATTTGAAATTTTGTATGATAGTGATGATTCTTGGCAAATGATATCTGCATCAAATTCACTAACTGCTATTTTCAATACCTTAAAAATATCTAAAGAGTTATCTTGTCAAAAGGGAAGTAATAGTAAAAGATCTTTAATATGACCAAGTTTTCTTTTCTTAGATAATGATGATGATGATGATGATGACAATGATAATGATGATGATGATGGTGATGATGATGATGACCTTGTTGTAGTAGTAATAGTAGTTGTTGTTATTGTAGTTGTAATAGTAGTTGTTGATGTTGTTGATGTTATTACAAGTATTGTTGAAGAAGAAGTTGTTGTCGTAGATGATGATGAAGTAGAAAGTATGGCTCTTTTTTTTCTTTAAAAAAATTTTAATGAGTAAAATGTTTACCCAGTAAGCGAAATTAATTAAAAAAAAAATTTTTTGAAATAATGATAACTTTGGTAATAGAATAAATAGAAAAAAGAAAGGAGATCAGAGAAATAATAATAGGATTTATCTAAGAATATTTGTCAATAAAGGAAGGTACATAACCAATCCCTTCTCCAGAATCAGTAGATCTTTATCAAAAAAAATTCCAGATAGGTAAAATAGGGTCTTAAAAATATGCATCTTATAATTCTTGCGATGACTGGAAGTGTCTAAGTCTTTGAGCGAAAGCATAAACCTAAAAGAACATAAGATTTAAGTATATAAAATAGAGGAATGCTTGTCTTTTTTTTATTTTTGATTATATTTATAGTTATATCTCAAACTTCTTGTGAAACAGATAGATTATTTTTTATGCTATTGATAATAAAGTAGAAATTATGATTATCCTGCTTTCCAACCATTTCAGTAGAATTTCTGGTTAAAAAAACCAGTCACAAAAGTGTTGGAATGACTATTGAGTAGGAGAAAATAGCAAGATGGTCTTTTAATTTAATGGCTTCTCTAACAAGTTTTATAGCTGAACCAAGATCAAGACCTCCAGCTAGCAATTTCTCTTCTGTAAGATAAGGAAAAACAAGTCCATCTATTTTATTGACACATAGAAAATTAAAAACATATTCTTCTAAGCGAAGACCTTGATCTTTTAAATGTTAATAATTTTTTCACAATCCCAGGCATTAATAGTAGACATTTTAATAATAGAAAAAAATTAGAAAGAGAAAATTATTAAAGAAGAATATAAATTTATTGTGACAAGGAAACATTTTACCTGAAAAAGATTTAAGGCTATTTAAGAATAAAAGAGGCGACGTACAATTTTAAGGGAAAAGAAAAAGTAAATTATTAAATAAAGAAAAATACATTTTAAAAATTTTAGTGAGAATGCTATGAAGAGGGAAAATATTTGATACATGAAAAATTTTAAGAAAAAGAAATTTCTTTATGTTAATTTTAGAAAAGATCAAAAAAGATAACCTAAAATAGAAATATAGACAAAGTTAAAGTATTTGTGAAACAAAAATTGTGATCAGTAACATCATTTTGCATGCATCAACAAATTAAAGTGATGGATATTTAAAGAAAAATAGATTTTTCTAGAATAATGGAGAAACATGCATACCCTATAAAAAATAAATGTCTGAAAAATGTTATCAAAAATGTCTAATATGGGTCAGTGCAAAAAGATTTGTACCTCACCAAAAAAGGTCAAGATTTGTGCCAAGAAAAATATGGTATGACCATAACAATGGTGGGCTGAAAATTTATTTTAAGTTATAATAAAACCAAATAAACCTTTTTTTCAAAAAAAATTTGATAAAAAATGAATACTTTTACCATTAAACGGACTGGAGCACCACTAACGGACAATGAAAAGTTGATGATAATTAACATTTATCAATGCTTTTCAAGGGTTAACTTTGGAAAGGAGAGCCATCAGAAGTCCTCATTACGCAAGCAGGTTGCTGAAGCATTGGGCATAGCTGAGGGCACAGTTGGAAGCGTAGTTTCAGACTAGAACAGCCATGATGACACCACTTTCACACTGCATAAAACTCTTGGATGACCTAAATCGCAACTTAACAAGGACATTTCAGAACTTTTGCGTATAAAGATTTGAATGCGAATAAAATGGGCGGCCCATTTTCTACACCTATTTTATGACAGTTTCTTGCTAAGAACGGATATAGTTTTTCTAAATGGAAGCTACTTCAGCTATTACACCAATTGGACTTTACTATGGTCAGGGAGAATGATGAAATATTCTTCACGAGTCTCCAGCTAATATTGCATTTTGCTGCCAATATCTCCGCTATCATTTTGCTAATTTAGAAGGTAAAAATGACGTCCCACATCACCCAGAAGTTTTCTTGATGAGTCATATTGTCATTTGCATCACAATACATGAAAAATATGGGTTTTCTATTAAGGTGTTATTCTAGCATCTGGGCATGGTCCATTAATCATTGGTAGTGATTTTTAGTGCAATTATTGTATTTCGAAATGGGTCTTCCAACAAATTACATGGTGAACTTGTTCCTAACTCTGTTCACATTTGGAATCCAACAATTAAACCTCCAGGAAACTATGGACAGAAAAGGAATAATGCTGAAGAATGGAATGATGTTCCTAGTGAGCAAATATTGTTTCCAACCAAGTGGATTACCATGGGAATTTTACTGCAGAAATTTTTGAGGACCTTTTTTCAACTCTTTGTAAGACACTTTATGAAAAATATGGTTCTGTAATTATTCATATGGATGGGGCAAGCTATTACAAATAATGGGTTGAGAACATTTCAACTTCAAGTGCAAGGAAGCAGGAAATTATTGATTGGTTAAATGCATACAACATTGACATTTCTGATGAATTAAGAAAACCAGAACTCTTGGAATTGGTTAAAATGAACAAAGAAAAGGTACCATTTTCCTGTGTTAAAATTGCAGAGCAGCATGAACATGAGGTTTCTTTTACCCCTCCATATCACTGTGAATTACAGCCTATTGAAGGAATTTGGGTGGTTGTAAAGGGTGAAGTAGCACGTTCAGAATCACACCCAAACCTTTTATCTGTTAGGAATACTTTTCTAAATGCATTTAAAAAAAAAATTAACCCACAAATTATTATTGGGCTTTGGCAAAGAGCACTAAAAAATGCCAAGGATTATTTTGAGTCTGACGAAATGGCACATTTAACTGATGAGGAATTTGGTGATCATAGTGATTCAGATGATGATCACGTGACTTGATTTAATATTTACATTATATCATTTCCAATATGTATTGATGTTATTTAAATAAAAAAAAAAATTTATATGTTAAAAAATTTTTTATTAGTGTTTATCTGAGTAGGACTCCGATCGGTTCAGTTTGGTACAGTTTTTGCAAAAACTGATATTGAACTGAATTGTTCGGTATCAGTATTAGTGATTATCAAAACTGATCAGTTTTGGTAATCATCAATACTGATACCGGTCAGTAATTATCAAAAACTGAACCAGATTACTGATAAGTTATGTATTAAAAAAAAGACGCGAAACTATTTAATTGACAAAAAATGACATTTTGCAATATCTTTTTTTTATTAAAATGACAAAAAATGGTGCGAAATGTAAAAAAATATTTCACAAAAAAGGTTGTGAAATGCTGTAAAAAAACATATTGCAATGTTATCATTGATTTCACAAAAAAAAGTTGCAAAATGTTATAAAAATCATTTTGCAACGTTTTTATTAATATCGTTAAAAAGCGTTGTGAACTACGTTTTTTTTTATTGATTCAAAAGTAAAAAATGTTTATCAACGTTTTTTAAAAAAAACATTGCGAAAATATTTTTTTTTGTTTAAATTTATAAATAAAAACATTTTGCAACGTATATAAGATAAAATAGGGGTTCTGGGGTCAGATTTCCGTATAGGTATAATTAGTGTAAGCCTCTACCGGCTTATTTCTTGATATACGAAATTTATGTAATTATTTTTAACCCCAAATTTATTTCCAAGACCAGGAAATATATCAAAATACGATATTGAATTTAAGTTTTAAATCAGGCTGGGGCACAAATTTTGTTAACATATCCTTTTATCCATTTTTTTAGTTTTCAAGTTAAAGGAGATAACCATCTTTGTTAACACGCTGGCCTGATTTTAATTCCAAATAATATAACAAAAAAAGTATGCGATATTGCTTGGCTTTAAAAAAAGGCCAAGAGCACCGAGGACCAAAGTGTCCGAGTGTGCTCGCAGGCCGCAAATGCAAGCTTATTTTGCATATCAGATTTTATGTTATCCTAGAATTAATTCTAAAGCTGATTCATTAACATAAACAAATCCAGGATAAGTCTCACCTCTTTGAGGTGAGACTTATCCTGTCCGGTATCCAAATTCTTGATTAAAAAAAAATTGAGTCTATTATAGTATACTATTATTTTCTTGATATACAGGAAACCATTCTAAAGTCAATTCATTTAAAAATTTATTAAGAAAAATAAATCTCACCTCTGAGTGACCATATTTATATCGCATATCAAAGTATAACCTTTTCATTATATTGATCATATATCAAGGCCTTATCTCGAAGAATATTCACATAACGAATCTGATAATTGCTCTTATTACAATAGCTACATAAGTCATTATCAATCCCTGGAGGTTTATTTATCTTTGTAGGTCTACCACATACTCTGCATGGTAGGCGCAACATAGCCCCCTATTTTCTCATAAATTCGAAAATATAAAAAAAAGGTAATTAAACATTAGAGGTCATAGGATTAAATATTTTAAGTTGAGAAAAAGTTTACACGATATATAACAGGTGAGACTTATTGATAACATGCCTAGATCAGATAAAAAAGATACTACATGTGTTTGCTGTGGATATAAATTTACAAGACCAGCTAAACTTCGTCAGCATTATCAAAGTAATAAAAATCAATGCAATCAGCCACCAGAAGATAATACTCAAAGGAGTGTATCCAGACCTCTATCACTAACACCCACTCCAGTAGTCCATACCCGAGGAAATGATCGAAGAAGGGAGAAACCTGAGCCTATTCAAACTTCAATTCCACAAGACAAAAATCAAGAGAATGATCTCAAAACAGGTCCCAGCCAATCAACCCAAGCAAATAGAGAAGAGCAGGCAGGACCTAGCGAGGTCACTCAGGGTAAGTTTATTGATAGGCATGCAAGAAAACCTAGAGAGAATATGAAAACATGGGGTGCCAGATTGCGCTGAAGATGGTTCGAAGTTACTGGTGAAGAACTTGATTTACCACTAAACTTAAAAGAATGTCAGCGTCTACATCATGAATTATTACAAGTTGATGATGAGGCTTTCGAGGAAAATATTCCTCAAGAGGTGGGACCTAGAGAGGTTGAGCAACAAGACGCTCAAGAGCAAGACGCAATCCCAAAGGAACCTACTCAGAAGGATATTATCTTTAAAGAATGTCCAGTTGGAAGGGATCCAGAAAGACCGCATAGAAATCATTCATTAATGAGCAAATGGGTGGGCAAAATCCCCCATCCAAATAACAATCCAACATATGCATTTATTCAACCAATAGCTAAGCCAGAAGAATATAAAAATTACCATACATGCCTCAACTTATAGGATTAATTCGTCCAAAAATAAAGGAAGTTCTTCAAACAGAGCTTCATAAAAAAGATCAAATAAAATCAGCCATAGTAGCATTGTGTCGATATTCAATTGCTAAAAGAAAGCCAGATGATACAAGCGAACCAACAGAAGTAGAGAAATATCATAGAGGAAATATGCGACCAATTCTTTTAAAAGAGAATATAGAGGAGCACATAACCAAACTATTGGGAAAATAGATGTGCAAATTGAGGGAACATTAAAGAAAGGATCTCGTTATATTCTCGAACTAATTCTTAAAATATCTATTGAGACATATATACTTTGTAGAGCCCTTGGAGGGTCTTACAATCCTACTCTCCCAAAGCTTGCTAACAAAAAGTGTACTATCAATCCAGACAATCAAGGTCTTATAGATCCAGAAACAAATAAACCATCTGAGAAATGTCTTCAAGGGGCATTAGGTGCATATTTTGCATATCAGGATGGATATACAGACCACTTAGGTCATCGTATATTTAGGGCAAAGAATCTTAAACCATATCTAGAGCGGGTAAAGTTGGATGATATTCCCATGCCAACACCAGTTTCCCCTCACATCTTTAATAAAATCGAGGAGATGAATCCTGATATTTCCATAAATGTCTGGAATTGGAAGGAGGAAACAGCTACCCCAAACCCGTTATTTATAGTAAGAACTATAACAGACCACATATTATCCATCTTATGGCCCTTACAGATATTACAAAATCCGAAGAAGGAAAATATGGGCAAAAGAATCACTTTCTATGGATTAAGAACCCAGATGGGTTAGTATATAAGAATAATGCTTACAAAGTTAAAAAGCATCTTTGCAACCGATGCTTCCAAAGTTTTAATTCTGAAAAATCCCTAGACCATCATCAGAAATGGTGTTTTGGACTGGGTGAAGCCCCACAAAAAGTCACAATGCCTGTAAAAGATGTTAATGACTTTGAAGAATTCAGAAACTATGGACATCAGATCAATGCCCCATGTGTCATTATAGCAGATTTCGAGTCATTAAAAAAGAAGTGTAACACACATTATGGTGGAAATATGCGAAAGCTAACAGAAGAAGAAGCTAATAGTTTTAGCTATTCAGTCCACTGGATTGATACTGAAGAAACATGGGGCCCATTCTTATATCGTGGAGAAAATGCCACAGAAGAATTCGTCCAAAGGATCGATCAAGAATTAATAGAAATAAATAGGGTCTTAGCTGTTAAGCATGAGCGTATTATTACAGATGACTACCAAAGAAGATTCAAGGAGGCTGATCGGTGTTGGATCTGTAAAGACAAGTTCAGTATAGATACAGATGTGATTAATATGTTAGAAAGAAAGATTGCAAATCTTACTGCCAAGCTTACAGAAATTGTTCAGGATCCTATATCATATAATAAGATGGCTTCACCTAGAGATATATCCAAGAGAATCTTAGAAATGGAAAAGAATAACGTATTAGAAAAGGATCTCAAAAATCTCTATACAGAGTTGCTAAAAGCTGTTAAGAATCCCGAAGACTATAAATCCCTAAAATCTGCTTCAAGTAAAGCCCAAGCTGATTTATCTAAAGAAGAAGCTAGGGATAAAAAGGTCTGGAATCACTGTCATATCACAGGTGAGTTCCGAGGGGCATCCCACAATTCATGTAATCTTAAACTTCAGATTGAGCCATGGAAGACACCAATCCCAGTTATCTTTCACAACTTCCGGGAATATGACTCTCACTTGGTTTGTGAATCTATCGGACGCTCAGCTAATTCTCTTCAAATCTCAGTCATTGCTGAAACCTTTGAACGATACATGTCAATAAAGGTAGGTCAGCTTAAGTATATTGATAGTATGCAGTTCATGAATAGTAGCTTGGCCAATCTTACAAAAAATTTGGGAGATGACCACCCAATTACAACCGAGTATTTCAAGAAACAAGGCTATACAACCGAACAGATTTCCCTAGCATATCGTAAGGGAGTCTTTCCTTATGAGTATATTACTTCTCATGACCGATTCAAGGAAACAGAACTACCTCCAATTCAAGAATTTCATAGTGTCTTTGGAGGTAAGATTTCTCAAGAGGATTATGAGCATGCCCAGAAGGTATGGAAGGAATTTGGATGCAAAAACTTGGAAGAATATAATGATCTCTATCTCAAGATAGACGTGCTTAGTCTAGCAGATGTCTGGACAACATTTCGAAAGACATCCATGCATCATTATGGTCTTAATCCCAGCCATTATGTATCCGCGCCTTCTCTATCCTGGGATGCCATGCTTAAGATGACCAAGGTCAAGATCGAACTATTCACAGAAATGGCCATGCATGGCTTCATTGAAAGGCCAAGCGGGGTGGTATTGCTATGGCAGTACATAGACATTTTAAAGCAAATAATCCTAGCATTGGAGAGGAATTCGACCCATCCCAACCCACAACATGGATCTCATATGTCAATGCAAATAATCTTTATGGATGGGCAATGAGTCAGTTCCTTCCAGTTGGAAATTATAAGTGGGTTGCTAGTCGGGAATATCTAAAGAATAATCCTAAAATGCAAAAGAAATATCTTGAAATGATTCTTAAGACTAGGGCAGATGCACAACGTGGATTCTTCTTAATGATTAATTCTCATTTTCCCCTAAAAACTCACAACTATTTGAGGGACTTACCACCAGCTGTGGAAAATGTCGCAGTAAAAAAGGATATGCTATGCCCATACAATGCCAAGTTTGTGAATGATATGGATAGTGGGCGATTCTATGCAACAGAAAAACTAGTCCCTCATCTTGGCCCACGAAAAAATTATGTCATTCATTATCAAGAGCTCCAGTATTATATAAAGTTAGGCATGGTTGTGGATGAGGTCACAGAAATCTTGTCATTTGACCAGACAAATTGGTTGGCCCCATATATTGCTAAGAATACAAAGTTACGCCAGAAAGCCAAGAATACTTTCGAAAAAGACTTCTTCAAGCTCATGAATAATTCAGTATATGGCAAGACTATAGAAAATGTCCGAAAGTACCAGGATGTTAAGATCATGGCCTGTAATAATAAGTCAGACAAGAAGAAGTTTCTCAAGAAAATACGTAGTCCAAATTTCAAGTATGGCAGACCGCTTGGAGATACATTAGTAGACGCATATATGGGAAAGGCAAGTGTAGTTCTCAACAAGCCTATCATAGTTAAAGCATCCGTTTTGGGACTCAGCAAGCTCCTAATGTACCGCTTCTGGTATAACTATGTAAAGGAAAAATATGGGGATAAGGCTAGACTTGGATATATGGATACTGATTCCTTTATATTTATGGTTGAGACTGAAAATATCTATAAAGATATGGCAGAGCGACCAGACATCTTTGATCTTAATGATTCGAAAACTATTGGGCTTTTCAAAGATGAGACTCCAGGAAATGTGATTACTGAGTCATTTCACATCTGGGCAAAATCATACCACTACATCTTGGCTGATAAATCTACAAAGTCGAAGTATAAAGGGGTCAGCAAGAAGGGTATGAATGAAATGGCAGAGAACACATATCCTGAAAGTAAATCCCCATTAACTCAAGTATATCGGGATTGTCTATTCCAAAAAGAGGTATTCTATGCCAAGAATATAGGATTCCGATCAAAAGATCATGTTATATCTCTGGTCGAGTCTGAGAAAAAGGCACTCTGTCCCATAGATACTAAGCACTGGATATTATCAGATGGGACCATATTTCCATTGGCGCATTATGTTTTATAAGAATATGGTAAAAGCTGATATTCCTCATAAACAGGCAGAAAAAAGAGCTATGAGGGCCAAGCTCCCAGAGAAATATCTAAACGAATGTGTGTCTCACATATCTAGCCTTCAGGCATAAGCTAGATAGTGATGTGTAGTCAGATCACATACATTATTATATTATTATATTATTTTTTCTTCCCATTAATTAGACTAACTTCCGCAGTACCAAAGGTAAGAATGGAAAGTGAGTGCCAAGCCAAAAGGATCCCAGAAGAACCAAGTAAAAAAGATTTATCTAATAATTTACCTAGCAATCTGGAGGAACTAACCAAAGTATTTGAGAAAAATTTGGAGAGACTAGAAAACCTTGTAAAATTGTTTAAAAGCGATGTGAATAAAATGTTTGATATTTCCGATTCCAGTTTCCCAAAGCAGTTTGATTAATGCTAGTCTGGAGAAATGATCATCATCTCAGAAAAATTGCTGAGCCATGCACTGCACCACACACGTGACATTGTGAACTCAGTTCACATTCTCTGAAATAAATTTGATATGTAATTAGTCCTTAAGAGATCTGCATATATATAATAATAAAGTTTGCCCATATCGGGCCTTTCTCTTTTTTTTTAATTCATGTATAAGTATTTGAAAAAAAATATACTTTCTGGGTGCCTGTCTAAGCTAGTAACAGACGAATAGGCACCATATTTTTTTCATTAAACTGATCACTAATCTGATTACTTGCAAGATTAACCTGATCACTTGTTGGACTAACCCGCCCACTTGCTAGACTAACCTGATCACTTGTTGGACTAACCTGCTCACTTGCTAGACTAATCTGATCAGTTGCTTGACTAGCCTGTTTACTGCACATATTTTTTAATCTTAGATGACGTTTAAGAATAGATGGATAGCAAAACTCTTTGAAGCAATACTGACAAGTTCGATCAGCTAGTTTTTTTTTACAGGTTTTGGCTCTTTTCCTACAGTAAAAACATTACGCTGAGATTTGTGAACAGATAGGGGGATGGTAATAGTTTTCCTATTTTGAGTTGCCTTGAATTTCCCCTTTACTAAGGGTTCCCATCCTGCACGATACTGCCATTGAGTTCCAAGAATAAATAGGGATAGTTCTTTTCCATTATCATCATATTCTGTAGGAACGACAGAGAATTCATCTGAAATGGTGTCTCTATTTTCTCCATCCTCAATAGTTACAGGAACACTATTAACTGTACCAAGAGAATGGGACTTACTTGCAACTCCATTAAGTCTATGAATCTTTTTCTTATCTATTTTTAGACCCAAATGCTTTGCAACATTTTCTGAGACTATTGACGAGTCTGATCCACTATCAATCATTGCATATGGTATAGTCACGCTCCACACCTTACAGGAAATGGTCGCAACATCATCAGCATTCTTTATTTGTAAAAAATTTATCTCTAAAGGCTTTGGCCAATATATGTGACTATTTTTTTTTTGAGCTGACGCATAAGCCTTAATAGCATGATCTAACCGAATGCTTTCTGGTATAACATAGCTAGAAGAAGCAGTATTAATTTCCTTAATTTTAGATTCATTATCGGGAACTTGTAAAAGAGGCTTCTGCTCACTATTTACTGTCTGCAATAGTGGAAATAAGATGTCTTCGAATTTACTTGCAACAATTCTCCATGCTGATTCCATTCTTTTAACCGTATCATTTGGCATACTAGTATTCAAGCAATGGTCTTTTATTTTGGGAAATATCATATTAATAAATTTTGAAATTTCTATAAGAATCTCTCTAGGACAATGAGGGACTAATGATGCTATTGAAGATTTTAAGGCTATTTGAAACATATAATTTGCAGCTGTGTCTATATTGCTAGTATGAGATTTGGAAGTAGGGGATTTCTTGGTATTCTTTTTCATAGGTACTCCACTTCGTACCACTTTTTTTTTACAGCATAGCAGTTTCGGGGTTCGTCAGTATCAATATATTCATCATCTTCTTCTACTTCCTCTTCTTCAGAATCCTCTATATATTCTTCTATGTATTCTTCTTCAGAGTCTTCAGGATCTTCTACCTCATCCTGGTATACATAATTAACCTTCTTAGTCCGCTTGCCTTTGGGGCAATTAACCTTTGTATGACCAGCCTTTCCACATGCTGAACAATGTCGGGTTTGCTTTGCAGATACTTTTGGTATTACCTTTCTAACAACTTTTTTTATGGCATAGGCACTTCTGGGTATAAAAGGACTCTTTCTAACATGAGCTGTTTGACCTCCTAATCTCTTTTTAAGTTCTTCATAAATAAAATTTTCTAATGTTGCATCATCTGTTCCTATTCCTGTATATGCCAAATCTCTTGCTAGACGAATTTTAAAATCATCTTTTTGTGGTTGAGCTATATAATTAACTGGAGCTATTGTATGAGCTTGTATTCTTTTACCTGCACTTTCATGCCATATATTACGCAAGTCTGTAAAAAATGCAATGACTGTAGCAGGATTAGCAATTCTAACTCTCATTTCTAAATCAGAAGGCAATTGATTAAATAGATAAGGTAAGGCATCAGCATCTGGCATTGCTTGTACTAGTGGTTTGATTTGTTTTTTATAACTATCTGGAGTATCTGTCTCTAAAAACTTTTCATTAACAAGAGCAAATATAGCACTTCGGTTAGTCCCTACCATAACTTCTCTATATTTTTCACGCAACCAATTTAGAAAAAGAGGTTCAGTATTAATAGCTGGATTACCTGCTGCATAAGGATCATTGGCAGGAACAGGTGCAAATCTACCTGTCATCTTATTTATCATAACTTGACATCTTGCAGCGGCATTAAAGGCAGCAACGGCTAAGGGACGTGCCATCTCATTTATATTTCTAAGCTTTTGATAATATACGTCTGGTGGTTCCTACCCATCATAATTGGGTAATTGTGCAAATAATGGTGATAATGTATGCATGACATCTTGTATTGTAGCCATGTTTCCTGGAGGATTGTTTTGTAAATTCAAAATAATTTGTCGTGAATTTAATTCCCTACCCTTCCATTTTTGATATTTATTAAATACAAATGCCTGATTAAATTCTGCTAAGTCTGCCTCAGCTTTGCGTCTCTGATTTATTAGCTGAAGGATGGTTTTTTATCCTACTAATACATTTATTCAGTTTTGTTTTCTTAAGGCTATTCTTTGACCATTAGTTTGCCTATCTTGAGCTATTTGCCACCAATGTCGATGCTCATTTACCTCATTATTATATGCCAAAGTCAGTAGCTGAGTTCTTCGAAGACATTGATTTCTAACATTTGCCATATCATTCATAAGGTTATTTATCTGACCATAGGTAGTATTAAGCAGACCATGAGCAGTAATAAGCTGACCTTATAAGTTAATAGCGTCTTGAGCATGTCTTTGCATAAGTTCACGAGCAGTTGTTAATGAGATTCGTATTACATTTAGTGTATTTTTGGGGTTAAATGATGTATCCTCATCAATATATGCTTCCACCCGATCTAGTGCTGTAGCGATATTTATTAAAATATCAGGTATGGCCATATTTTCTTCCTCCGGTTGTTCTTCTTCTTCAGAATGTTTATTACTAGATTTAGATAATTCTTGTATACAAGATTTAAGTTTATCTATTGTATCTTCTAGCTGGATAATTCGATTATCTTGAATAACTAATGCCTCCTCTTTTAGCTCCAGGTGATCCTGACATTTTTTAAGTTCACTTAGAATAACCTTACATTTATCCTTTAGCTGATTAACTTCATCATCATAAGATTGTATATTCTTTTCAAGATGAGAAATATATCGCTCACAGGCTTTAATTTCCTCTTCAAGTTTGCGGATTTTCTTTTGTACTAACTTTATCCCTAGATCAAAGTTGCTGTTTAGTTGTTCAAGATATGTCTGATCAACTCCCATTGTTACCTATTATTTCTATAGATTCTGGTGAAACTCGAAATCTTGATATTTCTATTGCTTTGAAAAAGATTTATTATCAGCCTATTGGTTATTATCGAAATGCTAAAAAATTACATGAAGCTTCTCTGAAAGCTGGGTATGATTTTAGTTTAGACGAAGTGGAGGACTGGCTTGGGAGACAAGCTATACATCAAATACATAAGCCTCGTCCTAAATATATCCCTCGTGCAAGTTTTTGCTCTGTTACTATTCCCAATGAAGTCCACCAGGCGGATGTTCTCTACATGCCTTATGATAAAGTAGGTCAGATTACTTATCTTTTTTGCCTTAATATGGTTGACATGGCTTCGAGATATAAAGCCTCTATCCCTATTGGTGCATATAGTGTTAAGGATAGGCAGGGAATCTTAACTTCTGCTACTATTGCTCGATCATTTGAGAAAATCTATGATGATCCTGAATGTCCTTTGGTCTGGCCAAAATTATTAATTACTGATAGAGGATCAGAGTTTAAAGGTGATTGTGAGAAATTAATAAAAGAGCATGGTGTGAAAATTCAGAAGGCCAAATCTAAGCATACTATGGGTATTGTTGAAAGGCATAATCGCACTTTAGTTGAAAAGCTATTTCCTTCCCAGGATGCTTCTGATCTCTTGACTTTAGATAGACGATCCAGGGCTTGGGTAAAGAATTTGCCGGTGGTTGTTGAGGACATTAATAATTCTATCACACGTCAGCTTGGTATTTCTCCTGTTGATGCAATAAAGGAAAAAGAGGTCTTTGCTAAGCCTTCTTACCTTCGGGATGGTCCTATAGGCTTTGATGAGGAAAAGCTTTCTAGTGATGTATTAGTAAGATATTTGTTGTATCCTATTGATTTAGAGGATGGGAGGCGTCATGCTGGTGACTTGAATTGGTCTCCACATATTTATCATATCCGGGAATCTATAATGCAAAAAAATCAGCCGATCTTGTACTGGCTGGAAGAAGTCCCCTTTGGACTAACTGATGATGATGATTATGTAGTCAAATATTCTGAAAGATCTTTTATGCGAGAAGAGTTAATGATTATTCCCTTTGATACTGAATTGCCTCCCCAGTGGGTGCTCACGAATTAAATCTCTAAAGTGATGATAAGAAGTCTTCTGTCTCTTCATCAACTTGTTTATTGGTAATAAAATAATCCTTGGCTAATTTATAGTATAATTTATATAGTTCCATAATGGTATTAAGAATCTTTGGATCCTTCCCGTAGAATTCTTTGTAGTCATCTTTGACTTTATGATATTTGGCTTCATTAGGAAATATGGTTATGGCTAGTTTGAGAACATATTCTTGGGGATCTTCTGCCTAGCGTAATTTTTTAATTCGCTCTTTGTATGATTGCATGAATTTACCATCTTTTGGTTTTCTATAGTAGATCCCTGCCTTGACTACATTTATTAATGCCTGTTCGATTTCTTGATATGTAGGCTTGGTATCTGCTAATTGATTTTGTGTACTCATTGTATAATTAGTATATGTTTTACTATATTGTGTAAAGATTTTTTCAATTAAAATTATTTATTCATCTAGAAGAAATGAAGCCAAAATTTATTTGTTATCATCTTAAAAATACTGGTGAAATTTGTGGTAATGGTTGTGATAAACCTGAAGGATGTCATTTACATTGCAAAGCTATGTTGCGCCTACCATGCAGAGTATGTGGTAGACCTACAAAGATAAATAAACCTCCAGGGATTGATAATGACTTATGTAGCTATTGTAATAAGAGCAATTATCAGATTCGTTATGTGAATATTTTTCGAGATAAGGCCTTAATATATGATCAATATAATGAAAAGGTTATACTTTGAGGTGCGATATAAATATGGTTACTCAGAGGTGAGATTTATTTTTCTTAATGAATTTTTAAATGAATTGACTTTAGAATGGTTTCCTGTATATCAAGAAAATAATAGTATACTATAATAGACACAATTTTTTTTTAATCAAGAATTTGGATACCGGACAGGATAAGTCTCACCTCAAAGAGGTGAGACTTATCCTGGATTTGTTTATGTTAATGAATCAGCTTTAGAATTAATTCTAGGATAATATAAAATCTGATATGCAAAATGAGCTTGCATTTGCGGCCTGTGAGCACACTCGGACACTTTGGTCCTTGGTACTTTTGGCCTTTTTTTAAAGCCAAGCAATATCGCATACTTTTTTTGTTATATTATTTGAAATTAAAATCAGGCCAGCATGTTAACAAAGATGGTTATCTCCTTTAACTTGAAAACTAAAAAAATGGATAAAAGGATATGTTAACAAAATTTGTGCCCCAGCCTGATTTAAAACTTAAATTCAATATCGTATTTCGATATATTTCCTGGTCTTGGAAATAAATTTGGGGTTAAAAATGATTACATAAATTTCGTATATCGGGAAATAAGCCGGTAGAGGCTTACACTAATTATACCTATATGGAAATCTGACCCCAGAACCCCTATTTTATCCTATATAACATTTTTTATCAATATAGTTAAAACATTGAGCACAACGTTTTTTATATGTAAATTAAAACAAAAAATATTTTCGCAACATTTTATTAATACCGTTGAAAAGAATTGCGAACTACATTTTTTTTATTAATTCATAAGTAAAAAATGTTTCGCAACATTATTAATTAATGGAGTTAAAAAATGTTGCGAATAACGTTTTTTTTATTGATTTAAAAGTAAAAAATGTTTACCAACGTTTTTTAAAAAAAAACATTGTGAAAATGTTTTTTTTTTCATTTATATCTATAAATAAAAAATGTTTTGCAACGTTTTTTATCAATATAGTTAAAAACGTTGAGCACAACATTTTTTTTATGTGTAAATTCATAAATAAAAAATGTTTTCGCAACATTTTTATTTAATGGAGTTAAAAAACGTTGCAAACAACATTTTTAAAAAAAACAATGTGAAAATGTTTTTAAAGAAAAACAATGCAAAAATGTTTTTAAAGAAAAACAATGCGAAAATGTTTTTAAAGAAAAACAATGTGAAAACATTTTTAAAGAAAAACAATGTGAAAACATTTTTTTTTTGTTTAAATCTATAAGTAAAAAACATTTCACAATATTTTTACCAATGTTTTTAAAAAAAAACATTGCGAAAATGTTTTTTTTCGTTTAAATCTATAAATAAAAAATGTTTCACAATGTTTTTTATCAATATAGTTAAAAACGTTGAGCACAACATTTTTTTTATGTGTAAATTAAAATAAAAAACGTTTTTGCAACATTTTTATTAATATTGTTAAAAAACGTTGCAAACTACTTTTTTTTTATTAATTCATAAATAAAAAACGTTTCACAACGTTTTTAATTAATGGAGTCAAAAAATGTTTCGAACAACATTATTTATATATATAATTAAAAAAATAAGCATTTTGCAACGTTTTTTAATAATATTAATAAAAATGTTGTGAAAACGTTTTTTATTTTAATTAAACTTTTAATAAATGCAAAACGTTTTTTTAAAATTAACATAAGAATGTTTTCGCAACTTTTTCAATATTTTAATAAAAAAATATTGTAAAAACGTTCTTTTATTGAACAAAAATGTTTTTCTTATAAAAAAATAAAACATTTTTTAAATCGGTAAATTGGTTTGGTAAATCGCAAAACTGGTACCGAAACTGCAATTACCGAAACTGATCGATAAATTTATCGACAGGTTTGGTTCAGTAAACCATGAAAACTGAAACCACTCTAATACTGAAACTGATCGGTACGGTTTGGTAATTACCAAAACCAATCAGAGCCCTATATCTGAGGTACAAATCTTTTTGCACCGACCTATATGTCTGAATAATGTTTACTTTTTTGGTACATGTCTGACACACTTCTGATACTTAAAATTTTGACATGTCCTAACTTTGTCCAGAATTCGTCCAGTATACGTTTGGTATAAAATTTTGGACAAATTCTGGATATGCATATGCATATGGTTATTGCTATAGCAACAGTATATCTATCTATATGCTATTTTTTTAAAAAAAATAAAAGAGATGATTATTTGTATTATACTATATTGCATCTTTTGATAAGTGACGAACCAATCAGAAATTTGCAAAAATTTGTGAAAATTTGCCTTCTTTCTTAGCAAATGGGAAGAACCAATCCTAACCTAAAAAAATATAAATAAAAATTAATAATGCCAAACAATAGAATAAAAAAATGAATAAAAAAAGAAATGTTATACCACCTTTATTCACCATGCAGTGATGAACCAATCAGAAATTTGCAAAAATTCACAAAAATTCGCCTTCTTTCTTGGCAAATGGAAAGAACTGACCTTAATCTAAAAAAAGGAGTGTAACGATTTTTTTTATTTTATTTAATTTAAAAAAAATAAGGCAAAAAAGTATTTAAACAACCTTTGTTCCTTGAGGTAAATTTTACCTTTACCTTAATTTCACCTTAATTTCACATTACCTTCACCTTAATTTCACCTTAATTTCACCTTACCTTCACCTTACCTTCAAGTATTAGTATAAGGTATAAAAACGGCCGGTTAATGGCGTTACATGAATCACCTAAAAAGGAGATTTTTTTTTTGAAAAAGGGAATTGTTTAGGCCCAAGAATTCGGTTCAGAAATATGAAGTTACACGATTTTTTTTTTTACAGATCCCCCATTATTATAGTGTTATAAATAATACAAAAATTTTTTTTCAGAAATTTATAGACGATGCTGAAGTCTGTAATAAATTGGAAACATGAGTATTTTGAGAATTTTTTTTTTCTTTCCAGATTCTAAGGGTCATTAGATAAAAAGGACAACGTGATTATGTGAAAAGAAAAATGTACACCTATTAAAATAGAGATACATTCTTGACAGATATGACAAGTATATAATGTGAGAGTCTATGAATAATCTCATGAAAGGTTATAAATTTAAAAGCTTTTGAATCAAAGGTTCAGATTGTAGGCTAAAACTCGTCTTCATGAAGAGAGAATTAAACCAGAACAGCATGAGATTTATCTAGATATCGGTAGAATCATTAAAATATTTTTCAAAACAATGAGCACATGCCACAGAATTCTTAACGAATTATGCACTAAAATTAGAATACTTCTAATTAGGTTTGTTCCGAATTTTTATTTGACAAAGAATCTTCAATTTTCCATGTTCATCGATTAATAATCATGAATATGAATCAGGAAGTAAGTTCAAGCATAAATTGTATGGAACGAATTTCTTTCGTGTATTTACAAATCTATAACATAAAAAAATCAAAGAAAAATTGTATTTTAAGTAAATTGGGTTACTGTAGTCCAGTCCGGTCCCAAAAGACCGGTCTTTTGACCGGTCCTCAAAGTTTTTTTAATTTTTTATTTACAATATGTCGTTGATTGATCAGCAAAGCGATTTCGCACTAGGTTCAACATTAATTTATTATTTTTTACCTTGTTTCATAGCTTAAAAGTCAATGAAATTGATTTCGATCATGCAACGCAAATAGTTACATATGCGAAAAAGAGTTTTATTAACTTTTTTAAGCATCATTAATATTGTCAATGTGATATTGATATTAATACCAAAGTTTGAAAATTTTACTATTTCAATATAAAAACTTGATCTCAGCCCAGACCGGTCCTCAAGTCATGGGCCGAAGCTGAAGACCATGAAGACCGATCTTGGGACCGAAATAGGACCGGTCTTTGCCAGGGCCGAACCAACCCTAATTTTAAGTTTAAAGAAATTATGCACATATTTTAATTATATAAGAGACTGGAAAGTGATTTAATTTAAGTTATGAAAAGTTATAAATATATATATATTCATTTTTCATTTTTTAATTTTATTTATTTATTTTTTTTTGTTCGCTATAAGTAGACTATAATTCTTTAAAATATCTTGAATTGTACTATTCTTTTTAGAAAAAAAAAAAAAATAATAATGTTAAGGTTTGCTTTTATCATTCTTAGTAGGAAATGAATATTAATTATTATTAAAATATAAATTTATTTAAAAGAAATAATTGAATGTTTTATTGTTTGTGTCATCGTTACACTTATTACACCTATTGTTAGAATGAATCATTTCTTTTGATTATTTTTACAAATGATAATATATATATGGTAATAAATCGACAAATATGGTATATTTATAGGTATTTATCGTTTAATTTAGGAACTTTTTCAAAGCAAAAAAAATTTAACGTTTTTACGTCTTTGTAACCGTTTAACTGAGTACGAAATATTCAGCCCTAATTGTTAGAATTCTAAACAAGACAAAAACGCTACATGGCGTATCCGTTGCGAATTTAAATAAATATTTTTTTTTCTAAAGAACTCCTTAAAGAGTAACAAAAGCATAACTGCGCAGTGCGCACTCAAACATACAAAGGATTAACTCATTCAAAAGAAAGCAAGTAGCTAACCAATTCAAGATGAATTGAAACTAATTATAAGACCAAAAAAGGCATCCCGCAGAGAGAAAAAAAAATTCAATGACACAATAGTTATTTTTTTTTCCCAGAGAATGATCGATAGAGAAATCTGATCTTTAGGCAGAAAAAAAAAACATTAAGTTTTGAGTTCGGTTAAGAAAGATTGCTTGATTGTGTTCCTAAATAACTAAAAGTTTAACGTCTTTCTATTACTTCCTAATTTGGGATCATCATTAGTAACTTGCTTTATTTAGCGTCGTGATACCACGAGTTTATTTTCCCGCTCATCTCGTTCACCTAATTATAAAAACTCGAGTCCAGACCCCACTGCCAATTTAGCCAATTTACCAAAAAAAAAAAAATCTTGAAACCTTGATAATCTTGAAATTGACGTAAACTGAAATCGGTATAAAGTTATGCTAAACTTTATTACAAAATATTTATTTAATACAAACAAGAATGATTCAAAACACAAACATAATAAAATTTTTACTTGTAACGATGATATCACTACGAAGAAAGAAGATTATCAAATTGCAATTTGTCAGGATGGAAAATATGCTGCTACATTCGATAAGGGTAAGTTTTACTTTTCTAAAATAAAGGAAATAAAAAAAAAAAAAATACTTATTTTTGCTTATTTTTTATTTTACAGCAAACTTTCGTATTAGAATATTAGAAAACACTGATCATCGTCCATTCAAGAAGGCTGATATTACTCAACAAACTTCCAATAATCTGAATACTTCTAATTCTGATGAGATTGAAAAAACAATCGCACATTTTAAAATAAATGATGATTTTACTATTAATAAGTTTTATAATGAGGATTTTGTACTTCCTTTGTTTAAAATCAATAAAAATAATGGTGCTTTAAGTAATAATGTAATGGCAGATAATAGTAACAATTCCTTAAACACTGAATTTAAGTGGTCTCTAGATATATCTAATATGCAAAAGCAAGAAGACGTAAATATTATTCTTATCGCTGTTTCTCGTATAAGTATTGATGAGGATATGAAACAAATAACGAATAATGAAAATATAATACAGGACTATAAAAAAGGGTATCTTAAGAGCCAGAAATATAAAATATTAAATAACAAAACAAACGACGATAAAGAAATTGCGATTGACATTGAAAGCGAAGAAATAAAGAGAGAGATAAAAGGAATTATTTACTGTCTTAAACTGAAAGAGAAGGGGAATAAAGTGGATCAGGAAGAAGAAGAAGAAGAGATTATAGAAGTTACTTGTCATTTTCATGGAGTTTCAGGAATATGTAACTTCATAAATGATGACTTTGACGCTTCTGAAAATGGTGATCAATTAAAGAGTTTAAGAAGATTTATAATATTGAACTTTCAAGGGATATATAATTTTGAGTTTAATGATAGCTTTGATTTTTTTAATTTGACTAAAAGATTTGATTATCCAAAAAGAATTAGACGTGAATTTGATAATTGGCATTCAGGTGATTGCATGAAGCGACTTTTATCATGTATCTATGGAAAATACTTTCTCGTTACACAATATAAAAATGATGTACAATCACTCGAAGGTAAACAAAAAGTTAATTATCGCAAATGTTATGTCGAAAATATATACTCATAATATATTTTTTATAGTTTATGATCTATCGAAAATGGAATTAGAAACCACTGCGAAAAGAGTCGAAAATAAGGAAAAGTTCGTGAAGCAATACAATTATGATACCTTTTCAGTTAGTAGGTTACAACTTTGTTTCACTAGAGGAGTTAAATACATTAGGTAAACGGTTCATACTGTTCTTTAATAAGAATTATTATTATTATCTTTAAGCAAAATAATAACTTTATATTTCTTTAGATTATTTTATTTAGAAAATGGTTTACAAGTCGCATCAAGATACTTTGATGAAATAGAGACAATTTATTCACTAGAATTCATTAATAGTGACGAAAAACTACTTATTATAGGCAAAGGTCAGGAAGAAGGACTGAAATTTGTAATTTGGGATTTATATGATACCGGAAAAGTTGTATCAACAATGTTACCTAGAATAAAGAATCTTGATGACTGTTTAGCTAGAACTTCAGGAAATATTTTACAAGTCGATAATGAAGGGAAGGTTAGATCAGTACTCAAAAGAATTGAAAATGAATCAGAACGTAAAAATATGACAAAAGCAGAGAAATTAAAGACGATCACACATATAGAAAAATTTAAAGGCACAAAATTAAACGGGGTCATAGATGAAAGCCATACTATACATTTTGATAAAAATATATATTCAGATTTCAAACCAATAGTTGTTGAGAAAGAACCATGGGTATTAGGTGATTATGAAAGAAATTCATATTGTCTATATCATAATAAACATAGAACGAAAACAGAAACTTTACAACTTATCGTTGGAAGATCAACAGTTCAAATTTGGCATCAAGTTCAAGATGATAGCAAAAATAAAGTTGAGCTTCCTAACAAGGGGGAACCATTTCTTGAATATATATGGACGAACCGTATTCCAGTAAATCAAGAGAGAGAAGAAACAAAGTTACATATTGGAGAGTTTAAACATGGATCAAGTGACGATAGATTAAACGATTTTTATTTGAAAGTTTACTGGTATGAAGATGTTGATTGTAATAAAAGAGTCAAGGTTAAAGAGGGAAATATTAAAGAAAAGGACAAAGATGATAAGCTTAGAAAAGCAGGAATAAAGGAAGTAAACAACATGAAAAGATGTGTGAAAGAAATTATGCGAAAAGATATCACTGAAAAATTTCAAGCAATAAGACATGCTTGTAACGCATTAGAACATCTTAATAAACGCTATAAAAGTAAATGCCTTGCAGATAATTACAATAGAGTACATAAAGTAAGCTATTTTACAATATTTTATTAACTTATTTTTCCCTATAATACACAATAATTAATTTTTCACTTTTACCAATCAAAATAAGTATGAGGAGATCGTCACTTACGTTAAACATATAATCTGGAGGTTTGTCAAGCATAAACCAAACGATTTTATGTTGTTGGATGTTAGGTATAATTTCATGAAAAGTTTAATACTCGGTGATAGTGATCATCTGATAAAATATACGTTGTTTGGAGATGGGAGAGAACAAAAAGAATTTGAGATTAGGCATATACCAAGAAATATATTATGGCCGGGAGAAAAATTTTTAAGGGATGATGATCTTGACCTCGATCGATTTGATAGAAAAGATGACAGACCAGATGATAATGAAGAAATCAAGCCAGAAAATAATATGGAATTGGCAATTTATCATTGCAAAGGTAAATTCAATTTCATTAAAATTTTGTTTAATCGTATGGCGCAGAAATCAATAATCGTAGCATTAGGATTTGCTAGGCCAGATGAATAATTTGTGACATTTGTGATTACATACATGATTACCGATTTAAAATAATTTTATTTTATTTATAGGTCGTGAACTCAAAGATACAAATATTGTTGCATATTTTTTAGAATATTATTCTAGAAATGCAACCGATTGTGCGGGTTGGATGAGTACTGTTTCTACGGCAATTCCTTTATTATTTAAATATAATTATGGTTTGTATTTTTAATTCTAATTTTTATTTTTATTCAGAAATAATCTGTAAACTGACGATTTTATATTGTAATAGATGATTATGCTAGAAAATTATTTAATAAAGAATGTTTTGCAGACCAAAATCATTTCTCAGCTCAAGAACCTGATGAAATTATTCCTACAGAATATTTGGAAAGACGTAATCATAACATCAAATTTAGAGCGTTCAGACCTATAGTTAAATTGAAGTCTGATAAATATGAGTGGTGCGATGGGATTTTGAATTTATTTAAGTTATCCTTTAAGCATAAAATATATAAATACTTTGAAGACTTTGATAATGATCTCGGAAAATCGCCTCTAGCCTTGCGAGTTGTTCCTCTTCCTGCTTTTACTATAAACGATATTTCGAAGAAAAAAGTAGCAAATTATGATTTTAAAAAAATTATTTTAAACCTTTTATGGATAGTATTTGTGCCAAGATCATACAAAGTTAGACGAAATGAAAGGAATAAGTTGAGCCCTTTTTCAAGAATGCTTTTATACGAGGACAATGACAATATTTATGACAATCCAGCAACTGAAGCTGTCATTAATTTTCGATGGCAAGAAGCAAGAAATTTCTTTTTGTTTCTTTTTCTTCGATTTCTTATTTTTGCCATCTGCTTTGTATTAATCAGCTGGGCATATTTGAATCGTAGCATTATCATAAATGAAAAATTTTTATTTGCATTAATTATTATATTCTATTACTTAGCGTTTTACCAACTTGTAACTGAATTATTACAGTTTCATTATCGTGGACCTAAAAAGTATTTTGGGGAAATTTTTAACAGTTTTGACATAATTTCCATTGTTTTCTCTGTAACGGTAATGACGATAATGCTTAAAAATTTTCACTTCTCTGATGGTTTTGGAAGTGTTATAGAACCTAATACTGAGTTAATTGTGGGAATATCATTTTCTATATTTTTACTTTGGATTGAATTGGTAAGTTATTGGTTTGCAACTGATCCTTTTTTATATATAAATATATTTACCAGATCTTCTATTATTTTAGATTTTGTATCTCCGATTAATATCAAGTAAAGAAAATATTCGATTTATATTAAAGTAATTTTACATGAAATGTTATTAATTAACTCTTTTTTTTCGCTCAACAGACATCGGTATTTATATTTATCATGTTATTATTATATTCAAGAAAATATCCCCGTTCTTTTTATTCATGCCCTATAAAAAATAAATGTCCGGAAAATGTTATCAAAAATGTCTGGAAAATGTCCGGAATAAATCTGATGTGTCTGGAAAATGTCCACTTTTTTGGTACATGTCTGACACACTTCTGATACTTAAAATTTTGACATGTCCTAACTTTGTCCAGAATTCATCCAGTATTTGTTCGGTATAAAATTTTGGACAAATTCTGGACAGTAAAACCTGGACAAATTCTGGACATAGTAAAAAACCAGATAGACAAATTCCGGACATGAAAAAGTTCAGGACAAATTCTGGATACTATTTCCAAAAAAGGATAAATTAATTTTGTAAAAAAACGCAAAAAGCACAAAACTGACATTCAAAACCTTTTCTGTCGTACTAATTAAAATTGCAGAGCAGGCAAAAATACTATATATCTATGATATAAAAATTTTGGGTTAAGGAATAATGATGATCATCTATCCATTGATCATCTTTTGTGGCAAATTTTACAAAAATACATTTCCGGACAATTTCTGGACAATTTCCTAATATCCCGAAAATGCAGTGTTTTCGGAACAGTTTCCGGATACACAGTGACCCGAATTTCTGGACAATATTTTAGATAATTTTTCTGGACATTTTCCGGACATTATCTGGACACTTATTTTTTATAGGGATGTTAATTGTGATACTCGCATTTGCGCACACGATGTATAAGAACTTATTATTTTAATCATTTGTTTTTTATTGTGAATTAAATAATCATTAACTTATCATATTTATCATATCTAGGTTTGTTTTACTCAGGAATCCCAAAAATATTAAAATAAACGAAACATTATATACCGGATCGGCTGCAGATACAACTTCAAATAAAAAATTTAACATAACACTTCAAACTGATTTTGATCCTACATCTAAGGATGATAACCCTTTTGCATCTTTTCCAACAGCTATAGAAGCGACATATTTTTGGATTGGTGGTAATTTGAGCCAAAGAGATGAATTTGATTTTTGGCCTATCGATTTAATTACTTTGATCGCTAGTATTTTTCTTGTAATTATTTTACAAAATATGTTGATAGCTTTTATGGGGTAAGTTTTTTTTTTTTTTTTTTTTAAGAATTTGTAGGTAAATTTTATTCGTTTTTTTTTTTTACTTATTTTACTGTGTTGATTTAGTGGCGTTTATGCAATAGCACAAACTAAAGGTAGACAAACATTATTAAGACATTGTGCAAACCACATAGCAGATTATGAAGCATTACATCATATTCATTTTAGAAATCATGAACCTGAACCAAAACATATTTATTATTTTGGACAATCTAAAACATTAGAAGATTGGTATGATAATAGAAAAAATGATCAAGGTGCTATTTATAAAGGTTTTGAAGAAAAATCCACATTTACAAAAGTTAATTTTAAAGAAAAAAGTCTTGATAAAGCTTCAATTTGGGTATATGATAATGATGATTAGAATTATTATTAAATATTATTAGTAAAATAAATATTCCAAAAATGATAAACGTTTAAGTTTTAAAAAAGGACTTTTTTTTTTTAGATAAAAGTGACAGAAATTATTTTTTTGTAATATATGTCCATCATTTCACTGCATTAGACTTATGTTTGCGGTAAAATTATTTGTTCACTTAAAAACATTTTTTTCTTATTACCATCTTTATCTTGGCCAATCATATTTTATTTTAATATATTTTGAATTTATTTTAATATTACATTATGCATTTTGTTAATGTCGTGTAAACTTTTTTGTATATGTATTTTTCTTATAGATTTTGTAATATAATGTAAAGTATAATTGATTTAGATAAAATTTTGCAAAATTTATTAATAATATCAACTTAATGTCAATAGAAAAAAATAGAAAGATGACAAATAAATTAAGAAATATTATAATCGGATCATTTCAACTTCTTACGCTTTTATCTAATGTCTTGTAATTAACGTTAACGTATATATTTTGCGTATTTGATTGGTTACATGTTACATGATGGAAAATTTGCGTTATGTCTATGTTATCAAGATACATTCGAAGACTAGCAAATATTCAACCCCACGATAAACACATTTATATAATCATATAGCATCTGAAACAAAAGAAGTTCACTGCACCTTGATGTATAAATAGAGATTGGAACCGGTTAAGATGGTTAACCGGTTAAGAAATATGTTAACCGGTTAAAATGAAGATCATTCTTATATTAATTAAATCTGAATAAGTTAATTCTGGACAAACTTTTAACGTTGGCCAAAATTTAACACATGGGCGGATCTGACTCGACAACATCACCCCCGTAACAAATAATATGCGATCACGCCTCATCAATATTATATCACATCAAATATAGGATTTGATTGGTTTTCAAAAACAATTATAGATTACCCGAATAAGAAATTACATTTTTTGATGGATAAAATTAAAGATACGCGAATATGAATTTTTTTTTCCTTCATACGCATCCTATATATTTTGTTTTATAATACCATTTACTTGTTTTCTTTGTTCCGCTAATTTTCCCAAAGTTTTTTCATCTAAAAACTCACTTTCTATTCATGAAAAGTCCGTTCACCCAAATAACAAAATAATACCTCACTCACGATGCCTAACTTCTCCATCTTTATATGATATTCACCAATTTAAACAATCGTTTGTAATGCAGTTAAAGGCACGCTTACAATTTCATAGAAGTGAACCTCGAGTAAAAACTTTAAAAATGGAGCCTTTTTCCGAAGGACTTTTCATTGTTTTATTCTATAATGAATCAACTTTCCAATATTCACCAGCAAAGAGAATGTATACTTGTAAGTTCAAAGGTGGTCAAGGATATGAACAGTTGGGTATTCTTTTTGATAATAAAAATTGGGGCAGCAAAAAGCGACGGACGGGTACATGCGCATATGTTTTGATGCAGAATACACAACAGACTTATGATGTTACTTTTTGTTGGAAAAAACGTGTGTACAAAGATTCTGATGTACAGTTACGTTGTGGTTCAATGCGCTTTGAATTTAATGTTGATGTAAGGGATTTTGTAGAAGGTAATTAAAAATCTCTTTATTTATGTATACAATAACTTAGAAATTTAAAAAAAAAAAATTTAGAATTAGAGAATTTTAGAGATTTAGAATTATAGAAATAAAGTTAATTAAAATTGTACGAATAAAGCAAGATTATTATTTTATTTACATTATTTTTATGTTATTAGAATATTAACAAAAAGTTCACGGTACCATTGTATATCTTATTATCATTATAACATGTTATTTCGTAAGTTCATCCTAAAATTTATTACCCACCAACACCATTAACAAGAAATACATGATTTTTATCTTTAAAGCCTAGTAGGCTTTGATTTCCATTGTTTTTCGTGTATATTTAATTGGAGTATTATGTATATGATAGAATAATTGTCAGTTTTTATAACATAAAATATCATGAATTACGGGTTTTTTTGATTTTCCTCCACCCATTGTTGTTTCTCCAAAAAATAATCGTACCTAAATAAAGTATGATAATTAATAATTTAATCAAATAAATATTACAAATTGTGAAATTAATTTACCTGTTGATGGTTTTTCTTTCTATGCTTGATGTTGAAAAATGCCGTAATACCATCCCTTTTTGTTTTAAATATCGCATAAATTGAGGTACAGTACATGCTGAGCAAACACGTGCATATACAGAGTAACATCTGTGCGCAAATACATTCCTTCTTGTTGATTAGAGCTGTTCGGATTACCAATAGTAGGACGACAAAAATCACGAACCCATTGTTTTGCATCAGCTTCAAATTGGTCAATCTCCTCATCTGTTAAAGATTTTTGACGCATTATTTTATAAAGACGATAAAAGATGCTCAATATCTTGTCCTCTTGTAGCTTGTTGTTCATCAAAAAGATGTCTTATCTGAAAATCTTTTAATATCTTTTCCTTATCAGGTCCCATAAGGGATGTCCATTCCCATTTTCCATTTTTCGTAGTAGGAGGGTAAAATTCAAAATGAATATGTAGTCTTTTCATTTCTGCAATTATTAATATTTGTGTATTATTTGCAAAATCTTTTTTCTTGATAAGTTCGTAAAATAAACATTGAAAAAGTACATCAGAAATTTGCAACATAAGATGCAATTCATCTATGATCCAATTATTTTGATCAATTTCTTGAAAAAGCATTGTATTTTTACATCCTATAATAAATTTTAATTATTAATATTATTAATTTACTCTATTAAACAAAAATATACATTTAAATCACATACATACCATGTGTATTTTTTGAGTTCAACCACACTTTATCCATATTATATCTCTTGTCTTTATGACAATTACAATATAAACAAAAATAATTGGATGTTGCGGCATTGATCCCCAAAACTAATGCCACAAATTTCCAATTACCTGAAAAAAATAACTCCACAGGCCAGATTGTATTATTTGAATCTTTATATCCGTTGGTCTTTAATTGTTCAAGTTCATATGAAAATTTTGCTGATACAGTAGATAAGGAATTATAAGATTCTTTTCCTAAATATAAACAAATACTATATACAACAATATAAACAAAAATAATTGGATGTTGCGGCATTGATCTCCAAAACTAATGCCACAAATTTCCAATCACCTGAAAAAAATAACTCCACAGGCCAGATTGTATTATTTGAATCTTTATATCCGTTGGTCTTTAATTGTTCAAGTTCATATGAAAATTTTGCTGATACAGTAGATAAGGAATTATAAGATTCTTTTCCTAAATATAAACAAATACTATATACAACAAATATTAATTATAATAATACGTAATAACATTTTTAAATATTAAAATTAATAGTATATTATACCTGTATTGATGAGCTGGACTCAAAACAGCCTCTTCTTCATTGAGAATACACATGGTGAGCATTACATGCTTTTGTTTCCTCCCCACATTTCTCCCATCTCCACTCAATTTTATATTAATCTTATCTCCAATTTTTAAAACAGGTGGCATTGAAGTTGTCAAAATAGGAATTATGATATCTAATAAAGAAACAATAGATCAATATGCACTGTTACCTGCATCATCATCATTAAACTCTATTCCATCAATATCTTGTTGATTTTCATTATTAACATCGTTAAAATTAATACTATGAATATTAAATAATTTGATTGGAATAAGTATATTCATTGTTTTTGTAATTTCATTTCGACGCTTTTCAATTACATGTTCTCTTATTAAATTTGGAACAGCTTTAGCTAATCGGTAATAACTATCACGTGAAATTAATGTTTCATTACAGGCACGAATAATTGAATCCAAGTACTGTGTAAAATCAGTTATATTGTCAGAATGAAAATTCAATTCTACTATTTCACCATTAATTTTAAAAATTATAGTTTCAAGACTTGCAATTATTTCTTCAGATGGTGAGGTGAATTTATTTTCTTTGAGAATTGTTAAGGTTTGTGTAGCAATTTCCTTCCCAACCATTGAAATGCGTTTGTTTTTTTGTGATTGTGATGTAAGTTCAGTGAAATATCGTTTACGATTAGCAGGCATAATAGATTGTTGTGGTTGAGAAGCAATAATTTCACAGATTTGTTGTAAAAAACCTATATCTAAACCAAAAAGTATTGTACCTGAAACTCGTGAATTAAGTTTATTACATATTTCCTATAAAAATAAAGATTATTAAAATAATTATTGTAATGTAATTTAATTGTATAAATTATCAAACTTACCTTTAAAAATAAGGAACCTGCAGCTCCAGCTGATGATAAACTATATCTTGATTTTATTTGACCATTTTCATTCGTCCATTCAACAGTATACTTAACTACAATTTTACGTGAAAATTGATACTGTGTTTTGCATAAAACTGTTAATCCATTTAATATTGTTTCTACTTGATAGTTATTTGGAACCTTATAATTTATCCCCTTTTCTTTTCTTGTATAAATTACTTTTGTAGGATATTGTCCAAGTGATACAATTTTATATGACTGGGAATAATTTTTACCACTAAATACTCTAACGGCATGAATATATGGGTTGGAAGGATAATTATGAAAAAAAGAATGTTGTGTATTTTCATCATTAACTAGAATAAGTTCTTCGTTTGAAGTTTTTTGAAAGTAATCACAAGTAATAGGAACTTGAAGCTTTATTAAATTATTCAGAACTTCGTGATCACTTAATGGACTTTGAGGCATAATAGACTATTATTAAAGTTTATTTTATTAGAATACTGTATTAAAAATTCTGACACAAGCATAATCTAAAAATTTAAACTTATCAGTTATTACTTTGACAATTTAAAAATTTTTTATTTCCTTTTTAAAATATTTTCGCCTTCCTTTTTAGAGTATGCACAAAATATAAACAATTTAAAGATTAAGAATAGGATTGGAGTATGATTAACTTTGGAAAGAGACTTGTCAAAATAAGAGGAGACGTTATTATTAATGGGGGTGTGTTACATTTATTTTGACGTGTTTATCACGAGGTAATCACATGCAAATAATACAATTTTTTTAAATATCACATAACAGATAAGATAATATATGGAAATGAGTGATATCCGCCCATATGACTAAATTCGGAATTTTTTTTAACGTGTTAATTCCTACCACAACTTAATGCCGGCCGAAATTATGTTTCGCAAATGATAATTCTGTCCAAATTTTAATGCCGACCAGAATTAAGTTTTAACCGGTTAATTAACCGGTTAAAGAGTTGGTTAACCGGTTATTAACCGGTTAAGGTTTTTTGGACCGGTTCCAAACTCTAGTCCGTAAACCATGGACAAATAAACTTATCAGCTTTGAAGTCTCAGCTTCGCACATGTTTCACATTTCCAGCTTGAATAGAGAATGAACATGTTGCTATAAATTATGACAGTGGCAGTGAAAGAAAATTATTTCTGGTTGATGATGAAGATTTGGTAAATATGGATTCAAGTTGGATCTTTGGATAGTGTTTATTTTTGAGAATAAGTTACTATGAGATGATTTATAGCAACAGCTATTTTGTTGTAACATTTTCTCAGATCAAGACATTATCTGAGTTAATGTCCAATAGTTATACTGATTTACCCAGGTTTAATGGAAAATCCGTTGACACACGTATTGGAAGTTATAAGTGTGGGGATTATGGATATATGGAGTTATGTAAGTCTCTTACGGTATCATTAATAGAAATTTCGACAGAGTCATATCATTATTATCAATACTTGCTTCACTAACGTTGATATCTTTATCTATTTCAGCGACAACTTTAGTCTTTTTGGTTTTTCTGTTATTGGAAAGTTGTCCTTTTACGGTGCTAAAACTTAAGTCCATATCAGATATGTAGTTTTAATATGTTCTATATCTACTGAGGCGGAACTTCTAGTAATATGTCTGGTTGCTGCGTATTTGGTACTATGACTTTTCGAAGTTGTAGACATAGTAAAAATGTAAATAAGTTTGACTTCTCCTTTCTGAAAAGAAAACAAAGTTGTTGATATATAGTTTATAATAAGATTTGTTGTTTTCTTTTTTGACCGATGAATCGGTGGGGATAAAATTGATTTTTTAAACAGAACAGTACAATTTAGATGATCGTACAGTACAGTTTATCATTATACCTTGAATTTATCATTAATTACTCAGTAAAAGTGAGCGTAGCAAATCATGAATAACTTCGTATCCATATTTAGGAGTAAAACAATGAGTATATATATGTATATATATTTGAGAAGCAATTTAAATACAAAATTAAAGATGCTAAATCTGATAAAAAAGGGCGTATTAACATAAGATGTACGAACATGAGTACAATTTTTTTTATCGATAATATTAATTTATTTTAAAAAAAAAATACGCAATCCTCCTAATTCTAGATAGTACAATAATTAATAATTGCAATTATTGTTATTCATGCTTTTAATTGCAAAGATCAACAAGTTTCCTCATAATTCCATGGGAAATTCAGCTGGGAAGCCGATCCGGATGATCAACATCCGTTACAGACTTTACGTCGTTACGATGTCTTTTGTTTACGAATAAGGAAATTAATCTTATACATATATATATATAAATAACATATCTAACACAAAAATACTTAAAAAAAAAAAAAAAAAACTTTCTCAACTCTCAACAAAATGCAAAACTCCGAATATAAAAAAAAATTTGACAATTCCAATCCTTCAAAATATTAAGATTGGTAAATTAATTGGTCGTGAAGGACGTAACATAAAGCCCATTGCTGAAAGAACTGGTACAAATATTTACATTGAAAAAAATACAATTCCAGCACAAATTAAAATTAATGTTAACAAGAAAAAAGAAGGTCCACCACTTGGAAGTAGAATTGATGAAGCAAGAAGGCAATTAAACGACTTGATGAAAAATATTTCTGAACAAAATAATAATATTTTGGAACGAAAAAATAATAAAATTAAAAAGGTTAAAGAAGAGTCCAAAAAAATAGGACAAACTAGTAGAGTTAAAGATGATGGGTTCAAAAAAATTGGAGTAATAGGTCAAGTCAATAGAGCTAAAAATAACGGGTTCAAAAAAATAGGGCAAACCTATAAAACTAAAGATGATGGGTTCAAATTAGTATCGTACACAACAAATTCCAAAAAAGCTCCAAAAACCTATGAAAAACTTGATTATGAGGATTCTGAGACTGAAGAAATTAATGAAGATTTAGAAGAAAGATTTTACAATAAGAAAGATGACAAAAATAAGCTTGTACAAATTTCCGATTATTCTGACGAAATGCGTTGGTATGGGGTAATTGACTATAGTAGAGAATTCTAAGCTTTTTACAAATAATGGAAGTTAAATCAGTTAGTAAAGATATATATTGTATTTATTTATTATTCAATATATTTTAATATTACAATTTGAAATTATAAGGTCGCAAATGTTCGTTTTATCTATCCAATTTCTTAATATATGTAGTTATTTTGTGATTTTTAAATTTGTATTACAAATTTGTTAAATAATGGAATAAATGTTTTAATATTTTACATTCCAGACAAATATGAATAAGCATTTGTATTCAATGATAACTATTAAAACTGATTAAAATTTAAATTTTAGTTAGCATCTGTCACTTGCAGAATTCACGGTAATTATTAGAGAAGGAAATGAATCTTTATTGGGTAAGTATTAACGAAAAGAAAATATACCTTTAATACTTTAACAGCACATGAATGAGGCCGAAAAGATTTTACAGATGCTTCTGAAACTTACTTATATGAAAATAAATTATGCGATGAAAATTTTTGACGCCACTTCTGGAATTCCCTCTCCGCGCTATTTATTAGGTCGAAGGTTTGTATAACATTGTTTCACTTTCTTGAAAAAATTCTATTTAATATAGCAGATTGAAGTCTTAAAATGGTTTTTTGAAATAAACACACACACTATTTATGTTCTTTGTCTTTTTTACTTTCTTGTGATATACTGTAATACTAATTATTAAATTAAGATTTAGTGGTAATACCCAATTTTTATTATTTTTTTTATAAGCCCTAGTCAAACAAATCCAATCAGTGAAAATTGACAATAATTGATAAGGTGTACTAATTATGGATAAACAAGGAAACCTCCATAAATCATCACATCTAAACAAAAGAATCCTTTGTGCCAATATTCGTTTTATACCAATAAATTGGATTACTTTTTTTTTTTTTTGATTATAATAATTATGATAGAATCAACATATCATAAGTGGAGGCCATTTTGACATTTTTCAGCCAATTTTAATTCTTAAAATTTTCTTTTGATAATTTCTCCGTTCCTAAATTGTAAGCCATTTTTATTTAAATTTATTTGGAATTCAAAAATGGTTATCAACAGTTGTATAATTAAAAATGTATTTTTCGACCAAAGATATTCAAAGACTGACCAAAGACGAATAAACATGGAACAAATATTTTGATGAAAATAATGTCGTCAAAGACTAGCCCATGTTTCGTGACTGCCGCAGCACAAAATCGGCTATTTTCTCCGCCAGGTCATTCGTCACCAATTGTATAAATGAGATTGTCACACAGAACAAAATGGGGCAACGTCATTCAACCTATGTTACATGTCATACAATTTATGCATAAAAAATTTTCATAAATACAGTTTTTCTAATTATTTCGCTTTTGAACTTTAACTTTGAACTTTACGTTTTACAGTAAATGAAAAATGGAAGCAAATTTAAGCCCGGTAAATAAAATTGATGAAAGATGAAAAATTAAATATTTTGTTAAATTACTTACAATATAATTATTATATGCATAGGGTGGAAGTTCTTCACCTAATAATTTAGATGACCCTGTTACATTCAGCACGTCGATGCTTGAAAATACATTCAACAATTGTATTTTCCTTGAATTAGAAGAGAATGGTTTTAATACACCTGCTGATGAAAAAGTTGGGAACTTATTAATAAAGATTTAGCCCAAACAAAAAATTTGTTTGCGCTTAAATTGCTTTTTGAAAACCCTCTTAATCAATTTTCACCTGGAATTCTTCGTAATTCTTTAGTTACTTTTGCAGATCCAACACCTTTTGATTATTATGATAAATCAAGTGTGGCTAGATTGGAGTTACATATACGTACTTGGGCTGCAATATTGGAAAAAATTTGTGTTACCTCGATGCGTTTAAGTAAAGAACTTCGAGATAAAGTTTACAATTCTTTAGCAAAATTTGCAGAGATTCATAAAAAAACAACACAAGTAATGCAAGAAGGAATTTATAATAATTATAGATCTGGTTTTAATCAATTTAACCAACTACAGCATGATGGCAAAGATGATGATAATTTTATTAATAAACGAAATTATAATATTGACTTCTTATTAATTCATTTACGGGATACATTACATAGTTTGTGTGATGATGAAACTTGGTTTCATGAAATTATACGAAGAGTTAGGGAATTTCTTAATGCTGCATTCAACTTTGACCCATCACTAGCAAGTGGAGTCACTCCAAAAGATATTGGTTCTTTATTGTCAGCACTTACTCAATTACGTAAAGGATTAAGTTTTAAATATCCAGTAGCTTCTTATTATGTGGATTGGAGAATCATGTTGATAATCCGACATAATCTGTTTAGCTGGTCAGGATACATTAGTAATAAGTTTCAAGAAATGGTATTAATGGAGTATTTTTGGGGTTATTTAGAAAAAGAATGGATTGATGTTGCTGATAAATCTATTTTAGATTCTCAATCTAAATTTGAAGAAGTATCAAATAAACTTGTTAAAGTTTTGAGAAATACTGGAAGTATCATAAATGATCTTGCTGGAAATGAACCTCTTGCTTTACCACATACTTTATGGTTTGGAATATTAGATCTTGCACAAAATCTTATTCAAAATTCTACTCGAACATCTACACATGGTCTTTGTTATTATTTGGTAATTGAATCACTTAATAGAGCTCCAAGTAGTTTCATCCAATATAAAGTAATTGAAATTTTATTTCATTTACGTAAGATTAACAATCAAATGTTTTCAATAATTGAGTATGACTTCGATCAATATATCCAAAAATTAGGTGAAAATAATTCAACTACAGATTATTCAGAGAAATTTAAAAGTTTATTAATATTCGTTAAAAATAAGTGCGCTGACGATTTCAATTTATTAAATAATGATAGTGTAAAGAGAAAGGGAAAGGGAGAAGGAAAAGGAAAAGGAAAAGAAAAGAGTAAATGGAATCAAAATGTATATTCAACAAGTGAACAAATATTAAAATCAGATAATATTTTAGAAATAATTGCAAATGAAATGACTTGTCCGATCGACCATGAACCAACAGATCAATTATGTATTTTAAAATGCCAACATATATTATCATTTGATAATTTTAAAAAATTGAAACAAAAAAAATGTCCTAAATGTAGAGAAAAAATTGAAGATAATGATATTAGATATTTACCGCAAAATGTTATTTACAAATACTTTTATTCACAATTTTTTGAAGCTGGACATATTTTACCTTCAATTGAAATAGAAAATTCAACAAATAATGAATATGAGAGTGACTCAGATGATTCAGAAATTGATCTTATTTTAACTAAGAAAACGAATATTCTAAAAACATTTAGGTTAAATCCATTGAAATCGATATTTCAAATTGGAAATTTTAAGAAACAACATCCAACATATCTGCGTGCTATCAAAGAATTAGAAGAAAAAAATTATAAAAATGCTGAACACTGGTGTAAAGAATATCTTAAAACTTTTCCAAAAAGTTATTCCATGAAATGTATATTAGCTTATACTTATAGGTGCCTCAATAATTATGAACATGCATATATATATTTGAATGAAGCTATTAAATTGAAAGAAAAAAAATCACTTGCTTGGTATATTCGTGGCGAAATCTATTTTAGACAAGGCAGTTATGATAATGCAATAAACGATTTACAATCTTCAGTAATTTATAAGACTAAAATAAAGAGTTTATATATTATGCTTGGAATTAGTTATTATTGTAATAATGACTTTGAGAATTCTTTAAAAAACTTTGAAATTGCATTACAAAATAATTCAAATAATTATTTATGTCTTAAATATTATGCTTATATTTATGAAAAGCAAGAAAAATACATGGATACTTTGAAGATGTTGGATAAATTGCTCATTATTAATGAAAAACATTCATTAATTTTATGTTATTATGGAGAAATTTTAAGTAAAATGGAAAGATATGAAAGTGCTATAACATATTTTACAAAAGCAAATGATATAGATCCAGAAAATGTCCATAATTTAAATAAGATGGCTGTTGCGTATTGTATTCTTCAAGAAGATAAAAAGGCCCTATTAGATTTTAATAAAGTCATTCAATCACTAGGCTACTATATTACACATAGTTCGGCATATAATAGAATGGAATATATTAGGAACCTCAATCAAATTATTATTGATATTGGATTAAAAAAATATGAATATGCAGAATTTTATTTAAATAAGTTAATAGAATCAAATATGGATATTTTATTCGTTTATCCATTAAAAAAATGTTCAGAGTTTTGGTCTTACTTGTGTAAATTTTACAGAGTTAAAGGAATATTTACTTATCTTGATAATGTTAATAAATTTAATATTTATATGTTTAAAAGTAAGTACAATTAAATTTATTCTTAAATCAATTAAATATTATTCTAATTTTTATTAATGGTTACTTATTTGCAGAATATAGTGTTTATTTTATTTCAAATATTTATAATTTGAATGAGAATTATCAATTCCAAAAAGGTAATTTAGATAGGTGAATAATATATTGTAATATCAGATATTATTTAAGTAATTAATATAAGTTAATGATAATATTTAAAGATCTAAGTTCATCAGGGTGGGTATTGTCTTTAAAAGACAATCCTTCATGTTCATTCGGAATATATTCTGATGATTTGACTTCTTATATCAACACCAGTTACTATAATGTAGTATAGAAAATAAATGTCAGCAAAATAAATTCGCCGGATGTTTCTATAAAATTTATAATTGAAAATAAAGGTGTAAGTTTACTAATAAATGGCCATGTTTTTAACTGTTACACATATACTCATTAATTAACTATATTTTAAGGTAAAGGAATATATATTAAAATACGAAGATATACTAGAACTTGAAGGATTAGGTTGGATTGAATATACGTCATTCAATTCTATATTCATTCACAAATTAAGTTATATTAAGCTATCAATAGAAACAAGAGAGAATATTATTGACATGGTATACTATTTTATGCATATGCTTTTTGATATATATTTATTACATGATTGTACAGTAATAATGATTTTTTTTTACTATAGCAAGTAGACTATGTTCGATTTACTAGAACTTCTAAAGAAAATGATCATGAAAAACGGGTTTATTTTCCTAAAATAAATCATTCTTTGCTATTTCAAACAAATTGAAGACAAGTATTTTTCAAAAAATGATATTGAATATTTGTTTGAATTAAATGACATTTTACATTAGTAACCTATAAGTTACAATTGGTTTATACCGTATTATTTCTTACTTATTAGAGAAGATAGAATACTTTGTTTACTTTTTAATTCATTTATCAGACTGAGTAAATAGCGTTTATGTTAATTTATCGAGTAAAATATTTTCAAATCAATTTTTCTTATTTACAGTATCTTAACATATCGGCTGATCAGAAAAGCCGCCATAATTTTTTATATACTAACAAGTTAACTTTAGCATTTAATGGTTGAGTGATTTAAATATATATATAATTAAAGAAATAATATTTATTGTTATAATTATTTGTTAAGAAAAATAAAGAAATATTTAAAAATATTATTGTTTATTGGGTTATTGGAATCCAAATGATGATAACAATCTATCATATTAATCTTGTAGCTATTGATAATCTACTATAACTTGCTCATCTGTTTTTATAGAATTAAAATCAAGTAGTCATGTTAAGAAATACCATGATTTGGCTTGCCAGGTGCAAATATTTGCGAATCTCAATAGCATTAACTCACCAACGCACTGTAATGGCTAGTAATGTCGAAGATTGTGTTTTGTAACTGTTAATGCATAAGCATTCTGAATAGGAAACTGATAACTCGCTATTATAATTGTGTCTATCAACTGGTAATTGTTACATAATAGAGCCTATATTACGAAATAGCAAGAAGTTCAGACAAGATTTAAGCATATTTACTTGTAACTGATGTTAATAAGTATGGAAACCAAATACAAATCAATGCGCTTAAAATGTATTCTTCGAAGAAAATGAGCCTGCCTAAGATGAAACGATCAGAAAAATTTCATATCCTCAAAGAGACCGAAAAGAAAAAAGTAAAAAAAGAGCTATACTAAAAAAAAATACAAGAAAAGGGAAGCTATATTAAAAAAAAAAAAAAAAGTACAATAAATCCCTTATTTAATCGAAAATATAAGCTTCAGAGCCTTCGATGAAACTTGATCCCGATTTTTCTTATTAGACTCTTTAGTTTTTTCATCATCTTTGATAGTCCTTCTGTTTCCTACTAGATTAAGAGGAGGAGTTAGTAGAAAGATTCTTCGATTGAGTTGGACATAAAGTACCCTTTTGTAATAGCAGTTTCGAGTTTCCTTTGATCGGTTGGCCGGGAGGGTTACGCGTTTCCAGAGAATTTTTTGTTTCCCTAGAATATAGGTAATTTCTATGCATGAAATTCATTTTTGAATTTTTTTTAAAATATCTTGATGAGTTTATCCGCTTTCACTGCTGTAAGGAATTTGAGAGACCTAACAAAGTACTTTTCTGCATTTTATGCAATTATGTAACTGTTAATCCAGTCATGTAATATGTTATCACATGATTTACGCAGAATTTGTTGCATTGCTGTTCTGACAATAAATGATTAGGCAAGAATTCATTTTTTTCTTTCCTTTTTGAATATACGCACTTTTTAATTATAAATGGATTTCTTTTACAATGTATATAAAATCAAAACTAGCTCATTTAGATTTTAAATAGTTAATAAATTACTAATAGAAGAAAAAAGGGTTCCCAAATTTCAAAATTTAATTGATATGATAGGATCATGAGCTGATAGTAGGCTTCTTTTGATCAATTTGCAAATCGTATTAGAAAAATTGTTCAAGTATTTGACAAAAAAATAATTGAGTACATGCAAATAATAAGAATGTAGGCAATAGTCATTAGGTTGTTATTTAAAAGTAATATGTCACAAACTGTGGATAGTAAAAGATATTTAATAGAGTTTGTCGAATACAAATTCTTGGTTCCGCTTTTATTAATTTTTATTTAAAAGTCTAAAACCTTCAAATTGAGCGATTATTTGGAATTGGTTGTTTCCATAGTGTTTTCTTCAAAATTTAGGTAAAGTTTTCATAGTATTAATAATATATTGAACAAAATCAATTGTGATTATTTTTGCAATTCTTATTATATAAAAATATTACAATTTCGATATTATGATTACATATTATAAGACAAAATGTAGTTTTAATCAAATCTAGAATTTTATATATAGTTTATTTAGCTATTATAGATAATTATTATATAAAGATAATATCTGATAGTACTTTTTTGTTATATATATATTTTTTTCAGAATTTTAGGCAATTAACACTTTAAAAACTTTCATTCAAAATGATTTCCAATTTTTATTAAACATATAGGTGATTCTTTTTTAATTTTCTATATTTTTTAGTCAATACTACATTTACTACAAATAGTTAAAACAAATCAATAAATAAAGTTACAGTAAATAGAAAAATTAATCTGAAAATATTTACTCATAATCCAATTTCTTTAGATTTTAAATTAATTTAAACACCATCTATTCAGTACATTTATTTTAATTTTAATAAAGTGACTTAAGAAGTAAACAAATTATCTCTCTTTTTCTAATTAATATAGATAAATTGTAACTTATAGGTTACTAATGATGTCATTCAATTCAAGCAAATTTTCAGATTCTCTTCTTGAAAAATACTTGTCTTCAAAAACCTCTGGAGTATTATTATTTGTTTGAAATGGCAATAAATGATACATTTCAGGAAAATGAATCCTAATTTGATGGTTATTTTCTTTAGTAGCTTCAGTGAATCGAACATAATCTACTTGCTATAGTAAAAAAAAACATATATTATTACAATACTCAACAAATATTTATTAAAAAGCATATATAAAATAGTATACCATGTCAATAGAATTATCTTTTATTTCAATTAAAAACTTAGTATAACTTAGTACGTGTACGTATATAGAGTTGAATGTCGTATATTCAATCCAACCTAATCCTTCAAGTTTTAATATATCCTCGTATTTTAATATACATTCCTGTTCCTTTTCCTTAAAATTTTTTGAAACGTATAATTTAATTAATTATTAATAAGTTACAGTATACGCGTAACAAGTTAAAAAACATGATTACTAATTAAACTTACATAATTACTTTCAATTTTAAATTTTATAAAGGCATCTCGCGAATTTATTTTTTTGACATTTATTTTCCAAACTACATTAATGGGGTTTTGGCCATAACTCATATCACCAAAATGTATTCTGAATAAACAAAAAGGGTAGTCTAAAGACAATACCTTCTCTGATGAACTAGATTTTAAAAAATTATTATTAACTTCATTTTAAAGTATTTAAATAATAAATAATATTATAAATCTATATACCTGTTAGAGTTACCTTTTTGGAATTGATAATTTTCATTCAAATTATATAGATTTGAAATAAAGTAAACATTATATTCTGTAAAAATAATCATTAAATTAGAATCATATTTAATTGATTTAAAGAATAAATTTAAGTACACTTACTTTTAAACATATAAACATTAAATTTATTAGTATCATCAAGTAAGGTTAATGATCTTATAAATCTGTAAAATTCACACGAATAAGTCCAAAACTTTGAATATTTTTTTAACGGATAAACAAATGAGATGTCATTATTTGGTTCAAATAAATCAGTTAAATCTGAATATGCCTTATAATAATCTTCTAGCTCAATATACATCTTACATCTCATAAAAAGTAATGACTTGTTATTATTATCAATATTAAATATTTCATCTGCTTCTGTTATAGTATTTCCATTCATTAAATACTTTAACGTTAAATAACGAAGTTGCAGATTAGCTAAATCATTATTAGGGTCTATTTCAATACATCTTTCAAATGATATCATAGAATTGCTAATATCATTTAATGAGTAATAGATTAAACCTTTACAATAATGTGCTAACCTATTTGAAAATTCTAATTGAATAACTTTCTCAAGACTTAATAGAGCTTTATCATATTCTTGAAGAATATAATATGCAACAGCCCTCTTATTTAAATTATGGATATTTTCTGGATCTATATCATTTGCTTTTGTGAAATATGTTATAGCATCTTCATATCTTTCTATTTTACTTAAAATTTCTCCATAATAACATAAAATTAATGAATCTTTTTCATTAATAATAAGCAATTTATCCAACATCTTCAAAGTATCCATGTATTTTTCTTGCTTTTCATAAATATAAGCGTAATATTTAAGACATAAATAATTATTTGAATTATTTTGTAAAGCAATTTCAAAGTTTTTTAAAGAATTCTCAAAGTCATTATTACGATAATAACTAATTCCAAGCATAATATATGAACTCTTTATTTTAGCCTTATAAATTACTGCTGAAGACAAATCATTTATTACATTATTATAATTTCCTTGTCTAAAATGGATTTCACCACGGATACACCAAGCAATTGGTTTTTTTGCTTTTAACTTAATAGCTTCATTCAAATATAAATATGCTTGTTCGTAGTTATTGAGACACCTATAAGTATAAGCTAAAATACATTTTATGGAATAACTTTGTGGAAAGGTTTTGAGAAATTCTTTACACCAGTTTTCAGCATTTTTATAGTTTTTCTCTTCTAATTCTTTCACTGCATTTTGATATGTTTGATGTTGTTTCTTCGAGTTTCCAACTTGAAATATTGATTGTAAAGATTTATTTGGATTTAATTTAATTGCTTTTGAATTATTCCTTTTCTTAGTTAATATAAGATCAATTTCTGAATCACCTGTATCACTGTCATCCTGTTTATTTGTTGAGCTTCCTATTTCGATTGAAGGTAAAATATAACCAGCTTTAATAAATTGAGAGTATAAGTACTTGTAAATAAAACTTTGCGATAAACATTTAACATCATTATCTTCAATTTTTTCTCTACATTCCGAACATATTTTTTTTTTTAATTTTTTCAAACTATCAACTGATAATATGTGTTGACATTTTAAAATACATATTTTGTCTGTTGGTTCTAGACTAATTGGACAAGTCATTTCATTTGCAATTATTTCTAAAATAATATTACCCGATTTTGATATTTGTTCATTTGTTGAATATTCATTTCCATTCCATTTTCCCTTTTCTTTTCCCTTTTCTTTTCCCTTTCCCTTTCCAATATCACCATATAATAGATTAAAATCATCGGAACACTTACTTCTAACAAATTCTAACAAAATTTTAAATTCTTCTGCATAATCTGCAGTTGAATTACTTTCACTTAACTTTTGAATGTATTGGTCAAAGTCATGATCAATTATTGATAATATTTGGTTATTAATCTTATGTAAATAAACCAATATTTCAATTGCTTTAAATTGAATGAACTTGCTTGGAGCTCTATTAAGTGATTCAATTGCCAAATAATAACAAAGACCATGTATTGATGTTCGAGTAGAATTTTGAATAAGATTTTGTGCAAGATCTAATATTCCAAACCATAAAGTATGTGGTAAAACAAGAGGTTCATTTCCAGCAAGATCATTTAATGAAGTTACAACATTTCTCGAAGTTTCGGATAAACTTGTTAAAATTTTATCAAATTTAGATTGAGTGTCTAAAATAGATTTATCAGCAACATCAATCCATATTTTTTCTAAATAACTCCAAAGATATTCCACTAACACCATCTCTTGAAACTTTTTACTAATGTTTCCAGACAAGTTGAATAGATTTTGTCGAATTATCAACATTTCTCTCCAATCTACATAATAAGATGCTATTGGATATTTAAAACTTAATCCTTTACGTAATTGAATAAGCACCGGCAATAATGAACCAACACTATCTGGTTTGACTCCAGATTTTACTTGTGAAGCAATACTAAATACTGGAATAAGAAAATCCCTAGCTCTTCCCATAATTTCTTGAAACAAAGTTTCATTATCAGGCAAGCTATGTAACGTATCTCGTAAGTGAATTAATAAGAAGTCAATATTATAATTTCGTTTAATAAGAACATTTTTATTAACATTGCATTGTAATCGATTGGATTGATTACGATCATAACTAATATTTCTTCCATTTTGCATTACTCGTGTTGTTGTTTTATGAATCATTGCAAATTTTGCTAAAGAATTATAAGCTTTATCTCGAAGTTCTTTTTTTAAAAGCACCGGAGCAAACAAAATTTTTTCCAATACTACAACCAAAGTACGTAAATGTAACTCTAGTCTGACCACACTATCATTTCCGTAATAATCAAAATTTGTTAAATCCGTTAAAGTTGACAAAACATTACGTAGAATTCCATTCGAAAATTGATTATCTTGGTTTTCAAAAAGTAATTTAAGAGCAAACAAATTTTTTATTTGAGTCAAATCTTTACTACTAATAAGTTCCCACGCTTTTTCATCAGGCGTATTAAAACCATCTTTTTCTAATTTAGAAAGGATAAAATTGATGGATGTATTTTCAAGAATTGACGTGATGAATGTAACAGAGTCACTTAAATTAGTATTAAGTAAAGAACTTCCACTCTATATACATAAATCATAATGTAAGTTATTTATCAAAATATTTCACTTTTACATAAATTTATTTACCTGGTTCGAATTTGCTTCCATTTTTCATTTACCGTAAACCGTTAGTTCAAAAGCGAAAGAATTAGGAAACTAATGATTTTTTATGTAACGTTGTAACGTGTAACAAGGTTTAAATGCGGCACACATGTTTACCTGCATCAGTTGTGTGACAATCCCATTGTACGAAAATTTTGCCAATTCATGTGAATGACAATTGACCGGAACCGGATAAAATAATACCGAACATATTTGGCGAGGAAACGGTTAAAAAAGTAACCGATTTCGCTGCTGCGAATGTCACGAGACATACTGGCTCTGCATGAATAGACTTGTCCAAGAACCAAAGAAGTTTTCATAAATACATGAGACACCTGCTAAGACGTTCATGTAACTTAGTATGCAAAGTGAAAGATTATATGCATGGGTATTGGTTTAGTTGTGAGTAGATAGATATATGTGCGAATTGTATGTAACAAAGTTTCTTATAGCACTAATAAAGCGAGAGTGTTAAAAAAAATAAAATGATTAACACATAAAAAAATCCTATCAACTTATCATAATAACTCTCTTAAAAATGAAGAATTCTAAGAAGTGTAAATTTAAGGAAAAAATAAAAATTATTTATTTTAATTGAAAGAAAGAAAAAATAATTTAACAAGGAAAATAATACTATTACAGTATTGTAATATTTTTTTGTATTGAATCTTATTTATTATTATTTTTCTTGTATGTTAAAAAAAATTGTGCGACTTTCAACTAGTGCTTCGATCCGTATCCGGATCAATCTGGATTGATCCGGATTTTTTTTTTTCGGATATCCGAAATCTGCGGTTTTTCATCCGGTTTATAATCCGGATGACAAATATCCGGTTTGAACCGGGATCCGGATGAAAATAAATATAAAAAAAAATAATTTAAGCAAATTTCTTACATTAAAGTGTATTAAACACTAGGGTAAACATCGAAGATGTTAAATCTGCGGGAAAAAAGTCTTCGGCATCAAATTTTAACGTTAGAAACGTTAAATACTCGTTAAATCCGCGAAATAACATCTCTGACGCTAAAATGATGAAACTTAATGTCAGAGACGTTAAATTCACAGAAATAAATGTTTCCTGAACGTTAAAATCATAAAACTTTAACGTCAATGACGTTATTTCCGCATATTTAACACCTTCACTTAGTTAAATTCTTAATTCCGGCCAAAAATACATAATGCCGGCCAAAACGGGACGAGTTAAGAAAATCATAAAAATTGGCCGAAATTACGAATTTTTGGTCAAAGTTGAAGTGCTAGACCTAGCAATATGTAAAATGACGAAAATATCATCATTTAATAAAAAATTTATGTGATTTGATCCGGATTGATCCGGATGAAATCCGGATTTTTTTTTGTGTAATCCGGATGACGGATTTCATCCGGATCGAAGCACTACTTTCAACATTATGATGTAACATTGTCTTCTGTATTACACAATTCATTTCCTTCTTAGTAAAATCAAATAATTTGTTAATATGGTTAGTTTATTACCATAATTGCGTACTTTCCGGAGTTTCTTTCCTCCTCAAAAAAAAAAAAAAATAAATTAACAAAATTTTAATATTATAGTTAAAATCTTTGTTACATCATAATATACTGCCACGATTATGGATGAATTTCACATTAGTGATGAAGTCTATAATCAAGTAAAAAATTTTCAACGTCTGACATTAACTAATGAACAAGGATTATTAATTAATAAAATTATACCATCTAAATTGTATAATAAATATATTCAATATGGATTATGTGAACGTTGTAAACAAATCAGAACTCATTATACTTGGTGTCAAACTTGTAATTCTCTAATATTTAAAGAAAATTTCAAAAATTGGACAAGTGGGAATGATAATATTGACAAGTTTATTCAAGAATCACAAATAAAAGCTACAGAATATTGGCAAGTATTAGAATGGATAGATTATAGTCAATTTTCCAAAATTAAATATATTGCAAAAGGTGGGTTTGGTACCGTTTATACGGCGATATGGAGAGAAGGATATATCAGTTCTTGGGATAATAAACTCAAAACATGGAATAGAGATAAACAAAATTATCGAGTGGCTTTAAAATGTTTAAATAATTCTCAAATCTTGATACAAGAATTTTCAAAAGAGGTAACGCCGTCTATTTTTTTTTTTTTTTTTAGAAGTGACTAATTTTTTATAAAAAAAAAAAAATTTCACGTCTTACAAATTATTGTTATGATATCTTTAGGTTAAATTTCATTCAGAATTGAATTATCTTCCCAATTACATTAAATGCTACGGCATATCCCAAGATCCTGATACCAAAAATTATATAATGGTGATGGACTACGCTCCTAGAGGTAGTCTTCGAAACTTTTTAAATGAAAATTATCATGATATGAAGTGGAAAGACAAGATACTTTATATTGCTTGGATTATTGATGGGTTGAAAGATATTCATGAAAAAGATATAATTCATAAAGATTTTCATTCAGGGAATATCTTGATAAAGGATGAACATAATTTTTGTATCGGTGATTTAGGATTATGTGAAATAGATGATGAAAAATCCGATAAAAAAGATAAGAAAGTTTATGGAGTATTACCTTATGTTGCTCCAGAAGTATTAAAAGGACAAAGGTATACAAAAGCAGCAGACATTTACGCATTTGGTATTATTTGTCATGAGATTATTACTGGTTTACCACCATATTGTGATATACCACATAATCAATTTTTGGCTTTAAAAATTTGTAGTGGACTTCGTCCACAATCAAAAAATTATCACGTACCTCAACTACTCTTAGATACGATGAAGCAGTGTTGGGATGCAGATCCCTTAAAGCGACCAAATGTGGCGCAATTAAAAAAAATATATTCAAATCTTTTTGTTGGTATAACTGCCGAAAGAAGAGAACATGATCCCTTCTCAAATCAAGAACCTGATGAAATTGGAATTTCCAAACAATGTATTCAGGCAGACGAAATAAATAAAAAAAAGGTTCAAATTAATTCAAAAATTTCGTATCAAACGCACCCACAAGCTGTATATACTAGTAGACTTTTTAATTATAAAAAACCTTCAGTTACTAAAGAATTTGACATTCCAGGTAAAATTGATTTTTCCTAAAAAAAACTAATTGCTCATTTAATGATAAATAAATTGATTATATCTCTTTATTCAGATTCGTTACATTTTGATCTTGATAATTTTGAGAAATGTGATGATGATGATGATGATGACGATGAACCAGAAATTTTAGGTAAAGCAACTAAATATTTTATGATTATTTATTTATAAGTAGGTTTTCTTTACTAACGTATTATATTTCTAAAAAATAAAAGTACCCGAAGATGATAATTATGATACAGGAATTTCAGGTAGCTTAATAAAATTTTCCTTTTTATGTTTTTGAAAATTTAAATATATTAATTAATGAATTTTTTTTTTACAGCATAATAGAAGATGTTATCATTTAAAGATTTATCCATATTCATAATTAAGGCTTTCCATATTTAGTTTAACGTCCTTCTCCCTCTCTAACTTTGAAATTTCACAGCGTCCATAAAATTGTGTGGTACCGGAATTTACCGAAAAATTTCCAAAAATTTAATATGTTTAATGTTTGTTTAAATTATCCTCTCCTTCAAGTTTTTTTTGCTAGAAAGGACATTTAAACTAATTATTGATGAATCACAAGTGTTTATTATTCATTAAAGCGATATGTCTTACTGCACTCGATTACCAAAAATTAGTCGATAACCGTAATAATCGATAAAGATAGGAATTCTTGGTTGTTATTCAATTATTTTAGTTAGTAAGTTATAAGTTATTTTTTTAATTATACCTATGTAATAAAGTAATATAGTATTTGAAAATAAGCGTCCATTTTTAATGAAAATTCAGATCAAAATTTTATAACGTGTGATAAAATAATCATAATTTACCAGTTTTTCCCCTCCGACTTAACAATTCACAAATCATTTTATACAGTGAATACAGTAACAGGTAAATAACCTTATATTAATTATGATTATATTAATTATAATATTACACTATTGAGCAATTCTTAACTATTATTTTGTTTATAAGGAATTTTTTCAATCGATATTTAAGACATAATTTGGAAGACTTATTTTCCTCATCATTAGGAAATCAATCAAAATGTGACGACAAAATAATAAATGTATATTTTCCTAAAAAATAGATTTACCAAAAATATCATTAATTGTTGTGCATAATTGACATTTAATTTACAGCTTTACGAAAAAAAAAAATATAATATATAAGGCATAAACATGACGCGGCTAGTTATATATTTTTTTTTTAAAAAAAAAATAACCATTTATTACCGTATAAATTTAATTAAAAATGGTTAAATACTTTGTCAATAGAATAATTATAGAAACATTGAGTGCTAAAACACGATTATAATCAAATTACTAAATAAATTTAATAAGTCAATTTTTAAAATTGTTATTCAAATATATTATTCCTTTCTTTATTTTTTGAACGTATATATATCATACAAGTATTAATTTATATTACAATATATTGATGTATAGAACATATATATATACTGTACCTATTCGCAATATTCCAACATTTCATAAAATTAAAAATTCAGTATAGGATAAAAATATACATTATTTTATGATAATCCACTACTAAATTTTATAATATTTGCAAGATCCTTAAAGATATAAGTATTACACTAATTGACCAAGACGTTCACGCAACTTGCACATTGATCGAGCTTCGTCGGTATTTCACTACTCGAATGTGAAAATAATAAATCTGTAAGAGTAAAAGCACAATGTTTTAGCAAATATTAGAAAAAAGATTGCAATACCATATTTTTTTTAATTTGAATATTGACTATTAGCACTTATGGTTGTATACTATAACATTAAATCATTTATAACAAATATTTACATTAAATCTCATTAATGATCAAAATAATATCTACAAAAGATGTAAAAGATATTATTATTAATTAAGATAATCTTAAATGACAAGATACAGGATTACATCGCAAAATTCGCGGTCACAAAACGATGTTACTGTATCCGATTCAATTTTCAGTATCAGATTTTTATTTATTATTTCAAAATATAAATGCATGGCATATGAAAGTTTCATAAATATGTGAGTAATTACCTAATAATATTATTATTTAATGTATTATAAAAAATAGTTACCTTTACTGATATTTGTATAGCAGTAAAAAAAATTAACACTTAACAACCTAATAATTATTATACAAAAAAAAATCTAACAAAATTTAATATTTATAACTATAGTTAAAAAAGCCAAATTTATGATTAATTTATAACTTATAATATTTACTAAGTTAAATAAAATTATCATGATAATATTCAGCAAATTAAATGAAAGAAAATAATTTAATAAATTGACCAAAAAATAATATTTAACATAAAATCGCTGATAGAGCTGAATTGCTTTAAATACTTGGAGTAATAAAAATTATAAATATAATAGTTGATTTCTTATCCCATGACATAGTAAATTTTAAATACATTTATTTTATAAATATGGCAATTATCTATAATCATAGAGATTAGTTTCAGTTATATATAGTTAAAAATTTAACAGTTACTATCCTTTAATATTTCACCATTTTTTTGATTTATTTTAAGTAAAATTAATCTTTAAAGGATTATAAATTAGTCAATATTTGCAAAAAAATGATCATGAGAAAGAGCAACAATCAATTATTCATCTCATTATTAAAATTATTATACAAAACTGATAGTATATAAAATTAAAATTATAACATAGTAATAATCATTATGTATTAGATATCCTATGATAAAATCAATAATCAGAAAAGTAAACATTTATTGCTAAAATATTATGCTTCGCAACGAAATTTTCATTTGCTAAAAAAGTAATTATTGGTGGATACATGAATATCCGCTAACTACATCAACCCTAAAATTCACTTGTAAAAATTAATTATCCATGAGTCATAATTGGATGACTGATGTGGCACATTTAATAGATGGATTCAACTCCCTTTTCATCTGTAATTAGCACTAAACCACTATTAGTTATTTTTAACCATATAATAATTATGAACTTTGCATTAAATCAATGTTATTTAAATATAATGTACATAAATGCACAATTGATGAATGATGACTTATAAGGACATGCTGTTATTGCTGTTGGAGGTAAACGCATTCTGGTACACTCTACAGATTGGATGAGTGTAGCGATGATACCAAGTGTTACACTTAGAATACTTATAATTTAATTACAATGATTTCTTCCTAGTATTGATATGTTCAAATTATTCATATATTAATTATAAGATATTAATTAAGTTAACCAGTTGGATATCTTTTATTATTTGCATTATATATATAAGAAATTATGGTTGTAAAATATATCTCTTATTTTAATATTAGTATTTTAAAATATTCCATTCATTAAAAGGGTTCATAGATGTATAATAACAAGAGAAGTGTTTGGAGACGCAAACATCTGAATCAAATCAGGCTTTGGAGCTTGAAATGTAAATCTGATGATATCTGTCTTGAAAAGAATTTGGGAAATGCTGTCAAAATCAGCTTAAAGAATCTTGTACCATATAATAGAATAACTCGTCATTTCTAAAACTTTTGCATTAAGATTTTATATTTGTCCAAATGAATGAATAAGACTCTTTTTTTTATGGAATAAGTACATATTTATTAAATCTTGAATTAGATTAGAAATATTTTTAAAATATGATTGTCATATTTACATATAGTATTTATGAACTTGATGTTGGCCTTTGTTTAATATGATGAATAAATGAATTGACAAATGTATTTATTTCGAATGGATTGTTTAAAAAAGAAGCTAGATTACAACAATAAAAGTTTCAAAGAGCTTATATGTGAACTTCACATATTTTTTACAACCAATTTTTATAACTATCTGATATTTAGAATCACTATGAGCCTATGACCAATGGATCATCCACTGAATTCTCTGACGCCCATCATCAGTAATTTAAAAGGTATGAAACAATTTAATAGAGCATGAATTAACGCGAAATCACTAAGGCAACACAAAACAATGAGAAACATACTGTAAATTACAATGATTCTAGTCGTTTATTGCATTATTCTAGTAATCCATTTATTAACTAGTGCGCGTTTTTAATGTATTTTACATTACAATGTTTATTTATACGATGTTCTCTTCTATAAAAGAATTAAAAAGAACTACTCTGAGCATCCTGCATAACCGATTTGAAACCCTTTAGGTCCTATACTTATCCCCCAACTATTATATTGTGTACCCAAAAACTCCGTATGCAGTATTTCGTGTATTTCAACTAGTAATATCATCAAATTGGACGTTTTCACTAAAACTATTTGAAAAATAAGTAAAAAAAAAAAAAATAAAAATAAAAACAATTAAAAAAATGTTTAAAACATTTCTATTAAAAAAAATAAAAATAAAATAACAAAGTTTCGAAGTTAACTTCAAAACATACTATCCAAAACCAAATTGAATTAAGTGAGATCTTATAAAAAAAAAAAAAAACGTAAAAACGTTAGTGACGTTTCTTCAAAGAAAAAAAAAAATGTTTTCACAACGAAACTTACCCGATCCTTAGTGTCAAAGCCGAATGATATCTACAAAAAAAAACAAATAAGTAAATCTTTTTTTTTTAAAAAAAAAAGTTTCCAAAATGTTCGAAAACTTATTTAAGGACTTAAATGCTTCGAAAATTGGAACCGAATACCTACAAAATAAAGAAACGATTAAGCAAAATAAAATTTTTTCAACTTTTTCTCAACGTTAAATGAAAAGAATTTAGCAAAAAAAAAAAAATCTCCCTACCAAAAATCCGAATCTACAAAAAAAAAAAGAAATAAGAAACGTCAATACAAGTAAACTTCAAATTAAAAATTAGCAATAGTTGATATTAAGATATCGTACTGTAATTTTGGCAAATTTACGTTAATGATGCAACTTTCATTCTCCTATATCACAATAATTTCCTTTTTATACTAGACTACCCCTGTTTACTTCCTTCACCAACATAGTAATTTTTCCTAAAACTTATGATTTTACTTCAAGTGACGGACTTCAAAGGTATCCATTTTCCTAATATATAAACTTTTTTAATCTTCAATATTAAAAGAATAATAGTGTATTGTGAGAAATTTATTTGTTAGTGTTACGATCATATATTTCATTAAAGAAGGACAGACGGAAAAAGTTTTCAGCCCACTAGAAAAAATTGCAGTCAAATTAATCTTAAATACCAATTGTTTAAAAGAGATAAAATTTCGATCATATTTTTTTATTTAATAAAACGATGGATTTTATTATAAAAATAATAATAATAAAAAAAATAACAAATTTCAAGTAATTTAATAAGCTAAAAAGTTACTAAGGTAATAAAGATGCAGAATATAAAATATTGTGTACGTAGAGAAATTAATTCATAAGTATTTACTCAAAACCAGTTTGTATATTAATATTCTTATTGAATGTAAAAATAATATTTAAGAGAGTATGCGTCTTGTGTGTTTGACAATATGGTATGAATGAAAAATCACCAACGTTCAAATTTTGTCCTTTAAAAAAGTAATCTTGCCAATCATCTTGTACAATCATAGTCGCACCAATATCACCGATATTATATGGATGTGTGATAATTTTGGTATGTCGGAAATATCCAGATGGGTCCATAAAATCTCCAGTCATTGAAATCATTTTTTGTGCTTCCATAAACATTTCACGACGTTGATTTCTCTCATATTCCATTATATGTGCACCAAAGACTTCCGTGATCCAATTCATTGAAGTCATTACATGAACAGTATCATTTGCTGAACATGCTCGAAGCAACTTGTGAAAATCACGAGCGTAAAAGTAATCACAAATATTGCTCCAAGATATTGTCCATGGATTTAATCGACGAATCGAGGTTAACAGCTCGGGATTATCATTGTTGACAGTTTGGAAATGCAAATAAATTTCTATTGCCTTAGCTTTTCCTGCAGGTGGTGATAACCATGTACAAGCTTTTGTGGTTCCGTCTTCAAGGTAATTGTAAAGCGCACTCAGGAAGGAAGTCTCTTTACGCTTATATTTGGGCAAAATGGCATCCATTGGCATCATTTGAAACATAAATTCACTTGTTGAATGTGGAGAGATTCCATCATTACAATTAAACATTGTAATACTTGCGATTAAATTTTTTTCTTGTTGATCATCCATAAGCGGAAACTCTCCAGTAAGGATATGTCGTGCGACTTGAACACGATCTCGTGGTTCATTAAGGTTAGCAATAATAGAAAGCGTACCATCTTCTGAATTAAAAGTTTCTACCCAGAGTTTATGCGCCTCTTGTCGTGATTTTGGTGCTTCAATTGACTCTCTCCAATGAGAAATTAATGATCTAACTTTTGGATGAATCTCGTTCTTCATGGGATTAGGCGGTTTATTATTTGGAGCATTTCCATATTGTAAGACAACATTAACAGCGGTCTCAAAATGTTTTAAAGTTTCCATCGTCCATACAGTAGAAAACCAAACTTCTATGATAGACCGAATTGGTGCTTTTCCTATCATCATTTCTTTTATCACATTTGTTTTTGCCACAGCGTAAACGGATCCTTCATAACCAATGAATTTATTTGGTTGAGGTTGAGCCGCAGAATGAATGTTTCGTATCATTTTAGCCCTTAAAAGTAAATCTAAATCTACAAATCCAACGGCGACGTGAGTTTTTCCTTGATCAAGTGATAATCTTACTTTTGGCATGTTACTGAAACTTAGAGCACCTCTTCCTTTATCCCCAACATATGGATTTTTTGTTTTCTTGGTGAAAATGTCACCATATTTCCTTGGAGACGTAAGAAATTTAGTAAGATTTTCTGATAATTCACCCCATCTTTTCTCAAGATTTTTAGGATCTGATATTTTAACAATATTGTTATTTAAAAATTTTTCAACGAATTGAAGAGCTTTGAATGATGACCTAGCATCATTAAGAAACTTAATTTGATCATTTTCTTGTGGATACTTTGTAGCATATTCTTTTCCGAAATCAGGTACGTTCCAATTCTCCTGGATCGTCATATCCGCTAAAGTCTCTGTTATTTCAGAAAACAATGAACCGGATGCGATATTTGACACGGCAACTTCATTTTTTCCACAAGACTTTTTATGAATTTTCCAATCTTTTATTTGGCATCCTTTAGAGCAATAATACGTTTTATGACATCTTGAACATTTGGTTGTAGTAAGTTTCTGACATACGTTGCATATATTCATCATGTATTTTTCTTTTATTGAATTTATAAAATATAAAAGAAGGAAAGAAGGTTTAAAAAGACCGTTATATATAAGGACACAAGAATAACGTCATATAAGGAAATTACTTTAATAAAAGAAAATTCCCACAGAGTATTAAAAGTTTGGCTAAGTAAGTTTTAATAAGAATAACGTTATGTATTTGATAAAGAAAATTCTCAGGTTACTCAGTGACACCGTCTTTGTTTACAAGAAAGAGAATCGACAGAAATACATATTAAGCAATAAAGACTACAAATTTTATTTCATACCGAAATAGGTAATTATCATGACGGAAATAAAATATATGGCGTTTTTTTGTAACTTTATAATTTTCATGGTTTATCACTTCCAAAATCATTTTTTTTCATGAGAATAATTTAATTTTGATTTTTATATATCAATTGATTACCTCATATATTTAATTACTTACATAATGTGTATGTACAGTATATAATTATTAACCATTTAAATAATTACGTGATACTATTTGCTTTCCTAATTATAGTTTAAGTTAAATGATTCTGTTGAATTATAATTATCAATTTTGCATTACATATTGTTATTATTTTGGAATTTATTATATGTTTGAGGATTGGTTCGAGATTTGGATTTGGTAAATTTAGCATAGTGTCAAAACTATATGCCTGCGGATTGACGTAGTCAGCTCTGGATGATCGGAAAAAAATTAATCTTTTCATTTTATTTTTATATTATTTTATTTTATACTAATGAATGTATACAAAGTAAAATAGCTACATAATAATGAGGTCGTATACATTAATAACTTTATAAAATCGCTTACGAAGAATGATAAAAAAACAATCAAAACTAAACGCAAATATGGGAGGAAAAAAAAAAAAAAAAAAAAAAAAAAATAATCGGAGTATATATGAAAAGAATAAAACTAGCTAAATTAAAATAAATTTTTTCATTGCAACTCGTATCGATCAAACAAATATGATTGTGGCTTATTCACTTACGATGATGTTAATGAAATATGAAATATCTTTTTGTAACATAATTATACAAAAAAAAAATCTCACGAATATAAGCCGATCTTACTCTTTTTATGGTTTATCACCTCTTAGATCATTTTTCATGAGAATAATTTAATTTTGATATTTATATTTTTAATTACTTACATAAGAGTATAATTACGTGAACTATTTGTTCGTACCTGCTTTCCTAATTACACTGAAATTATAATTATTTAATTTTTATATTATATTTTATTGTTAATTTTGGAATTCATTATATATTGAGATTCACGTTTAGCTCTATCATGTGATCATCGGTCGGCGAAGTGACGTATTCAACTCCGGATGATCATCGCGAATATGTCACGTATTTACAATAATTATATATATGTTGGGCTACCTTCTAAAAGGTAACTAGGAACTGTAAAGAATTAAATAAGGATAAAGTGGTCTGTAAAGAATTAAATATTAGATAAAGTATTCAAATCATTTTTTAATCCTCAATCGTAATAAACATTCTATAGACATGGAATCATAGTATATAAAATTATTAAATAATAAAATGAGCCATAAAACCTATAATAAATTAATAAATTTACGAAGATAATAAATGTACAAAGATAATAAAATTTACAAAGATGATTTTTTTTTTCTTTTTACACATTTCTATTCTCAACCCTTTAAATCAGTTTTTAATTTCTCTAATTTAAGTTGAAATTTTTCAAATTCATTATCCCACAATTTATTAACATCATTAATTCCACCAATTGAATTTTTATCCTTAAACCTTCTTATCAAATATTCTATATTATTACTAAAATCATTATTTACACTCTTAAAATTTTCAATACTCATTTTAATATTATCATCATCATAATTATGATAATCCCAAATTGAAAATCTATCAAAATCTTTTTCTTTAAAAATAAATTTTGCAAATGTGGATTTCTTTTCAAAATCTTTACAAATAGCACTCTTATTATCATCTTTTCTTATATTACACCAATCTTCATAATTTTGAGGTCGACCAAGATAATAAATATATTTCGGTTCAGGCTCTGGTTTCCAAAGATGAAGTGGATATAATGCTTCATAATTCGCTATATGATTTGCCTGATATTTTAATAAAATTTGTCTACTTTTATCTGTTACTTCTTGATATACTCCACTAAAAAAGATAAGCAGCAATTAAGTAAATGAGAATAACAAATGAATTTATGATCCCAAAATTAAAAACTTACCTCATAAAAGCGATCAACATATTTTGTAAAATAATTACAAGAAATATACTACCAATACAAGTATATAAATCAACAGCCCAAAAATCAAACTCATCTTTTTGAACCCATTCATCACTAGTCCAAAAATATGTGGCCATTATTGCTCTAGAAAAAGATGTAAATGGATTATCACTGGATTTAGGATCAAAATCAGCTTTAAGTTTAACATCAAGTGTTTCATTTGTTAAAGAATTTGTAGCAACTCCACTATACGTAGAATCATTGGTCTTAATATTTACAGGATTTCTGAGCAACACAAACCTACATAAATAAAACAAAGAAAACTTAAATACAGTATATTGAAAAAAAGTGAATGAATTAGTCTCCATACATACATTGTGTGCGCAAACGCTAATATCACAACCGACATAAACAAAATGAATGGAAATATGGTTTTGATGATGATATTGACATAATAAATATAAATACCAACATCTGTCAAGAAAAAAAAAATGCTAATTAATCATATGTCAATTACATTAAAAAAAATTAAAAAATAAAATCTTATATTTTACATGGTATTAAACGGAAGTAAAATATCTAAATTTTTAAATTGGTTAATTAATTTTATATAAGGATTTAAATAATAACTGAATTTAAGAGCTAAAATTACCAATTCAATCCAGACCAAGAAGACTGAGAATGATATCCACACATTTAATCCAGTATCAATTTCCTTAGCACTCGCAAAACCATCAGAAACTTGAAAATCTTTAAGCATTATTGACATTATTGTTACAGCAAATGTAATTGAAATTATATCTAAAAAATTAAATATATCATTGAGATATCTTTTATATCCATGATAAAGAAACTGTGATACTTCAGTAGCGAATAGATAAATTGCCAAATAATAGAATATAATAATAAGTATAAATAAAAAAGTTTGATTAATGATAATGCTATGATCTAAATATGACCAACTAACTAACGCAAAACAAGTGGCAAAAACAAAAAACCGAAGAAACAAGAAATAGTAGAAATTTCTTGATTTTTGCCAACGAAAATTAATGACCGCTTCAATCGCTGGATTGTCATAAATAACATCATTCCCATATAGTACCATCCTAGAAAAAGGGCTTAATTTATTCTCATCATTTCGACAAATTTTATACCATCGTGGTATGAACAGAAATAAAATAATGTTAAATATTATATTATAGAAGTTATACTCCTCTTTTTCATCTATAATTTCATTTATAGTAAAACATGGAAGAGGAACTACTCGCAAAGCTACTGGTTTAACAAACTCAAATTCTTGATTTTTACATTTATTAGACCTTAGTTTATCTATTCCAAATGCTCTGAATTTGGTATGATCATGACTTGTTAAGTGTTCTGTTGGAATAATTTCAACAGATTCTTGAGTTTGTCCTACAAAGCATTCCTTAAAAAATAACTTTTCTGTGTAATCGTCTATGTTACATGTAAGAAATTATTTTAGAAATTTTACAAACTATCTCTGAATGAAATAAATTTAGAGTTAAAAAAAAAAACAAACCATAGTTATATTTAAATAATAAAGGAATTGCTTTAGAAACAGTACACATCCAACCCGCACAATCTGTTGCGTTCCTAGAATAATATTCCAAAAGATAAGCAACAATGGCCGTGTCCTTAGCTTCCCGACCTATAATAAAAAAATTGTGGCAAATATTGTCGTGTCATAATTATAATAAATGTAGAAATCTACCTTTACAATGATAAATTGCCAATTCCATGTTATTTTCTGGCTTGGCTACATTATTATCTTTTATTAGCCTTTTGTCAAAGTCAAGGTCATCATCTCTTAAAAACTTTTTGCTTGGCCATGGTTTATTACTCGGTATATGTCTGAGTTCATTATGAACAATTTTATTCCCAATGGCTTCTTCATTTCCAAACAATACATATTTTATTAAATCATCACAGTCACTAAGTATTAAACTTTTCATAATGTCGTGTCGAACATCCAACAATTTAAAATTTTGTGGCTCGTGTTTAACAAATTTCCAGACTATAAGTTTGATGTAGGTAATCAACTCTTCATACTTTTTCAAAAAGAAATATTAATGAACTGCCTAAAAATGTTAAAAATAAATAAAGTTTAATCAAAACCTTTTAAATAACCTACATTGCGTGATCTGGTATAGCTATCTACAAGACCTTGCTTTTTACAACGTTTGTTAAGATGTTCTAATGCCTTGCAAGCATGTTTTACTGCACGAAATTTTCCAATAATGTGTTTTCGTTCAATTATGTTTTCTAGTATTTTCACCTTTGAATTATTATCGTTATTCACTTTATTTATTACCTCTCGTCTTTGATTTTCTTTCTCATTTTCATCTATATCTTTTTCATTAATCTTTTTTAAATCTTCTTCTATTTTATCTATTTCATTATCTTCTTCCAGTTTTTCCTTATTTTTTCTTTCATACCAATAGACCTTTAAATAAAAATCCGTTAATTTGTCATGTACATCATCATTCAGTCCACGTTCAAGCCTCTCAACTCGTAGTTTTGTTTTTTCACCTGCTTGATATAATGGAGTACGACTAGTCCATATATATTCAAGAAATGGTTCTCCTTTGTTAGGAAGATTATCTTTGTTTTTACTATCTTTGATTTGATGCCAAATTTGAATGGTGGACCTTCCAACGATAACTTGTAATATTTCCTTTTTAGTTCCTTTTTTACAATGGTAAAGAGTAAAAGTTTTTCTTTCAAATTTTTCTTTTACCCATGGTTCTATGTTATTAACATTAATTATTGGCTCGAGGTCAGGAAAGTTGTCAATTGGAGCAAGATATTTCTTTTCTTTCTCTTTGATCTTTTCCCCTTTTAGTTTTAGCTCAACTTTTTTAAGGACTGACGAAACATTTCCACAATGATCTATCTGTAAAATATTTCCCGAGGTTTTAGTTAAACGAGCGTCGAAATTCTTTATATTATCAATTGAAAAATTGTCAATTTTTATTGATTCAACTTTATCTGTTTTATATAAATCCCAAATTAAAAACTTCAGTTCTTTTTTGTCTTCTTCCTGATCTTTTTCACTTCCCGGTTCTTTACCTATAATAAGTAATTTTTCATCACTATCTATAAATTCTAAAAAAAGTATTCTTTCTATCTCATTAAATATTTTTAATGCGATTTGTAAACCGTTTTCCATATGATATAAACTACAAAATAATGTGAAATTAACGATGTGTAATGAAACTTTACTACGTTATTTAAAAATCATAAAAAATTATCAAAATAACAATTACTTGACAATATTAGTTCCTCGAGTAAAACAAAGTTGCGACCTATTAATTGTAAAAATATTACGGTTCACAAAATTATATAATTCATCCTCCTTTACGGACCTTTTCGCAGTAGTTTCTAATCCCATTTCTGCAAGATTATAAACTAAAAAATAGATACAAAAATCATTAATATATTTTAACATTAATTTATGTCGTTACAGTATGTTTACCTTCAAGTATTTGAAAACCTTTTTTGTATCGTGTAACCAAAAAATATTTATCGGAGATACATGAGAGAAGTATTTTCATGCAACCATTGTTTGTATCTGTATACCAATTATTTAATTTGCGTTTTATAATTTGTGGATATTCAAATTTTTCACCCAATTTAAAAGTATCATAATTATTGCTAAATTCAAAATTATGTATTCCACGAAAATTCAATATTATAAATCTTCTTAGTTTAATATCGTGTGATTTATTTTTATTGTCTTCACTTGAATCTTCTATAAATTTACATATTCCTGAAATGTTGTTATAATAACAACGACGAGTCACATCGTTAAGAACATAAATTCCATTCATTCCTTCGTCTACTATACTTTTATTTAGTTCAATACGATAGATAGCGATTCCTTTTTTACTTTCATCATCTCGTTCAGGTGTTTCATCACTTTTAGATTCCAGTGATACATCGATTGATGCATCTTTATCTTCATATACGCTAGGTTGAGGCGAATATTTAAATTTCGATTTATCATTATCTTTTATATTCTCATCTGTTCCTTTCATCATATCCTCATTAATGTTTATGCAAGATATGGCGATAAGAATAAAATACCTGTTATCATTCTTGTACATGTTTAAGATATCAAAAGACCACCTAAATTTATCATTCTCTTTATTTTCTTTCGAATCACTATTCTTGTTTCTTGTTGTCTTTCTATCATTGTCTGATGGGCTAACGTCGTTATCAACAAATGGACGAGGCTTGTAATTTATATCGTAAAGATAATCAACAGTAAGGTCATCCTTTATTTTAAAATAAGCTATTGCTTTATCGATCTCGATGGATCCTTCATCTTCATTTTTATTGCTGTAATTAACCTTTTTTTCCTTATCGAATATAAATCGACGATAATCGGTGTTTTGTAATATTTTGATCCGAAGGTTTGCTATTTATTTATTTTTTTAAAAAAAGTCAAAAATTTAAGTTAAGATCTTATAATAATTTTATTAATACCGAAATTTATTTACCCGTATCGAATGTAACAGCAAATTTCCCATCTTGACTGATTTTAATCCGATAATTTTCCTTCTTCTTAGTGCAATCATCATTTACATAATCTTCTTTTTCACCCGTAATTTCAATCCGATGATCTTTAAACTCATAATAGTCACTCATGTTTTTGATAAATAGTGTTTTATTTGATAATTCGAGAAAAGACGAGAGAAATAAAATCCGGGAAAGAGCTCTATTTATTTTTTTTTTTAAAAAAAAATTATTTGATCAGCAGTAATGGCAAAATTGGAAAAGATCTACTGTACATGAAAATTTTTATTGTAATAAATAAATTAGTAAATTAATTACTTTGAGCAGGTATGTTTAACCAAATAATGACAATAATGAAGAACTAATGTACAATTTGTGCGAAACTTAATTTTCCTTTCCTCCCAATCATAATTTTTGATAAATATTAAAGTTCAAACTTAATTTATTATTAATGAATAAAATTTGGAATTTGTATACTTTGAGGCTGAAAACCTTTATTTACACGGACAATTTTGGTATGGCTTTTTGTAACCATTGATGCATAAATAAATTCCCGAACGCCGTTTACAATAATAGACGTTATTTATAATGAAAATTCTATTATACAAAAAAAAATTATCCGGATTTATTTATCCGATTGAATCCGCCGATCACTTCTGCCGCAGTTACAATCATTGTTCAATAGAACAAAATAAACTGAGTTCAATTAATCCCAAAACATAATTAATTTTTATGTTCATTCATTGTAATTCCTTTTAACCAATTATGCTCATGCATGTTAAGGTAAATCACCAAAATAATTACATCATACCCAGTTTACGGACATATGGTCACATGATAAATTAAAAACCACTAAAATTACGCCACCTGACTAATAAATTAATTATAAAATTCCTTGAAATCTTGCCCTTACACTGCCAGTGATGATTATCACATAATAGGTAAAAATTATGACTTTAACCAGAATTAATTTATTTATTTTTTATTTTTTTTTAAGAAAAAAGTATACAAAAAAAGATTATAAAATTAATAAAATGAGCTAAAAAACTTATTCAAAGAAACATTCATTAAATTTAAAAATGCTTATTCGGTAAGCTAATAATACACTTATATACTGATAGATGTAAACATTAATAGTTGTAAAATAATACTGTACATGATATGTGATTAGTTTAACCTTGTATTTTTGAAATAATGAACTGGTTCTTGCGTAATGACATCTGTTTTGTATGAACTCATTATTACATTAGCTTTGTCAAAAAAGAATTATTCTAAATTTTCTTTATTTTCCCATTCTAATTTGTCTTTGATAAATTGAAAAATCTTTTAAAATTAGAAAAAGAAACAAGCGGTCCCTCGAGTGAAACTTGTGATCGCTGGAATAACCATGTGATGAGTGTGGCATAGTAACTGATATTTATCACGTGACACATGATAAAATGCAACTTCATGACATGATAATGAATTTAATGTTAGGAGGATGGTTACACATTTTTATCGTTGAACTCTTTCCAGAGTCCAAAATTTTTGAAGAAAGTTTCATGGCCTTCTTTCACTTTTCCTATTATGTTACACCATAAAAAGTGCCTACCAATGAGGAAAGAGTTCGACAACAATATTTGCGCCTCCTGACGTCAAAGGGCAAATGTTGGTACATAAATATTTTCACCTCTTTTAACGTTCATTATCACCTTTTTCTTAAATATTATTTTTCACCTTATATAAATAACGTTACTTTACCACCTATCATATCAACTTGGAGTTGATAAAAATAATTTCTTTTTCTTTTTTCACTTTTTTCACTTTAAAAAAATTTTTCTCTTTTTTTCTCTACCACTATGTCACTTTCAAAAATTTCCTCTTTCCCTATCGACAAGGAATTTCCTGTCTCTGTCAGGATTACTCACTTTCACATGACCAAACCAGACATTAGAGGTGCCAATAGTATATACGAATTATACAGAAACTGAAGTTTCTTTTTGAGTTAGATCGTGTTGATCCCCTCACCAATCGTCTTACTTTATCATTACACACTAATGACAAACATGTGTTGCCTATCTATATTCCTTTTAATTCAAGTTCACGCCTTTCTAATATGAAATTTCGTATTTCACTTTTACTCACACGTTTTTTTCAAATACAAAAAGTGATTCCATCTCGTATACAAAAAAAATATTTTACCTTTATTAGAAACAAACTTTATGATGGACTCACCTTTATTGACAAATGGCGTTCCTTAAAGAACCAATAAAACCATTATACCCAAACTTTTTTTGTTTCACATACAAAAAGTATCGTTTTCACTTTGGAATTTATATTCCTTGTTCTTATTTCTTACCTAACTCTAATACCCCCTGTCATATCCCCATACCATATGTTATGTCTTATAAGAATGGCTTGTTATGACAGGGATGTTGTCATCATCAAAAATTTATTTCTAAATATACTTCTAATTCAGATATTCAACCCAAGACACCTGATTTTCAACGTTTAGATGCTATTCGCAACACACATTTTCGTTTTACCACACATTTTCAAGCAAAAGTTATCAACCGTCAAATTGGCATAGAATACAACACTTATATCTCTGTCAACAATGTTAAGAAAACCAACATGACTAGCAAATATCATCATTTCACTTACATTAAACATTATACCTCATGGAAGCTCATACCGCCAGAATCTGGTGCTTACCACCCAGCAACCCTTAACCGTCAAGAAAAATGTAAAGATCATCTTTATTGTCATGTTATTTCTATCAATTTCGAGTTACAATGGTCTGAAATAATTTCAGAATTTAAAAATAGTTTCAGATGGCACCATTAATTATTACCCAATATTAATACACCTAAAAGGATGTTTTAATTCTATAATTGACATGAAAAGAAATGTGATCAGTAAAATCTTAACATAAGGAAGGAACATAACTGATTCCTCCTCCAGAATCAGCAGACCTTAATCAAAGAATTTCACAATAAACATGCACATGCAAAGATAGGAGTATAGTGTATATTTCACAAGGGCACTCCCTTAGGTTTGACATGCTCTTCTTCCCCATAAGGCCGTAGCAGTAATAGGGCGTAGCATATTTACGTCAGCATTCAAATACTAACCTTTAGAAACACTAGCACATTTTGGATTATCTTGATTTCTTTCACTGATGCACTTTGTTTATCACTAAATGTTAATTCTGATTATCAATGCCAAAAAGGACTCGAGTCTTTGCCAGTACTCTAGGTATTTAGGTTTACGTGAAATGACTGATAATATGATAATAAAAATAATATTAGTCTATCATTAGTAAGGACAAGAGCTCATATTGATGGTTAGTTATACCTGAAATAATCCAAAAAAAAGGATGAAATGGATCGTGTATTTTTGGCAGGTAGGGTATCAGTGCGAATGGTTTCAGCTGGTGCAAAATTATTTGTCATTTGATTTGCGCGAAAATGACTTTTCATCTTACTAGCCATCCAAAGATTCAAGTCCTTATAGTTAATAGGATGAATAAGAAACTTTAGATGATCAATATTATCAATAGTGTTATTATCATAAATGTCAACCATAAAAATATTAATCTTTCCTAGAAACAAAAATCTAATAACACTTTTATTTCTAGGAGTAAAAAGTTAAATTGAATATACAAATGAGTTAAATGGATTAGAGAAATAAGTTTTGAAAAAATTTTAGAAAGTTTGGAGGTATATATATTTCTTTTGAATCCATAACTAGTAATTTGCACATGAATTTTTCGGTCATATAAAAAATGTGGCTTTTTACAGACTTTATACTAATGTACAGATACTGTTTTATTGAAATATTTTCAAATGTCATTACATAAGTTTCTGCATTAGTAATATATACTTTTTTGGGAATTTGAAAAATTTTCATTAAGTGGTACTGATATTAAAATTACATCAGTTTCTTTTTTTTGTATTAGTAACGGACTAACGGACTTCTAATGCACAATATACTTTGTTAATCTTATTGATCAGAAACATTTAAAATACGTCGGTATATTAAAATTTTACTATCATCAAGTTTTTTAAAAAAGCATATCTGAGACCAAAAAAAAAATATTTACATCATAGTATTAAATCTCTTATCTATTCAATCAGCACAAATTATACCGTTGTACTTGCGGTCATATTTGCTGCTATTCTATTTTCCGCGCATATAATACATTTGTATGTTGACCACGCGTGTATAGAGTCATTTAAATTTGAAAATTAATTTTCTTTGTTATTTTTAATAGTTTGTTATAATAAAATAAATAAATTTAATAGTTTCTTTAAAATTTAAAATACGTAATATATGTTATAATAAAATAAATAAATTTAATAGTTTCTTTAAAATTTAAAATACGAATCCATACATAAACTAAAAAAATTCCTGTGTAACTGTAAGCATATATTTATACAGGTTAATCTAAATTTTTGAATTGCGCAACGGGTAATTTGATCTATTCCATTTTTTAGTCGGATTTTGAATTGCGCAGCACAGCGGCTGATATAGTATATGTATATGGATTTGATCGGCAGATTCTAATTATAATTAGATCGGATAATTTGATCGGTCATGATTACTAATGTATAAAAAAATTTCCCGTTAGCCAATGTTTCCTAATACTAATAAGAAATAGTTCATTAGTAATTATAACAATAGATCACTTAATGAAATTCTTTTAATATAATAAAAAAATAAGTGTCGATCGGGAGACGTTTAGATTAGTCCGTATGAATTAATTTTGAATTGTGTGACTTGCGCCTGATCTAACCTGTTTTTGGTAGCTTAGTCGGAAGGTTCCATGTTTGCATGGACAATTTGATCGGACGATTTGATCAGCAGATTCCAGGTATAAAAAAAATGTTATCCCCGTTGGCAGATGTTTGCTACGCAAACTACATTATCTTTAGTAATATAGCAGTAGATCACAATGAAATTCTTTTTTTTTTCTAATTACTTTTCGATATTTAGCATTTGACTAATACTAATAAATATGATAAATAATGTCAACTCATTTTAGTAATCACGAGAAATTTTTTTTTTTTTTTGTAATAGATGGATTTTTTTTCAACGGTATAGCGGAGTTTTTTTTTTTTTTGACGGAAATCTTTAAGAATGAGATGAGGAGGAAAGAATGAGAAGGAAAGGGGAAGTGATGTATGTAGTAGAAGGGGAAGTGATGAATTAAATAGCGAGAAGTGATGATCATAATAGAAGGGAAGAGAAGAATGAGATGGTAGGGGGAGTTAAGAACAAAATGAAGAGAGAGTTAGGAATGAAATGGGGGAATGAGACGTAAGGGAGATTTAAGAATGAAAATGAATGAGAAGTCAGGGACGAAATGGAAGAGAGAGTAAAGAATGAAATGGAAGGGGGAAGTGAAGTATGAAGTAAAAGGATGAAGTGGAAGAAGGAGTGAAAATTGAAATGAAAGGGAGTGATGGATGAAGTAGAAAAGAAAGTAAAAACAAAGTGAAGAGAAAGCAATAAATAAAGTGAAAGTGAGAGGAAGAATAAATGAAAGATAAGTAATGAAGAAAAAGGGATGAGAGAAGGTGATGAATAATGAAATATCAAAAAGTGATAATCATAATAAATGGGAAGAGAATAAACAAAATAGAAGGAAATTAACAAAGTGCAAAATAAAACAAGGAGATGGAATAGAAATAAAATGAGAATAAAAACAAAATAAAAAAATAAGGTTAGTAGTAGAATAAGGGGTAGAAAGCGAATGAAAATGAAAACCTAAGAACATACCTTCACAGCAAAACTGAAAGAACAAAGACGCAAACTTCTCAAAATTCAAATCCTCATTGGGTTCATCAATCCAACCCCGGTGCAAAGCAACGGGCTACTCCTAGTATATGTTATAATAAAATAAATAAATTTAATAGTTTCTTTAAAATTTAAAATACGTAATATAGATTTTTTCGTCAACACAAAACAAAAATTACATTATCCAAGGTATCCTGCAAAAAAAAACAATGACAACTACAACCTTTTCATGTTTCTCAATATATTCCTTAATCCTTAATCCTTCATCATCTGAGTCAGAATCCGAATCACTTAAATCAACTTTGCTACTTGCGGCCATTCAGTTTGTGACCTACAATCGTTTATAGCGACTACGACCTCTTCCGTCGACAAAAGTCCTGTCCACCATATCTTGTTTAGCTAGAAAAAATAACACGGCTATTTTTAGTGTTTTTGACATTTGGCACTATAGGTATAGGTTAGTTGGGCGTGTTTTTTTAACGAAAGGTGGGCCCGCCGCCTTATGGGATGTTTGTTGGGGTTAGTAACATACATGGTTTTTTTGTTATTGTACCTTTTGGGAATGATCTTTTACTTTGTATCGGTTACTTCCTTTCTAAATAAAATAAATAAATGAATTTAATGTTAGAACATAAATGTCTAAAAATTCAAAAAAATTATTTAAATAATAAAAGAATTAAATTTTAATTTTAAAAATTCTAGCAACAATTCCCATCAAATGTGAGATTTATTCGAAGTTATTCCATATTATTCTGGAAGGATCTATTATAACATGTATCACTATAGACTTTTTGAGATTTATCAAGTTACTTTACCTTAATAATTAAATTTTCTAATCTTATAATTTAATAAGAAATTTAAGTCAGAAAAATTTTAAAGACATTTTATTTTGAAATATTAAAAGTATTATGTTAATTACTGATTTTATTATTTAAAAAATTCTCTTAGAACAAATGTGTCCTATCACTTTAGTTCTCGCTCATAAACACTGTAAAATACTGTATATGAATAATTATAAGACTGTGCCATTAAAGAAAACGAGTCATTTGTTACGTTATTATCAAATTATATTTCTTATTTTGATTGACTTTTTTATTATGTTCATGTTTAATAAAGCATACTATGAATTCATATAAATAATTAAAATAATCAAATACAGTACAGTATATATAATAACAAATTAGAGAAATTGAAGAAAATCAAATTGAAAATTGAGGATAAAAAATCGTAACCTAAATTGAAAATTTTCAACTTCATTTTCCAACATCTTTTTAACCTCTTCAATTTCATCAATCGAATTTTCATCATTAAAACTTTTTTTAATTAAATATTCAATATTACTATTAACATCATTGCCTAAATATTTAGAATTTTCTATTATTATTTCAATCGTTTTAATATTATAATTATCATATGTAAAAGTGTATATTTGTCATAATCCCTTTCTTTAAGAGTATTGTTTATCAAAAAAGAAATATATCATAAAACCTTGATAAATAGCATTTTTATCATCATTATTTCTTTCATTATACCATTCTTCACAATTTTTAGCTTGAATAAAATAATAAATATGTTTTGGTTCAGGTTCAGGTTCCCAAAAATGAATATGATGTAATGCTTCATAATATACTATAATTTTTGTTCGATATCCCAATAATCTCTGTTTACTTTTAGTTCCTGCTGTTACATATACACCACTAAATAAATCAAATAATTATAATAAATCTTAGTAAAGTGTTAAAATTTTACATAAATCAGAATAAAATTGCTAACCCTTTTTATTGTAGCTATTAAAAATTAAGTCGATATAAGAGCATCATCTTGCTTTACATTTATTATTAACTTATATATTATTAGAATTTTAAAACATATTGCTGAAAATTTAGATAAACAAAACAATAATAAATAATAAAATTTTACAATAATAATACTTCAATTTTCTTTAACCTAAGTTATGATTTCTTTACCCTCAATTTTTGATTTGATATTTTCTAATTTACTGTAAGCTGAAATTTCTTAACTTCAGTTTCCAACATTTTTTTAACTACATAAACTTCATCAAGTTTATTTTCTTCTTCATATGTTTTAATTAAATATTCAATAATTTCATTAAAATCATTACTCACATTTTTAAAATTTTCCATACTTATTTTAATATTTTTATTATCATTTAAATATTTTAAAATTGAAAATTATCATAATTCATTTCTTTATAATCATGTTTTATAAATATAGATTTTTCTTCAAAACCTTCATAAATTGTAGCACTCTTATCACCATCATTTCTTGTATTATACCAATCTTCAAAATTTTTAGCTTAACCAAAATAATAAATATGATTTTGTTCATGTTCAGGATTCCAAAAATGAATATGATATAATGCTTCATAATCTACTAAATGATTTGCTCGATTTCTTAATAAGGTTCTCCTACCATTAGCTTCTGCTTTTTCATATACACCACTAAAATTGTAAAAAAAAATTAAGTATTAAATTAATTGTGCTTGTTAAAGATAAAGAAAGAAATAATTAAGAATCTTACCTCATGAAAGCAATCAATATATTTTGTAGAACAATTACAAGGAATAAACTAGCAATAACAGTATACACATCAACAACCCAATAATCAAATTCATCTCCTCGAACCCAATTACCACCAATCCAAAAATATGCGGCTTCTATTGCTGTAAGAAACGATGTAAATGGATTATCACTAGATTTGGGGTCAAAATCGGATTCAAGTTTAATAACAAGTGTTTCACTTGTTAGAATATTCGTAGCTGTACCGTTGTACGTGGAGTTTTTGGTTTTAATATTCGTAGGATCTCTGAGCAACACAAACCTATATTCAATTTAATAATTAAGAACGAAAAAATAGTGAAATTGAAGCTCATACATACATTGTGTGTGCAAATCCAAGTATCACAATTAACATAAACTGAAAGAATGGACGTATCGTTTTTAAAATAAATACGACATAATAAATGTAAATGCCAATACCTGTCAAATGGACAAAAATATATTAATTAAGTAAAAAAAAAAAAATAAATAAGTACTTTTATTAAATACCTGATATTAAACGAAGATACATAATCTAAAATTATAAAAAATATAATTATAATAAATTAATTAATTTTAAATAAAAGTAATACTGCAAAGCAAGCTTACCAATTCAACCCAAAGTAAGAAAATTGAGAATGATATTCTCACAATTAATCCAGTATCAGTTCCTTCAACACTACCAAAACCATCAGTAAATTGAAAATTTTTAATTATTAATGACATTACTGATACTGAAAATACAATAGAAATTATATCAAAAATATTAAATATTTCACTAAAATATTGTTTAAATCCATGATAATAAAACTGTATCATTTCAGTAACAAGTTGATAAATTGCCAAATAATAAAATATAACAATTAATACAAATAAGAAATTGTGATTTATAATCGTGCTATGATCCAAATATGCCCAACTAACGAACACAAAACAAATGGCATAAATAAGAAATCGAAGGAAGAGAAAATACATGAAATTTCTTGATTGTTCGCAAAAGAAATTGATAATCGCTTCAATTGCTGGAATATCATAAATATCTTCATTATTTTCATATATTATCATTCTAGAAAAAGGGCTTAGCTTATTATTTTCATTATGGTCAATCTTGTACCATCGTGGTATAAATAGAAACAAAAAAATGTTTGAAATGATCTTAAAAATGTTATACTCTTCTTTTTTATTTGGAATATTGTTGATAGTAAAACCGGGAAGGGGAACTACTCGCAAAGCTAATGGTGATTTTCCGAGAACGTTATCATAGTTTCCAAGTTTTTCAAGAATATAATGTTCGAGAGCTTTAAATGGATTCCGAATACAAAAATCGTACCACCTAAGTTTTTTAATCTTCAAACTTTCGACCATTGGTATGAATGCTCTAAATTTGATGTTATGATTGCTACATTTTAGGTATTTGTTCGGAACAATTTGATCAGGATCTTGACCCGAAAAATGATTTTGATGTACAAAACATTCTTTAAAGAATAAAAAAAAGTTATAAACTTCAAAGAATTTATGAATAAAACTAAAATTGAAATTTAAAAAAACGAACCATAATTATATTTAAACAATAAAGGAATCGGCTTAGAAACAGTACACATCCAACCTACATTATCAGTTGCATATCTAGAATAATATTCCAAAAAATAAGCAACCATAATTGTATCTTTAAGTTCACGTCCTATAAACAAAGTAAAGTTATTTTAATCATAACAAATAAATTATGCGTCGTAACGAATAACATGTCCTACAATAACAGTGACTTACCTTTACAATGATAAATTGCTAATTCTATATTATTTTTGGTTCAATTTTTTCATGTTCTATTAATTTCTTATCTTTCATTTTATCAACATCGAGGTCATCATCCCTTAAAAACAATCTTCCTGGTCATATCTTATTACTTGGTATATGTCAGAGTTCATCATAATCAATTTTATTTTCAGAAATTCCTTCATCATCTCCAAATAATATAAATTTTATCAACCGATAACAATTGCTCATTATTAAACTTTTCATAAGATTATGTCGAACATCTAGCAATCTAAAATTTTCCTGCTCATGTTTAGCAAATCTCCAGACTATATGTTCGATGAAGTCAATCATCGCCTCATACTTTTTAATTATGAAAAATATTAATTAGTATAACAACATTGTTTCCTATTAAAATAAACAAACTCAACTTACTTTATAATTATCTGCAATATTATTTTTACGCTTTTTTATATGTTCCAATGCTTTACAGGCGTGTCTTACTATACGGAATTTTCTTACAATATCTTTTTGTTTAATTACTTTTTCACGTCGTATTTCTTTTAACCCGTTTTCTGTCTCCTCTTTTTCATACCAACGAACCTTTAAATAAAAATCAATTATCTTACTCTTCGATCCATCATTATTTAATCCACATTTGAATTCTTCAATTCGTAATCTTGTTTCTTCACTTTCTTGATTTACTGGAATGCGATTCGCCCATATATACTCAAGAAACGGTTCTCCCTTGTTAGGAAGATCATCTGCTTTACTATCATCTTGAATTTGATGCCAAACTTGAACAGTCGATCTACCAACAATAAGTTGTAAAGTTTCTGTTCCTGTCTTATTTTGATAAAGGCAATAAGGGTTTCTTTCATAATCACTTATCATCCATGGTTCTTTATCATTAACTATTGGTATGAAATTTAATAATGTATCGTATGATTATTATCTGGATTTCCATTTGATTTTATTCCTTTACTACTTTCTAATTCTAGACCTGTAACTATATGTGATTTTTTATCTTTATCATATTCTTCAACTTTTTTAAGGGTTGATAAAACTTTTCCACTCCCATCAACACGTAGAATATTTCCCGAAGTTCTGGCCAAACGAGTGTAAATATTTTCTACATTAGTATAAATTTGAAAATCGTTTATTAATTCATATTTGCTTGTATTGTACAAGTCCCAAATTATGAACTTGAGCGCGTTTTTATCTTCTTCTGGATCTTCGCCTTCCTCCTCTCCTATTATAAATAGTTTTTCATCATTATCAATGAATTCCAAAAAATGTATCCTTTCTATTTCATCAAATTTTTTTGATGCGATTTGTAAACCATTTTCCATATAAAACAATCTAAATAAAATTATTAAATTATATATTTGAAAATTATCGAATGAATCACATAAATTAACTTACTTAATAATATTAGCTTGAGCGAAACAAAGTTGTAACATTCCAACCGTAAAGATATAATTATCATATTTATCAACGATGTTTTCAACAAGTCTCGCATCTGTTTCATGTTCCATTTTTACTAGATCCCATACTAAAAAAAGTATATTAATTATATTTATATATTTAACATCATTACAACGAGAAAAAAATAAACGGGACCCCGCAACACTTTATAATCACGCAGATCTTTCTTTTGTGGGTAGTTCCAGCCAATTACCATAATTCTGGCCCCGGAAAAATGTCGTGCACCCTTTTGCTTGGCATACCCCTCCTCTGTAGATATGTTTCGGGACCCAAAATAAACAAAGTTAAATAATTACCTTCAAGTGATTGTACGCCATTTTTATATTGTGTTACTAAAAAATATTATTGTATATGCAAGAAAGGAGTCTATTCGTACAATCATAACTTGTATTTGTGTACCAATTATCTAATTCGCGTCTAATATTTTGTGGATATACAAATTTTTCATTCAACTTGAAAAAATTATAGTATTTATTAAATTCGAAATTATACATTCCACGGTAATTCAATATTATAAATCTTCTTAGTTCAGAATCATGTAATGATTTTAATTCGTCATCATTTGAATTGTCTTCGCCTGAATTTTCACTTGAATCTTCTATGAATCTACATATTCCTGATATTTTATTGGAATAATAACAGGTTATAGCTCCAAGAACATGTTCTTTTTCTTCTTCATCCGCTCCTTTTCCCTTTCCTAGTTTAATACGATAAATAGTGATTCCTTTTTTACTTTTATCATTTTGTTTGAGTGTTTTATTATTTTTGGATTTTGATGATGACATATAAAGTTTGACTTCACGACTTTCTTCCAATTTGGGTAGATATTTAATTCTCCTAAGACGTTCTTCTTCATAATCAGGTTTATTAACATTTTTCTTCTCTTTTATTCCTTTCATATCCACATTATCATCTATTTTATTATCATCTTTTCTCTTCATATCCTCATCAACGTTTATGCGAGATATGGCAACAAGAATAAAAGATTTGGAATCATCCTTCTTATGTATATGCATATTCGATATATCGAAGGACCATCTAAATTCATCATTCTTTTCACCCTCTTTTAAACCACTTTTCTTGTTTATCACGTCGCCGCCTATAGTACTGTATAAATTTTCAATAGCAAAATCATCATTTATTTTAAAATGAACAATTACTTTTTCAATGACAACGGACTCATCGGATTGATTGTTGAAATCAGTCGTCTTCTCGGATTTGGGCGGACGACGATCAGTATTTTCTAATACTTTAATTTGAAGGTTTTCTTTTTTTTTTTAGCAAAAAATCTCATTAATATATGAGGACCCCGAGCAATATATGTATAGGTAACAGAATTATTTGCTTAGAATATACTATTTTAGCCACAGTTAGAGATTAAATTTGCTTAGAATTGATGATATTTATTACCAATGTCATATTTTTCATTTGCTTATTTTTTGCAGAATTTTTGATAAGTCATATATTTCGATTGCTTATTTTTTGATAATATATAATATATACTATATAATAAAAAATTTTATCGTCGTACGTTCATACCAATTAAATATTGTAATATTTTATCATATTTTGGAAACGAAGGTTTCAATTGATGGTAATATATTAAAGTTAATAAATAGGGAACGAAATTAAATATTGTAATAAATATTTTGGTCAGGATGATTTTATTGAAATATTAATTGTATATCACGAAGCAATAAATAACGATTGAAGTATTGGAAGTAATCAGCATATTTTCAGATGATAAAAATTATAAAGTCATATGATTAGATTGCTTATTTTTGAGCAATTTATGAAGTTACATGTTGAGTTTGCTTATTCATCTTAGTAAAAAACCTTGCGTAGAGTTATTATAAAATTTTTGAATTTGTTTCTTACTTATACATATATTGCTCGGGGTCCTAATATATGTATATATATTATAGTTATTTTTAAATTTTTAATTGTTGAAATTAATTTTTTTTTACCTGTATCAAATGTAACAACAAATTTTCCATCTTGACTAATTGCAATTTGATAGTCTTCCTTCTTGGAGATATCGTAACTTCTATAACCTACTTCTACAATCGGGTCCTCGCCCTCCTCATGTTTAAAATGATTTACAATCTTTCCAAATATATTATTGTCAGTTATTGTGTCATTTTCATTCATAACTTTGATCTCGAAGTCGTCCATGTTTTTGTTAAAAAACCAGTATATCAGATATGTATTATTATTTGGTATTTAACAAAAGATAAAATGAGTAAAATTCCGAAAGTACTCAATTTATTAAAGAAAAAAAAAACTGATTTCAATTATCCGAGTAGCACCTAATCTAAAATCCAAATTGGAAATCACAATAAAAGAATTATTACTTTATTACGTAAAAATTTTACATTATTTTGTTGTAAATTCCAAATTAGTAAATTAAGAAACTTTATAAGTAGGGACCCCTAAGTCACTAACCAATGAGTGATTACAATGCAAATTTACATGTACTGTTAAGCTGTGTGCAACTTTAAAAAAATTTCTATTTTCCAAATCGTTATTTGATGAATATTAATAATTGGAATTTGTGATACTAACCGCAAAGACAATTTTAGTAAAAATAATAAATCTTAAAAAAAAAAAATCTCTGCACGAACTCCACAAAATAAATTTTAAACAAACATAAAAATTCTTAAGGTTTTCTTTTTTTTCAAAAAAAAAAAAGAAAGAAAAAAAAATGAAAATGAAAAATGAAAAAATATACGGAAACAAAGTTAATGCTCTCTCAAAAACTTATCTAATAACTCTAATAATCTTTTAATCTATTTTGTTTCGTTTCGAATTTTTTCTTGTTGTTCATCAAACAAAGGACTTTTCGAATGTATTATTATCATTTGTTATTATCATTTGTTACAAATAACAATTACTATAAATAACAATAAATAAAAAAAAAGATTTTTTTTTTATTTTGATCTTTGAATATTTATCATCATTCATTGAAAATTTACAAAAAAAGGACAATATAAATTCTAATATATTTTTCTACTGTTTTGTAATATGATCATACTTTCAAAACAATCATGCTTTCGCAGTTTCTTAATTTAGGTTTTTAAACGAAAAATTTAATGTTGTGGCACTGGCTCATTGCAGTAGGGGTTATCCAAATTAACGTATCACTATAATACTGCACGTCTGTAATAATTGGTGCAATAGGGAATCGTACATTGTAATATTGTATGATATACAATTTCCGCATATTTCGTATAATCATAATTCAATAAAATGATTTTTGACTTGATTCAAAAAAAGTAAATAAATAAATAAATAGATGAAAAATAATAATTACATATTCCTATATTTTAATTTTTATTGTAAGTTAGAAATTGTGTCTTGTCCCTAAGCGCGTTAAACGTATATTTTATGTTAATTTTATATTTATTTATTCTAAACATCCATATTTTTCAATCAACATTATTTACATGAAATACAATATAAAAACATTTTGATTGGCAGGAAGCTTATTTTTTTTCCTTTATTTAGAGTATTATTATTTCTTTCGTTTTTTTTTATTAAATCAATATATTATATTGATATATACTATATATATAACCCTTAGATCGCTGATCATTGTAAAAAAATCATTGTTTCAAAAATGTCAAAGATATTGTTACACCACATTCTTAATTTTACATATTAAGTTAGTTATATTTTTTTTTAAAAAAAAAAAAATAGAAAAAGAAAAAATTCATTAATATATATTTAAGTCTTTAATATCGCACAAATTGTTTACTACAGTAATAACGAAATTTATTATCGAATGTAACAGCAAATTTTCCATCTTGACTAATTTTAATCCGATAATCTACCCTTCTTCTCAGTGCTATCATTAAATGTTACATGTTATTTAAAAATAAAATCTAATCTTTATTTAATAGAGTCATGATTATTACTTTCGTGAAAAGCCCAATTTCTTATTGAAAATTCTAAATTATATGTAAATTAAAAAACTTTATGCAGGATCATAATGCAAGAACTAATGTACAATTTGTGCGCAACTCTAGTATTTACTAAAGAAATGAATGGGAGAAAATTAATTAGAATATGGAGTTTGTGATACTTTGAGGCTGAAACCAAATGATTGACACATACGACTTTTTAAAAAAAAAAAAAGTTTTTACCAAAGACACATATAATGCTATAACCCGTTGATGCATAAATAAATCTCCGAACGCCGTTAGCTATAATTGTATTAAATATCGAAGCACAGCAAAAATTATTTCTATAAATTTGTCGGGTTGCCAGCCACGTGTAAAAAATAATTTTTTTTTTGTATTTTCTCAAAATTTTTGTTTAATTAAGAATTAAAACCAATTCACAAAGTGAGAATCAATTTTAGGATTAGTCGATCATGATCTAAAGTTCGATTTCCAGCTTCGGTTTTAATATTGGCACGTCCTGAATGTGTCCACAACAATTTTAAAAGTAAATTTGAGACCTTTCTTAATAAAATAAAGCTTTTAAAATCCTAAGATAACCGTATTTTTTATTCGTTCTGCAAGTTACTTAGAGTTAGAAAGCCGTTTTTGACTTTAAACAATTGATTTCATCGTCTTTCCCGATCATTTCTAAAATGAGATTTAACGAAAAAGAATGTCTTGTCAAATAGACCAAGATGTTAAAAGCGACTTTGTCGCTCTAAGTAAACTTGCAGAGCAGTCAAAATTACGTCTAGAATCTAACTTTTAAAAGGTCATATACTAATATTAATTGTGAAAAATTATCCTTCTTTTATAGTTTTTCTGCGCCACACGTGTTATGTTTTGTGACGAATTGTGGCGCAGCAAAAAACGCAAAAAATCGAAATTTTTTCTTACACGATTTACCATATGGGTTTAAAAGTTATACAATAGACGTAATTTTGGCTGCTCTGCAAGTTTTCCTAGAGTGTTAAAGGCAGTTTTAAATGTCACTTTTGGACTGTTCAAATAAAACATTTTTTTTCGCTAATCCCATTTTAAAAATGATCGGCAAAAGACGATAAAAATTAATAGTTTATATGTAAAGTCAAAAACGGCTTTTAAATCTGCTTTTCTAACTCTAAGTAAACTTGTAGAACGTGTAAAAATACTTCTAGATAAAAATTTTAAAAGCTCTATGACAAAAGGAAGAATAGTTATTTCTCTTTTTCCAAATTGCCGCGCCATAAAACCTGTCTCAGATTTCAGATACTATGACATAATGTGTGGCACAGAAATTTTGATACAATTCAAAACTAAATAGTTGACAAAATTCATAGTGTCAATCGAAAATTATATAAATGCCACTATAATTTAACTAAATGAATGTATAAATTGAGGTATTTCTTTTATATTATCATACGTAATAATGCACTATAAGTCTATAAATACTTAATTTTTGTAAATTTTATTGTAGTTTGTTATATTTTATTTTATGTATTTATTAACTTCCTTCAAGAATACTATTCACTTTTTAATATCTTCAAATCTTTTAATTAATTATTCAATACTATCTCTCGCTCTGTACTATCGTTCTTTAAATTCTTACATACTCATTTAATTCTTTGATCATTATAATATTTAAAATTGAAAATTTATCATAATTCATTCCTTTATTTCCTTATATGTCACTAAATAAATTAAGTAATAAGTAAAAGAGAAGAATAATTAAGCCGTATTTACAAAATTGGTAAAAATACATACTTCATGAAAGCAATCAAGATGTTTTGTAAAACGGTTACAAGGAATAAACCAAAGTAGATATATCAACTACATAATAATCTAGCTTCTATATCTGTAAAAATGGGTTATCACTAGATTTAGGTTCACGATTGAGATGAGAATTATTTATTGTCTGAAGCGTAAGCGTAGGACCTCTACTTCTACTCCATACCATGCATTTGGTTTCTGTGCATGTCCAATAAAATTTTAGGACCAGGTGTAACCTATTGGTTTTTGTTTACACCCTGATTTTGTGCAACAGTTTATACCAATTAGATACAGATAATACTCATGAAAATTTTTTGTAGTATGATTTCTTTGTAATATCATATTTTGATCAGTGAGAGATTGGCTGAAGGTTGAGCTAGGTTAAGTTCTCAAAATATGAATGATGACTAATTAATTTGCGAAGTATGAGTTGTGAAATTTTTCTTTTGATCATTTTAACATTTATTTTTAACTGTAAAATTTTAATTATGATGGTCATTATGACGCTTCGGACGCTCCAACAGTTCCTGAATAATAATGTATTTTTTTACGTGTCAATCATGTGTCTGATTTAGTCATCTATTATTCAATGATTGTAAGCGTGGCATAACAACCTACATACATGCAAGTTGCCGGTAATCCTGATAACAAATACACATAGAAAGTTATACCACTTTAATCTTATGGTACTTACAATACATAAATCTCCAATAGCAAAGTTCCATCTTGTCCTAAAAGGCTATTGTTAAAGGAATTATCGATTGATAAATTAATATGATTTTAATTTATATAAAATTCAAAAATAAATTAAAAGCAAGGTGCTTAAAGAATTTTTCATATTACAATATTAATAGGGAATAATTGAGATATAAGATATAGGATTATCGAGATTATATATGGGATTATTTTGTGTTTATTATAAGAATGAAAACGTCACAATAAAACAAGAGTTATTACAATCAAATCCGCAATTACAGCAATTCGTAAAACATAAAAACAAACATTCTATTTCTAACTCATCTGTAACTGATTATTATGTGATTTAAAAACTTAATTTGCACAGATAAATTTTAAGAATGTTGAAAATGTAACCATTTTATAATAACACAAACCATTTTATAGGATTCAAAATATGTAAAAAGTTAGTATATTCAAAAGTAGATACTAATTGAATTGATCTAATAATGTTAAGTGGTTCTTAGTCGTTAATAAATAACAGTGAAATATTACAGTTATTAAAGAACATGCGTTAACAGTACGATATAGTTTAGTTTATTAATTTCAGATCAAAAAATAATTCATTTTCTTTAAAACTAAAGAGTAAAGACAAGATAATAACTTACTCTATTTATTAAAATACCTTTTTAAGTATGAGATGATTGGTTTAATAAAAATTTTATCAGAACTTTCAAGTAAAAAAAAATATAATGAAGTAACAGGTCTATTAATAGACTCTTACCGTGTTACAGATCATTGGTAGACGATAATATATACTGCGGTAGGATTGTAAGAATTTAAATATATAAGCCAGTTAAACCGTAATTATTATTTCGATTTGGGCTGATCGACTAAAGTAGATTATTATCAAATATCCCAATTTATACATGTCCGTGGGAAAATAACAAAATAGTATATTATTATCATGGTAAATTGGTAATCAATGTTTACCTATTACTTCAGTACTTTGCTTTATAACCGAAATAATCACGTTTACCTTTTTATTTAGTGCCCTATTTGTAACCATTCACAATTTGGCTTCTCTTACGCTAGCATGTATTGCATAATCAAAGATGAGCTAAACCCACGAATCTATTAATAAATAAGAAAACTATCCTTATCAAATATACATTATAAATCATGTATTTATTTGTCCTAATATATTTTTCTTTTCTTATTAAAGGGAAAGTTGAATGTTCATATAAAAAAAGAGATCAGCAGCAAAAATGAAAAGATGAAATTATAGCAATAATTAATATTAGTAAATTATCTTATCGTGATGTTCTTGTTAAGGGAAAAGTCAATGAGAATAAAAAAAACGAAGGATTTTATGTCTAGATATTACGAATATGAAAAGGCAGAGAGAGAGAGTACTATTTCACCGCTACAGGAAAAATTGTCAGAAATCATATGCTTTACAAACTTCCTTTCACATATGTTTGTCCCATTCAAAGATACAGAGGCTGGTGAATAATTTAATAAAGCCTTTGAAATGGTATTTACATTACATCAGAAATTCTTAAATTTATTAAAATTTTAAATGATCAAAGGGAAATATTTATAAAAAAACTATTACGTTGAAGATTAAAAACTGAAAAAAAAAATCAAAAATGAACTACATGAAATAGAAGTTAAAATATTAAAGATTAGAGTAGTTCCTCCTATAAAGCTAACTTACACATCTTTCAAATGCTCTCTAAAAAGCTTTCAGTTGATTAAGAATAAATTGAGGGCATCTTGTAGCTGCTTATAAAGTTCTGGTGCAGTTGTACCCCCTCTTTAATTAATCCTTATGAATTTTATTATTCGTAACAACAATATATTAACAGTTAAAGTAATATAACTATATTTTGAACATTTATCTTATACTTTCTACCATCCCTTAATTTTTGTATTTTTAGATATCTATTAGTTATATAAATGACCAAAATGCTCAAAATTTTCTATCATTTCGTAAACCTTTATTGTAATCTTCTAATACACTGTTATGCCATATGAAAAATTTCAACCACTTTTTCACCAAAACATGACGATTAAGTTTAAGTTTAACATAGCCGAGTATCTCCATCAAATCAAGATATATAATAGTTGAGTTGATTACTTTTGCCCATAAATCTTCAGTAATGTTGTAATGTTTTGTTGACCAATGCAACCTGGAGCTTATATTAGATCCATACCAATTTGAATATTGTCCTTTTTCTCCATACATTCCACATTTTTTTCATAATAATAATAATAATAAAAAGAAGTCGTTTATTAGTATAGGAGAATTTGTCAATAAAAATGGATCAAAATTTTCAAAATATTTTTTATAACAATTAAACAAAGACAATGTTAATAAATGACTCCTTACATATTTTTTTTTAAATATTATGTTAAATTATTTCCGAATATTCTAATAGTCTAACCTAATTTGATATATATAACGTAATTGTGGAAGATTTGCGGCTCAAAAAATAATTTTATACTACCGTATAGTTCCGAAATTAAACAACCATTTTTGCACTTAATTCCGGCCAAAGTGGTCATAACTCTGGTCAAAATCACCATAATGTGGGCCAGGGTTGCTTATTTTCGGGTGTTGTTTAATTTCGGAACTATACGGTAAATGGACTCATCTAATGCAAAATCAAAAAAAGTGAATTTTGGCAAAATCTAACTATAGAACGAAACCTACTAACTGATTCATATAATAGACTTTTGAAGGCCCTAGGAATAATAGTTGCTAATGAGTCCAAGATAAGTGATGAGCACTTTCTAAGAACTGATGTTGATGTACACGAAATAATTTATACTGATGAATTCAAGATAGCATAGAAGATGATGATTGGGATGATGATGATCATTTTTAAGATATCCAGGATGGTTGGGATTATATGGCTTATATTGGTAAAGATTCTTGGAGATTTGCCACACTTCTAAAAGGAGCTATTTCTGAATCGACTTTATTTGGACTGATAAGAAGCATGATAAGAAAGTGACTTATTAAGCTTTTGTCGACAATATTGTCACAGTGGTGAATTTGTAGTAGCTTGATTTTTTTCATTTTCTTTTTATTTTATGTAGGTTGAGGTTTTTTTTTACCTATTAGTCCATTTCATTATTTGCATTTTTTTTTTCTTATTTATTTTTTCTCTGGAGTAGGCCTCCAGCTTTATACTGATGATGAAAAGCATTATGAGTGAGGTCGATCTAGAAATCTAGCTTCGCATAGTTGGGTACTGATATAGTCTAGTTCTTCTTAACAGTACTTCTCTTGTAACTACTTGTCTTTTTGCCTTACCTAGTAATAAAAATGAAAATAAAAAAAAAAAAAATTAAAAATTCTTCTAAAATGGTGATTCATATTTTCAAGACAACAAATCACAACTTTACAAATCGGATATTGTCAATATTTTCAAAATGTGTAATAAAATGTTTTTTATACAACAGCAAACTATCATTAAAATTTCTTAACGAAAATCTTCAGGTAAAAATTCTTTTTAGTACAAATTCAAATATAGTAAACGTATATTTTTAATAAAAAAATAAAAATTATGATATACCAGCTTTAAGTATAAAGATTCATTATTAATTAATCTGTTTAATTTACTTGTAAAAAAAAATAGTAATTACTTTATGTACTAATTATTTTACATTATTTTTTTTATTATTTTTTTTTTGGATAGAACTCTTTCTGCCTATCCTCGGACCAAAATTTTTCAGGACGAGAAAAAAAATACGGGAAGGGTTCTACATAATAAAAGTTCGTTAGACCAAATTAAAAGCGAGTCACTCCTTTATGTGGGTTTTTTTTACCAAAAACAATTTTGTTTAGAAAAGTGAAGCGTTTCGTTAAGAAATAAACTGTTTTGACAGTAAAAAAAGTAGTTCTACAAAATATCTGACGATACCTTTCATACAAGTCAAAATATTAAGGTTTTTCCCACCAGTACGATGATAGATAGTGGATGTTTAAACACCCAGAGAGAGATAGAAGAACAAAAAGACGAAGAGTAGACGAAAAGGTCCTTTGGACATAGTTCTTTTTTTTCTTCGACAGCTCTTGGACTTTGCATCTAGGCGCAGTTGGATACAAAAAAGGAAGGTGTAACGATCACAAAAAGCACTAATCAAATCCAGCTTGCTCCGTAAAAAAGTTTAACCGACGTCACGTGAAGACCAACCTACGATTTGGACTCGGACTTGGAATGATGGAAAAGCGTTGAACCAAGGCGTGGAGAATTTCGTACATATGGAATAGGTGTGGAGATGTCCAGCGACTTGTGGATAAAATTTTAATCCTTTCTCCAGATTAAAGACAAAAGGAAGTGGCGATGATGACTCAAGGGCTGGGTTATATGAGCGGTGGTAGAGGGAGTATTTGTGTGTGATCGTATACCCTTTGACCTTAAAATTGCATTAACAATAAAAAAGTTTGGTTAACAAAAAGTGGAATGACAGATCACGAACAGATTAACGTTTTTTTATTTCTTGTAGTGTTAATTTGTTCAGGATGCCGAATTTTGTTATATATATACAGTGTGTTAAGAAAATAATTGCGCAAATAAAAACCTCAATATCTTCACAACTAAAAATGTTAGGCAGCTGAAATTTTATTTATAAAAAGTTCATAACATACTTTATTAAATATTAAAATTTTAATATTTGGTTTTATAGATATTGTTTTCTTAAAACTAGTATGAACATATTTTTTAAAATGTTTAAAAATTATTATCTCTATTTTTGAATCTATAAATCATTATACACATTAAATTTCTTAACATTAGTAGTCATAATTGAGCAAAAATTGTGTGCATTATAAAAAAAACATTTCTTTACAACATATTTAAAACAATTTTGATGCAATTTGAATCATTGATTATTGAAAAAATAAATGTAAATGATGATATAAAATTGAAATTATTTTTTGTAACGATTTAATTTAGTTTTCTTTGTAACTAATGATTTAAATCACATGAAATTAACTTATTTTTGTTAGGAAACATCAATTCTATAAAAAAAAAATTTGGTTTTAATTTGGACTTTAGTCAACAAGAATTTAAGCATACAGTCGAACTTCAATGTACCGATACTCTATATACCGATAATTGCTTTTACCGATAAATTTTTGTTGTCCCGTTTCATCACTAATAAAAAATCTCATTATACCGATATTATATATAATTTCGCGATGTAACATATACCGATACTACCTCCTGGTCCCTTTATAGTAATGTATATTAAGATGTACCGATAATTTTGGTTACACTAGTGTTAATTCTGGCCAGCACTATAAGTTTGGCCTGAGTTAAAAATTGTACCTGGGCATCTTTCTTAATTATGTTCGGAATTAGATTTTTTTTCTATAATCATACTCACGTTATACATAATATATTCAGGAAATTTTGAAAATTTTGGACTCAGAATTAAGCATAGTGCGAGCCAGAGTTAGATTTTGGCCTGCATTATAATCTACTAATTACATATATGTACCGATATTTCAATGTACCGATACTTTTTCCCAAAACCGGAAGCATCGGTACATCGAAGTTTGACTGTATAATGTACGCATATGATAATTTGCCGATCCTAATATATTCAAATTGAAATTTGCCAGATCATTAATTTTCTTAGATTCATAATATTTTAAAGAATTTTTTTTTCTTATATCATTTATAAGGATCTATTGTATGCTAATATTTATTATTTTTATGTATTTTTTAGTTTAACCAGTATCATTTAACCAATAGTGTTAATTAATTAAAATTTAGGCGTTTAATTAATGTTAATTATACTTTTTTTAGCTATAAAGAGGAAATTAACAAATGCACAATGAAATTTTTTTTAAAATATATTAAATAGAAGGTAAATAACGTGTATTACATTATTTATTTTATAAATAAATGCATTATCCCACTATTTTTTTATTTAATCAATTTTATATTACATCGCGCAACTATTTTCTTAACACACTGTATATATAGTCTAGACTAGTTTTTAAATTAAGATTTTTCCTTTTTACCATAGTCGCAAAATACTACTGGTTTTGTAGCCTCTTTTCGTCTGGAATAATAATCGAAGGTAAGTTCTTAGAAGGAATCTATAATCTGGTTTTAGGTTTTGTTTTGGAAAAAAGATAGATAGATATAGATATGTAGATAGGTTTCACTCATAAGAATGATTTGATTGTATAAATGTAATTGTTTTTACATTTATGTTGTTCTTTTGACGTATGTCTTTAGGAATGGCATTTAATAAAGAGGGAAATAAAAAAAAAAAATAAAAAAAAAAATAAAAAATAAATCTTGTTTTCTTAGGAAAAAAAAAAGAAAGTGATTGTACATCCATCAATTTTGTTAACTGTTAAGTGATGAGTTGTTACTATATGTAAAGATAGAACTGTTATCACAAATCCAAGAGCGAGAAGAGGCTGCTGGTGGATAACAACCAGTCAAATAATTATTACCAAACAGGACTAAGCAATTAATAGAAGAAATTACAAGTTAAAAATCAAGGCTTACAACAATAAAATTTCAAAATTAATAAAGTGAAAACTAACATTAGGGTTTATACTATTCTAGCTTCCCTCTGAACATGAACTCTTGTTTTTAATAAATTCTTAATTCTGGCCGATCTGTAGATCGTCCCACATTGGTCTATTTTACTCTTTATTATGAAGTTGACCAAATGATACACAATCTGCATTTTGCATCAATAATATTACACAAACAACTATATATGCTCTAGATAAAGAAAGAAATATATTTTGCCGTCTTTCAGGAATTTTTCAACAATGGCAAATGGTAAGGGTAAAAGCATATAATATAAATATAAATATTTAACACAAATTGGAATTTTTCTGAGATGTTTTTTTTAAAACAAAGTTCGCGACATATTTAAAATAGGTTCAACTTCCAAGGAAACTGAAGGTAGGTAAATTTTTATAAAAAATTTAATGATAATATTGCAGCTTGTAAATTACAAGTCTTTTAATTTTTATTGTGTTTTATGTAATTTTTACATTTAATTTTAAACTAATGCATTCGTAAAAATTATTGAACCATTTTTAATTTAGAAAAAGCTCGTAAGCCATAATTTATCTTATTTGTGTTTTGAATAATGATTGAATTACTTACCTTTATTATATTTTATATAATCAATTAATTTATTTAATTATCAATAATATTATAGTTAGTGAGTTATTATCTATCTATTTTTTTATTATATTCTAAATTATATCAAAATAACTAAATTAATCATTAAAATAATTATTTAATAATTGATTGATACTATAGGAGGTAAATATTTAATTTTATCTTATTCATATTGCTAATTTAAAATATTTGTATATAATTCAAACTAATAACTTTCATTAATAATTTATTTAATTAGATTGTAAGTTACTGTATATATTTAATCTTTATATTATGTTTAATTAATGGTTAATTTTCTTATCGATTGATAATATAGGGTGTAAGTTAATTATTATATTTATATAATATCTACATATAATTTAAACTAACTAAATTCTTTATTTAAAAAATTATTTGAACATTTTAGTTGGTAAGTTATTATAAGTTAATTATTAAATTCTATTATATTATATAATACTTACATATAATTAAACTAACTAAATTCTTTATTTAAAAATTATTCATTTAATAATATAGGCTGTAAGTTAATTATTTAATTCTATTATATTTATATAATATTTACATATAATTTAAATTTAAAATAACTAAATTCTTTATTTAAAAAATTATTTGTAACATTTTAGGGTGTAAGTTAATTATTTAATTCTATTATCTTTATATAATATTTACACATAATTTAAACTAACTAAATTCTTTATTTAAAAACTTATTTGAACATTTTAGTTGGTAAGATATTATAAGTTAATTATTTAATTCTATTATATTTATATAATATTTACATATAATTTAAACTAACTAAATTCTTTATTTACTAATATAGGCAGTAAGTTAATTATTTAATTCTATTATATTTATATAATATTTACATATAATTTAAACTAACTAAATTCTTTATTTAAAAAATTAATTATTTACTAATATAGAAAGTAAGTTAATTATTTAATTCTATTATATTTATATAATATTTACATATAATTTAAACTAACTAAATTCTTTATTTAAAAATTATTTGAACATTTTAGGGCGTAAGTGATTATTTAATTCTATTATATTTATATAATATTTACATATAATTTAAACTAACTAAATTCTTTATTTAAAAATTATTTGAACATTTTAGGGCGTAAGTGATTATTTAATTCTATTATATTTATATAATATTTACATATAATTTAAACTAACTAAATTCTTTATTTACTAATATAGACAGTAAGTTAATTAATTAATTCTATTATATTTATACAATATTTACATATAATTTAAACTAACTAAATTCTTTATTTAAAAATTATTTGAACATTTTAGGGCGTAAGTGATTATTTAATTCTATTATATTTATATAATATAATATTTACATATAATTTAAACTAACTAAATTCTTTATTTAAAAACTTATTTATTTACTAATATAGACTGTAAGTTAATTATTTAATTCTATTATATTTATATAATATTTACATATAATTTAAACTAACTAAATTCTTTATTTAAAAAATTATTTGAACATTTTAGTTGGTAAGATATTATAAGCTAATTATTTAATTCTATTATATTTATATAATATTTACATATAATTTAAACTAACTAAATTCTTTATTTAAAAATTATTTGAACATTTTAGGGCGTAAGTGATTATTTAATTCTATTATATTTATATAATATTTACATATAATTTAAACTAACTAAATTCTTTATTTAAAAACTTATTTGAACATTTTAGGGCGTAAGTGATTATTTAATTCTATTATATTTATATAATATTTACATATAATTTAAACTAACTAAATTCTTTATTTAAAAACTTATTTGAACATTTTAGTTGGTAAGATATTATAAGTTAATTATTTAATTCTATTATATTTATATAATATTTACATATAATTTAAACTAACTAAATTCTTTATTTAAAAACTTATTTGAACATTTTAGTTGGTAAGATATTATAAGTTAATTATTTAATTCTATTATATTTATATAATATTTACATATAATTTAAACTAACTAAATTCTTTATTTAAAAATTATTTGAACATTTTAGGGCGTAAGTGATTATTTAATTCTATTATATTTATACAATATTTACATATAATTTAAACCAACTAAATTCTTTATTTATGAATATTTCAGCCTGTAAGTATATATTACATTATTGAAAATTGTTATTTGTTAATTATATCGATTTATATTTATACTATACTATATTTATTTATAATTTTAATTAATTAAAAATTTTTGTAATTTTTTTTTTTAGTTGGTAAGTTATAAACTACTATATATTGCTTAATTATTTATTTATTATATTAAAATTCTGTAATTTATTTAAATTTTAGAGTAAGTATTATTAATATTTAATATAAATTTTTTTTTTTCATTTTATTAATTTTTATTTTAAATTTACAGATTTGGAACTAGTGGAAATGAAACTATCGATCATTTTATTTCTGAAAATGAATTAAAATGGATTCCTTTTGATAAATTTGAAGGTATTAAATACCTTGATAAAGGAGGATTTAGTACTACATACAAAATTACATATAGTAATTTTGAAATAGTTCTAAAATGCTTTAATTATCTTAATAATCCAGATGAAAATTTTAGTGAATTTTTAAGTAAAGTATGATAAAGTATTATTTATTTATTTTTCTAGTTTTGTTTATAATTATTTATTTATGATTATTTATACTAATTTATTAATATTATAGTGGAAAATTATATATAATCCAGTTGGAATTATTAACATATATGGATTTACAAAAAATCCAGACACTTTAAACTATATGTTGATAATGGAATATGCAGATAATGGCAATTTAAGAGGATGTTTAACAGAAGTAACAAATAAATGGAAACATAAATTATATATATTATATTCAATTATTGCAGGGCTTGATAAATTACATAAGGAAGGTCTTATTCATTATAATTTTCATGATGGTAATATTTTATGTAGAAAATATGTAGATGAATACGTAGCTTACATTAGTGATTATTTATACCCATATCAATTTACAAAATTTAAAGAAAATATTTGTGGTGTTATACCATTTATGGCACCTGAAGTTTTAAGAGGTGAACCTTGTACTTCAGCTAGTAATATATATAGTTTTTCTATGGTTATGTGGGAACTTATATCTGGAACCTCACCATTTAATGATAGAGCACATGATTTTCAACTTGCCTTAAATATTTGTAAAGGTGAACGTCCTGAAATTACTGAAAATACTCCACAATTTTATATAGATTTAATGGAAAAATGTTGGGATGATGATCCATCAAAAAGACCATCTACATCAGAAGTTTTAGATATTATTGAAAAATGGGTCATTCTTCCTAATACAATTAGAATTAAAGATATTGATAAAAAATTAAAAAGAAATATCATGGAATTTATCAATGCACCAGTTGAGTGTAGTAATATTATTACTAAATCTCATCCACGAGCATGTTACACAAGTCGTTTACTTGATTTTACTAGTGAAGAACTGAATGAAATTCTAGAAGGACCTAGAGCATTAAAATTTTTTGAATTAAAATTTTTTGAATCTAGACAAAAAGAAAAGGATGCTAAAATAGAATTAGTTGATTTACAACAAAAAAATTCTCAATTTGAACAAGATAATCAAAGTCTGAGATTAGACTTAGCTAAGCAAATTAAAAAAGAATGTACTTTACAATCTGAAATTATTTATTTGCAAAATGAAATATATGAAAAACAAGTTTTAAACAGCAATTTAATTGAACAATTGGAACAAAATAGTCAGCAAACTCAAACTCAAATTGATCAGTTAAAGCAAGAAAAATCTAATTTGCAAGAAAAATTATCTCAAACAGAAGCAAATATTGAAGAACTAAAGTTGCAACTAATTGAACAGAAAGATAAATGTGAACAAATAGGTCAAGAAAAAATTGATTTACATATTGAGATGGTAGGACTTTTACAAGATCAAAAGTTTAATACTAAATTGAAGGCCAAATATACCAAAGAAATTGGTCAATTAAAACAAAAATTAATTAATGAAGAACAAATCAAAACACAATTAACCCAAGCAATACAGATTAAAGATGATAGATTAAACGAATTGGAACAAAAACTAATTATTCTTAATAATAAAAAAGAATTGGGTGAACTTGAAAAGAAACCAGTAATTGGAGAAAATACTAAGAGTATTCATAATATGAATCAAAAAGAACAAAATCCTAATATGAGTAAAGTTATTAAAGAATTGCAACAACGTTTTAATAATTTAGAAAGTTCCTTAACTAGTACCAATTCTAAAAAAGGTAACAGAACTCATTTTTGTATGATGGCAGAAGAATTAAATTTATTAAGAAAGGATTTAGATAGATTGGAGTTAAGATTAAAACAAGAAGAAAATGAATTAAAAAATTTAGCAGCAGATTAGAATCAACCATAATGATGGATTACAGCACAATTTATGAATGACTGTTAATCTATTGGAATAAACATTTAAGTATTTATTAAAATATTGGGTATATTATTCTATGATTTCTTGAACAATTTTAGGATTTTTGTTATATATATATATATCATTTTGTATATCAAGAGGTTTCAATAAAAAGAACATTAAAAATTTTTTTTTTTTAATGGAGAACTCTTTCTATAAGTCATTTGAAATAATCATTTACTACATTTTTTTTTTTTTTACTTATATTTAAATCAAAACAAACAGCATAAAACATATATATGTTGATTCATTAAAGGAAAATTATTTTCCTGACTTACTAATTCATTCTGTCATGACAGATTTTTTTATTCTATACGGACAATGCATTACATTCAATATTGCTTTGTTTAAAATATATCAAGACAGCTTTATTAGTAAATATTTTATTTAAATTTAAATTTTGAATATATTATTTTGATTTAAATTTTCTTCTTTCTGTGCTTTAAGTCATCTTATATTTCTATTCCACCATTTAAAATTTTCCATTTAAAGAGTATTTTGATTTTCATATTACATGATTTTTTAAAATAAGTTTTAAAGATTCTTTCTTTTGGAGTCGATAGCATTTTAAAAAGTATCAACTAATGAAGGGTTGACATGTATTGCATTTACTAAATTTGCCGTGCCGTTAATTCCATTATATTTGTAATGTCATTTAAAATATATAAATTTATATAAAATCATTAATTATAAAATGATTAAAAGTAAATTTGATTGTATTTTTTTGAAGGAAAAAAGAAAGAGATTTTTTGTAAGATTTTTAGCGCCATGCCGCCATTAAAAATGGTTATTCGTATCATAGACTCAGATTAATATATAAAATAAAATATTGTAAACGTTTTTCTTTCAAATAAATATTTAAATTAAATAGATCCTTTATCAATCATATTTATGCTTATTTAAAATTATAATTTCAGGCAGTCTAGGCAGAAGTAAGGATATGATTACCAAAATAGGTAAAAAATTGGTTAAATTATGCAATGCATATATATTATGATAATTAACACAGAGGTGCTGTTAGTTTTACAAATAATTCGTTATAATATTACAGTCAAAATTGAGATTCAGCAATGATTAAAATAACGAAAAAGTTGAAGTTATAAACATGATTATTATCATCAAATTAAACAAAATAAACAATAATAATTATTTTCAAATAAATCACCTAGTTATCAACTGTAATCTTAATTTTAAAATTACTGAACCATAACTTCATATTTCTTAAATTAATAAAAACATCAATTATTTAAAAAATATCAAATATCCAATTTAGAATTTTCTAAAAATCAACAATAATAAATCATTCCAGGGATTCTGTTCACTACCTTTCGATATTTCGCGAAATCTTCATATGAAAATTCGATATTTTTACTCCTTCCTACAAGATTAGATTGAGAGAATTTTAAATTAGCACAAATGACTTTTCATTTTAACGATTAGTAAGGAATTTTTCGTTAGTTGCAAGCCCTGCGAAACATTTTATTCATTTCGATATGAAATACTAACGCTAGCGCTAACATTAAGATTAAACATTAACATAAATCTCCAGTAAATAATTCTCATCTTTTCTGCACTGCAAAAATAAATTTTAATAAAGTTTTTGTGATCAACGATATATACTAAAGAATCATTTCCAATGTTGCATGAGATCTCAAACCAAAAGACTTGCACGGATCAACTTAAAGTTAAGTATTCTAATCAGGAACTAGATAAGGTCAAAAGATTAATATGTTAGATTTGTTAGCTTATTAACGATGAAATATATTTATTAGTAGATACAATCATACAGAATCACCTGAAACTACGGATGAAATTCGTCATCCGGATTGAATACGATTTAATCCGGATGAAAATTGGTATTCGACGAAAATCCAGATAAAAAAAATTATTTCGAAAATTCAGTCCTACCATTATATGCCGAAACCTGGCAATCCGGATGGATCCGACGAAATCCGGTTCAAACCGCGGATTTCATCCGAATTTTCGGTTTAATCCGGATCAATCCGGATCAATCCGTACACTACCTGTTTGCGAGGAGGTCCTCAATTCGTTCAATTTGACTATTGCTGATCCATATCTATTTTTCGTCTAAATCTTATAACCTAACTGTTATAATAACGTTGTGTTCGAATCCTTATTATAAAGTGAAATTGACGGACATTTAAAGTTGAAATAAAATATACCTTTTAATAAAATAAATGGGAAGAAAAGACTATATCTTCGATCATTATTTCAACAAATTCTGCTCCACTTTATTTATTTAGACGACATTAAAATTCCATTAGTTAAATTAATTCTTATATTTTATTTTAGCATAATATTAAGATGTGGAGAATAAAATTTTCAAATTTAGGGGTAATAGGTTATTTGCAGATGTTAACGTGTGATGTTGTAATGTGATGAAGTTTTCGTATAGGAAATGTAGTGAAAATGTAAGATACGCCATTAGAGACCAGGTTGATATGGGTTCGAAGGTGTTTATTAAATATTTATAGATGATTTCAGTTAAATAGTGAATTCATGTCGTTAAAACAGCGAATCGACAGAATGAAGTCGGAAAATTTTTCGTCGGTGAAAACCAATTTATGGTACCAAATGATTGGTTAAAGACGTCTCGAAGAAACGCTAGTATGACCAATTAATAACTATATGACGGCCCATTCAAATGTAATGTGTGGCTATACAAACCAATCTTGGATTAAAAAAAAAAAATACGTGGGCTGTACTAGTGCTGTACACTTGCCACTATTATAGCGATCTACACTATTAACGTTAAAGCAAAGATGTACTACACATTTTTTATAACTGTATTATCAATTACTACATTTATAATAAAATTGTACATTTATTAAATAATAAATAAATAGATAAATAAAAAAAATGTTTCTCCTAAATAAAATTTTACTATTCTTGTTAACTTTAATTTAATTTTTCTGTTTTTTATATAAATATAAAAATTAATATTAATTTATCGTTAGAAAGGTATGTAAAAAGTCATTTTGCGCAAAAGAAAAATATATAAACTAAATGATCATTGATATTCAAAAAATAAGGAAACTAGATGGAAGGAAGTATTACTTATTATTTCAAAATAAAATTTTGGTTGATAAATTCGGTTTCATTACCAAATCATCAATTAGATAATTAAGTAAGATGTGTCAAAACTCAAAATTTATAATATGATATATGAAATATGTGAAACCTTCTTTCTTTCTTGATTTAATTATAATATATTAACGTCATTCATTAAAACCTTAGAACGTTCTTTCGTCCTCATTAATAATACGGATGACTGCGGTTCGTTATTTCTATGAAAAATTTAATCTATTTCAGCATTCCATGTTTTTTTCCGTTAAAAGTCATTTTCACGAAATGAATAATCAAAGAATCACGGAAAATATTTGCCCTATTTACACTTCTCCGTGGAAGTACCGTAAAAGTTTCATTTATACAGGGTATTCGTCTCATATCAATTCAAAATTAACATGGAGTAATGCAGAACAAAAATACTCTATTTTGTAGATGACTGCGGTTCGAAATAATCATTGACATCAATTTTTTCCTTATTAATCTAAAGTGGCTCAGCTCCTTAATTATAAATCTTAACATGGCGTAATGTAAAAAAAAAACGTGGAAAAAATATTCTCGTGCGCCTCCTTTACTTCGCCTTCGCCAATTATATCACAATTTTATGGATGACTGCGGTTCGAAATAATTGTTGACTTGAAAATATCTCAATCTCTCACTTTCACTTTATTAAATTTAAAGTGGCGCAGCACTTCAAGTTGTAAATTTAACATGTTGTAATACAATAAACGTGGCAAAAATACTCTCGTGCACTTCCTCACTTCGCCCTCATTCATAATAATATAAAAAAATTAATCATGAAGTAACCGAATTACCATAAAAAATTTTTTCTATATAAACACTTTGAGAAAGTGGAGAAAAAATTTCTTTGAACAAATTAAGCAAAGAATTAAAATTTATATATAACCCACAAAATATCAATTATGTAATTAAATATTTATTTATTATTTTTATCTTTATTATTATTTTAATGAGTAAATTATCTCTTTACTTTTATTAAAAGAAAAAAAAATTTTTTTATTATTAGTATTTATGTTAGTTATTAAAACGAATTCTTTTAATTCATTATTGACACAGATGCAGAATCACAACACGGGTTTAAACGTGAAGCAGACGCAGAACCCCAAGGCGCATTTAAACGTGACACGGACACAGAACCACAAAGATAGGTCAAACGTGACGCAGAACCGCAAGACGTATTTAAACGTGGCACAGACGCAGAACCACAAAATTTCAAACGTGATGCGGACGCAGAACCACAAAATTTCAAACGTGATGCGGACGCAGAACCACAAGAATATAGACGTGATGCAGACGCAGGACCACAACGTTCATTTAAACGTGACGCAGACGAATTCGAACGTGACACGGACGTAAAACCACAAGAAGTCAAACGTGAAGCAGACGCAGAATCACAAGATGAGTTTAAACGTGACGCGGACGCGGAATTACAAGAAGGGTTTAAACGTGACGCAGGCGCAGAAGCAGTACCTCTACCATGACCATCGTCATGGAATCGTGACACAGACAACGTAGAATCAAATTTTTTCTTCAATTAATTTTCCCAATTTCATGATCATTATTCTTTTGAATTTGTTCTCTCTTTTCTCAATTTTTTCCAGAGTGAAGCTGTTTTATTTTAGTGTTGCTTTAACCAAATATATTAGTTATTACAAAAAAAATGTATGCTTTAATAACTATTTTTCATGTTCATAGGCAATAATGACTTCATCGTATGTATATTGATTAAGTCATAAATAAATAATTAAAAGGTTAATTAGCGATCGTTAGAGAGGTATGTAAAAGACATTTTTGAGGCAACGAATAAGCATGACTAACGTTGATAGATGCCCCCAAAAAAAAGAAAACCAGATTTTTTTAATAAAATTTGAGTTGATTGTGCTTTTATTGTTAAAATTTCAATGTAAAAATTTGATCCAATCAATCAATATGAAGTACGCAAACATACTTTCTTACTTGATGTAAATCGATATATAGTAATATATTAACGTCATTAAAACTATGACCCATATCTCAAATTGTTACACTTCCCTTACTTCGCGCTCATTAGTAATACGGGTGACTGCAGTTCGTTATTCGTCTCATACCAAATCTAATTTAACATGACGTAATGCAGAAAAATGTGGCAAAAATAATCTCGTGCGTTTCCTTTGCTTCGCCTAGTGCAATATTATGGATAACTACGGTTCGAAATAATCAAAATCTCGCATTTTCACCTTATTAGTTTAAAGTGGCTCAGCTCCTTAATTATAAAATCTTTAAATATGGCGCAATATAAAAACGTGGCAAAAATACTCCTGTACACCTCCTTTACTTCGCCCTCGTTAATGATACCATAATTTCATGGATAACTGCGATTCGAAATAATTATTGACATCGAAATCTGTATTTTCACCTTATTAATATATGAAAGTGGCTCGGCTCTTCAGTTGTAAATTTTAACATGGCGCAATGCGAAAAAAACGTGGCAAAAATACTTTTACACACCTTCTTTACTTCGCCTTCGTTGAAAGAATGTAATCACGAAGTAACCAAATTACTATGCGAAAATTTCTTATATAAACACTTTGAAAAAGTGGAAAGAAAATTTACTTAAACAAATTAACATTAACAATCAAAGAATTAAAATTTATATACATTATACATAAAATCAATCATGCAATTAAAATATTTGTTAATTATTTTCGTTTTTACTATTATTTTAGCGAGTAAATTATCTCTTTTATTTTTTACTTGAAATTTTTTTTTTTTATTAGTATTTATACTTTAATAATAATTTGATTCATTATTGACGCAGGTGTAAAAGCACAAGACGACACATCCGAAGAAACAGAAACCCCTACTCCAACCATTTCACCCGCTGAGCCTTCATCTTCGCCTACAGAATCGCCTTCATCCTCTTCGTCTTCAAAATTATCTTCAATTAATCCTTTAAATTTCATGATCATTATTCTTTTTAATTCGGTTTATCACTTCCTAAATTCATTCCAACGATAAATATGTTGGGGAATATTTACGTATTGTTTAGCTTTTAAACAAAAAAAAATAATGGTATTTTGATTAGGTGATAAATAAATAAAATAGCTTCATCCCTTCTTTTTTTGTGTAGTACAGCCCCCTATTTTAAACCATATATCCACGTTTAAACCGTTTACGACATAAATTCTTACATTAATTACAAGCATCTCATGATAATTAAAAAAACTGATTCTAATATCATTTTGATTGTAAATTTGCATGTGTTGCTTTTAAATAAACTTCTTAATTTGTTACCTTGTAATAGAAATTTATCCGTGATTATCATAAGTAGCAGTAGACGCATAATAAAGAATTAAAGAAACTTGTATATCATTACTCCTCCTTAATATTAAAATGTCAAATATCCATGACTTTTCACATGCCTCTCGCTCCTTTCTAATAATAAGTGTCAATCCCATCCTTTTTTTTTAAAAAAAGGATAGAAAAATTTTTTATATAAAGGCGTGTCATTATTCTGAGAATAAAAACTTGTATTTTTCTTAAAAATTTAAAATTAAATTTATTTAATTTGAAAATTCTAATAAATTTATTAATTTATTAAATGATAAATAGCTTTAAAAGCAAGGAAATAAAGTTCATAATAACTCATAATATGATAATTATGGTTTGAGTAACCTTTGCATTATAATGAAACTTATACGAAAGAAAAAATTTTTTGATGGGGGATCACTCAATTGATTGAACAATGATTCGGTGTTTAGCTTATACGAGAAATTCATGTGAATTTTCTTTAAAAAAAAAAATAATAATAATTCTGTAATAATTCATTTAAAAGAATTTTTACTTAATTTCTCTTTATGGTATTCCTTTAAATAAAACAGATATAAATTCGTTGTCTGATACAAATTCTATCGCGAAATATACAGTATATTACTTACATATTCTCTATATTAAAATATTTCTGGATATACAAGTCGTAAGACATAAATCATAAGGGTCGTGTATCATGTATTATTAATTCTGGATTATTATCGAATACTGCTATTATAAAATTGATTTATCGTAAATAATGACTAAATCAAAAAAAATTTTCTGCCAGCTACAACCAGAAGCATGTGTGGTCAAAGAAACCTAATATATTTGAGAAATCAATAGAACGTAAATTTCTTATTACTAGAAATAACAAAATCGCGTTTTTTTAAATCACATGCTGATGTCAATATTTTCTGAAATCAAAAAATATTAACAAGAATAATGAATAACTTTTAGAAATTATTTGTTTAGTAAAAAATCGATGAAAGTATAAAATTACAGTATTGCTTGTGTAATGTATTTGAATAAGTTTTGATTTTGCATAACGCTTTTGACGGTGTAAAGTTAATAGTTCAGAATGTTAATAATATCAATAGTGGTAAATTTGAGAGTAATAAGTATCATCATCAAATCGTTAACGAATAACGACAAATCGTTGCGATGGATGCACTTAAATTTAATAAGGATTAAACCATAATAATTTCGATATAAGCGTTAGAAAGGATAGAAATAATAGTGATTCCTTTTATGTTAATACCAATATTCACGAGAGCTACTGTACACATATATATGAGAGTCACGTGAACAAATTTCTTTATAACAGAACAACCTTCATAACCATAACCAAATATCTCCAGTTAGAAAATAGATCACTTATTATACAAAAACACGTCAAATTTCTCTTTTCACGCAGATGGATCGTTGATCAACGCAGAACTCTCAACCGTTATTAAATATGTTTTTGGATTTATATTTAGCATAAATACAAATATTCAGTTTACAACAACAATTTTCAACTGCAATTAAAAGTATTAATGTTGTTCCAGCAGGTAGTTAAATTACGATATTTATTGATAGTCTTAATGTAATTAACCATTATAACAAATTACTTTTAATAAATTTCAATTTATCTCCTCGACTGTTTTTTAAACAAGAAAATGGAATATTATAAAACATTCTTGGAATGATAAATATTAATTTTAAAGCTCAAGCTGATGATCCGTTGAATAATTTGATCGTCGAACTATGTAAATCAGCGCAAATTTTATAACATTCAAACACGTCATTCCTAAATGAAAGGATTGACAATTAAGAAAATAATAAGAGGTTTTGAATTCTCTGAAAGTTGCGTTCCAATGTATGTCATTTTCGTATAACAATAAGAATGATTTTTTTTTAATTGATTAATTTACTACCTTTTTTCCATTAAGAACTTTTATAATTTAAAATACAGAGAAATTTAGTTATGTCCTTTAAGTGCTGGCATAAAAGACGAAACATTTAATCACATACTAGTTCGGTGATTCTAACGAACCTTCGTAGATATTATAATACTTCTCATAATTTAGTTTTAATTTTAGGTTTAAGATTATTGGTATTAGATTTTATATTTGACGGTTAGATTATTACAATGTACTTGTTGCTATTTAACCTGTTTATCCTTGCAGGCCAATTACTAATTTATTAGTATAACTAAAGCATTATACTGATGATCATTTTTATAGCCAGCATTTTGTGGATAATTCTGACCAGAAACGTATTACTAATACATTAGTTACATATGTATTTGTCATGATCGTCGTGATTATGAATCGAAAATTTGGTCATGTGATATTATAAATTTAAAGTTTACTTAACCGGTTTTTTGTGTAATCATCAAATAAGTATAAATACCATAGGAATAAACTTCTCTCCTCTCCAACAAAACATATTAAAGAAGAAAAAAAAAATCAATAATATCAACATTCTATTTAACCAAAAGAAATAAATTTTAATAGTTTATAAAGATAAAACATAATTTTAAATAATATGGTTGCAAAAATTGTCTTACGCCCTTCTGAAGAACGTGGTTATGCGAATCATGGGTGGTTAGATACTCATCATACATTTTCATTTGCTGATTATTATGATATAAATTATCAAAGTTTTGGAACATTGCGTGTAATTAATGAAGATATTGTGCAACCTAATGAAGGTTTTGGAACACATTCACATCGTGGATATGAAATTTTCTCGTATATTATTTCTGGTGAATTGCAACATAAAGATTGTGAGTATTACATGTAAAAAATTATTTTTGTATCATTGCACAATTTCTTTTAAAATAAACAAGCATGTTGATTAAAAAAATTTTTATCCTTTTAATAGCAATGGGAAATGTAGAAATTCTCAAACGTGGTGATGTTCAATTTACATCAGCAGGAACTGGAATCTCGCATTCTGAATATAACATTAATAAAATTCATCCCGTTCATTTTCTTCAAATCTGGGTTTCACCCGATGATAAAAATCTTACCCCTGCTTATAACACGAAAACGTATCCTGATTGTCTTAAAACTAATAATTTAGCTCATATAATTTCTCCAGCGTCTGAGCAAGATTCGAAAACGATTGGAATTCATACAGATTTTCATATGTTTTCCAGTATATTACAACCTGAAAATAAAGTCGCACATACGGTTCAAAAATCTTCAAGTGGTGGTGATCAAGCTAGAAGGTTATATGTTCATTTAACTAGTACGGGTGGTCAATTAAAAATTAATGATGGTACTATATTGAAACCGGGGGATGGCGCTTTCGTTACCGAAGTTGTTAGTGGTGATGAAGTAATTTTTGAATCTATTGGTGAAGGAGCTGCAGAATTTGTTCTTTTTGACTTGGCTTAAGTGTTAGAGAGTTCCATATAAAATTTTACGGATATAGTATAATTATCGTAGTATTTATTCAAAAATGATTAAACTGTATTTAGAAAATTAATAATTTATTATAATATGTATTTAATATTTTAATTTTACGTTATTTTATGTTTATTTTTGTCACCATATGATGATATATAATAATATAAATCATAGTAAATTTTAATATATTAGGATTAGTTAGGGTGGATTAGTTATGTTATAGGATCTAAATAATGTTTATTAATATTTTATATATATATATATACAGTATATATATATATATATAATCATGCGCGTTTCCACGTTTAAATTATTAAAATAAAGTACAATTACACGAGAAATGCAAAGGTTGAAGTTATCTCCCTTACCGATTTGAACAGTATTACTAATTAACGTTGTAGCTTATTTCACGACTATTACTACTATTAAAGATGATTTTTTTTTAACAAAAAGATCCAATTCATAAGACTTCGTTACTTTTTCTAAAAATTACAGTTTGGTCCACTATAAAAGTTTCACCGGTTATGACGCGTTAAAATATAATTAATATCGGAATAACTAACTCTACAAAAAATTTTTTTATTCGTATACATTTGGCATTAAAGATAGAAAAACACGACCATAAAAAACTATCTAAAACTGCATGCAACGAATATAACTAACTATAAAGCGTAGACTAGCCAATATAAACATACTATGGTTTATCCTTAATTCTTTTCACGCCATACATAATATATGCTTTTTTTTGAAGATTTAAATTGTCTGGATCAATCGAATTGTTCGTAGTTACTAATTCTTCAGCTGAATTTTGAAAATGACTGAGGCGATTGTCTTGGTGTTCAATAATTCCTCATTTTCCGACCCGTTACTATCGTCATCCAATAATCTTTTTTTACCATCCTTGTCGTTATTAATGCTTTTGAATTCACTCAGTATGGTAGCTATCATGCAGCACTGAAATTAAAGCTTCAATCTCTGGTACAGGCTGATTAACGGTAAGAAGATGAAGACTTGGCGTTGTTATTAGCTCTATCATTCCAGACAACTCTCTTTCTTTCCGTTTCTTATCAAATCTCTTTCCATTCTTTCTGTTAATTTTTACTTTTTTTCATGCTTAAATCGCTCATATTGTTGACGGAGTTCCCAGCGGTTTTGTACTTCGTTGTTCAGAATACCTTCTCCCTAATGCCGCCATCATCAGAACATTATTTTTGAAGAATACAATTGGCTTATGTTTTTTATTTATAACCACGGGTTTTATAAAGCTGGTTCCGGTTTCTTCAACTAACTCTGGTATCAACTCCGGTAATTCTTCGTATTTAATTATATTATCCCGGTCCCTAAAAAGTTGTCAAGCATTACGATCGTTAATTTGTTCTGGTTCCATGACCCGGATACCATCTCGTAAAATAATCGATCGTTTAATCTTGTCGTAATGTTTGAATGTACTTTTTTTGTAATTCTTCTCCACGAATTTGTTTAGCTTAATAGAAGTAATATTTGTGCAATCTTCTTATCCTTAGACGTACCCTATGCAACTTAATGTTCGGTAATTTCTTTATCTGTCCACGTGACTGTAATATCACGCATCCTTGATTTTCGGATTATACTTTGATTACTTGGTCTTTTGTACGACGAATTTTCTTCTTAATCTTTTTCGCCGATCGGGGTTGTCTGGCATGAGTCTGGCATGTCTGCTTACTATTTATACCCTAACGTTTCTCCTTTTGTAATTGTTATTTTTCTCTAATATTATTTGTTCATATTCGGAGAAGGCCCAATTTAATGAATTTTTTGCGAAGTATTCGAATGCCTCTATCATAAGCTCATAGTAAGCCAACACTGGTATCCATCTCGAGTCAGACTTTCCACGTACCATTAGCTATCGCATTTCACTTTCTTCCAGCTTTCCTCTTTTTCACTCAAGCTTTTTATAAAGTCGGCAAAAATGCGTCTCCTTTCTTGTTTAGCGAGCTAGCCATCTTTAAGCAGGTTTCATCCAATATATCTGCATGCCTCTAGATCAAGTAGGTCCTCCCGGCTGCTCTTTCATAAAATTTTATATATTATTCCATAGTATATTTGTAAACAATTTTAACAAAAACTATTTTTTCTTTTCAGAAAATTTTGGTATCGATGATGACCAGAAAGAGTTTTAGTTATAATGTTTATTAATATCCGATAATTTCATAAATTATATTACTTACATTATTAATATATTGATTTTTTGTAGTGGTGAATGTTTAAAAAGATCCGCTTCAAATAATCGTCCTAAAGCTGAAGAAATATGTATTGAAGTAGCATTTGTTAATTATATAATTTATATATTCGGAAATTTTTGTTGCTTATTATATTGTATATTTTATAATCATATAATTACATTTAGATGCGTTTATCATGCCCATAAAAGTGTAATGTTAAAATGATTATTATTTTTCGTTTTGTTCTTTTCTAAATATTATTGCGGAAATCTGCTAGTATTAAATTAATTCGGTTAAAGGTAAAAAATTTTTTTAGATCTCGACCGAATATAGCAGAGTCAATAGCGAATGAGAAACTCAGAAAATTCAAAATTTTCAAATTTTTGCATTTCTTTATTAGATGACAATATAAAATATTACATCATAAAAAAAAATCAAGAAATATCACTCTAACCTATCCTAGCTAGGTAATCGTTGTTGCTTACTTCTAGGTTGCTACTACTGTTAGTACGTCAGATGAAATAGAACAACACTATTACTAAAAACAAAATAAAATACACGTCGTTTTACCGATCTGGCGCTGGTTGATTTGCGCTGATATACAACGACTTCCGATATTGCCGAATGATGATCAACATGTCGATTAATGTCGACCTGGCCGAATAACGTCATGATCGAATATAGTCACATGGTGGCAATGAACATTAATTACAGATTAATAATATAAATAAATTTAATTATATAATAATAGATATATTTTGTTTATATTATATTATATATATTTATTTTCTTAATTAGTATTTTTAATAACGTTGTGTATTTTATTGTAACAATCGGTAGACAATCAGTATAGCACAATATTTATTCGTCTTCTATTTTCGATATTTCGCGTAGTGGCTTATGACGGAAATCCTCCCTAAATTTATTAATTAATAGTCACATTTGGCCATCCGTCACAAATGACACAATTACGATTGTTGATGTGATGCATTGAGAGATCTTGATAGAAAAATGAGATGAAGAATCGTTATAAAAGAGAGGGAAATTGCTGATAGTAAAAGAGATTACGAGTAATCGATAATTTAAACGATTAATAATATCATAAAACCGCCCTTTTGCTTTCCCTTTTCTCCCTACATTCGCCTATCAGTGTTCACATACATTATTTAAATAAAATATACGTTATTTCTGTTGCATAACATCACGTTGTCATCTGTATTAATGATTTATCCGTGTTTCTGTATTATAGCCGATTGTAGACGTATCGGTATTGTTCGACGATTCTTAACATTGAGGATTGAAGTTGCCGAAATACTTGCTGGAAGAGGTATATATAATTGCGATAACAACCAGATCCAATCCATTCTATTAGTATTACCATTGTGCTAGTGATGAACAATCGGTAACACACACAATAAATTATTAACTAAGTCTGATATTATCCTCTTCTTATCAGGCTCAATTTTGTGAAAGTTAATGTTTTGTAAAGAATGTAAAATTTTCAATTTTCATTTCATATTTTTTCATACTTTTAACTAATAGACATACTACTCTATATAATAAATCTATTTTCAACTTCTTTTTTATCAGATTATATTCTTGTACCGGTATTATCAATTATATCCGTTGAGCTTGAAATACAACATGTATATTTAGCTTCTATAAATAATTAAAGTTCTCGCGCGTTTTTTGAACCTACTATGATGCAGGGTTGTACATGGGACATTGTCCGGCGATTTTTTGTGGATACGGACTTCCAAAAAATCCATGTTCGCGTTCATAGTCCGCGGACTCTACGGACACAGACAAGTTGTTAACCAACCTTAAAAATCTTTTGGCTGTAATTAACAAGAAGTACGGCTGGCATTAATGCGGACAAAATGTCCCGGACATGAAAATATAGCGGACATGGACCGGACTGCCCGATCCGGGACTGTCCAATGTCCGTGTCCGTGTCCCATGACAACACTGCTATGATGTATATATCATAAAATAAGGTGCACTAGCCCTACTGTGCTATATTAAGCTAAAACAAAATGGAAACTTCTTTCTACAATAGCTAAAAAATACTGGAAAATCTCTTATCATTTAGGCATTTTTTAACTTTCCTTCGCTTCCTTGCTAAAAGGTAGAATTATTTACAAACAAACAGGAAATAAATGAGAAAAAAAACAAATATATATTTTTTATTTAAACAAAAATGTAAAAAAGGATGAAAAAAAGGTGGTAAAAATAAAGTAAAAAAAACGTTTTATATACATTTATATATTAGCTATCAGATACGGGTGTTAGAATTTCATACAACTGTTTTTGTCATACATTAAACCTTTAAATATATTTAATAAACGGGGATCCAGAAATAGTATACCTAGTAACCTACTTACCGGACAGCTTTTCCGAAAGACTTTACCTTTCTTAGTTGTTGACTTGATTGGAAATTACAGAACCAATGGAGAACATATTCTATATAAAAGCTTAATCATTTAATATACCATTAAAAAGAAAAATCAACTATTTGAGATATCAGGACCGAATAAGAGCGTAATAATGGATCAAGTAGATCTTTCCTTTTTTAGATAATTCTGGTCTACCTTAAAATCACCTACTGGCATTATGCAAGTTTAACCAGAATTAAGAAGAATACGTGTTAATAAGACCTATTTTTAACATTGTTCGGAATCTTAAAATATCTGTTGTTTGATTAATAATTATTTTATCATAATAGAGTTTATTCATTATATTAAAAAATTTATTTCTTAAAATGTTAAAAAAAACATGGTCATTATATTATGATCGTGTGACACGAAAAGATCGACAAGATATCTTTTGTATAAATTGTATGGCACTTGGCACTTGGCAAAATGAAAAAAATCACATAAAATAATTACTTTTATTATCTGTTACTGAGTTTTAACGACATTAGTAAAAGGTGTTTCATTTATTTAATAATGAATTGATTCTAGGAATGAGAATTGATTCTTACGTAATTGAGGATTTATAATCCGATGTTTTATTTTCGTGCTTCAAAAGTTGCAATAATGTTTGTTACAGAAATTTTTTTTTTCTTTTCAAACCTTTACGATATAATTAGACAAAATTATTACTGTTTTCGAAATAGAAGGTAAAGAAAAACACTGCATAATCTTGTATATCATTACAATGCCTCATCGTTTGCAAAATATCCAGTATATATTCCTGTAGGATGTCTGATTTTGTTTAACAGTTAAGGAGAATTGTTTCATTTATCTTATAATTAGCAATGAGAATTTTTTTATATATATATATTAAAATTTTTTACGTAACAGTAATTGAGGATCTATAATCCGTTGTTTGTTTTTGTGCTTCAAAAGTTAGAGTTGAAAAGAAAAAGAAAATTCTGTAACAAACAAATATAATATAATTAAATAAATATTACCGTTTTTGAAATAGAAGGAAAAAAAAAAAAAAAATACTGCATATAAATCTTGTATATGCCCCATCGTTTGTAAAAAATATCCAGTGTATATTCATTCCTGCATGATGTGGTTTGTTTGTTTAAGGAGAATCGTTTCATTTCCGTGGAATATATCGTCATTTAATAATCATGTTTACTGATTTTATATGGCTTAATAATTTCAAATTATCTAAATTAACATCTACGGATTACTAAGCTTAATTAGTAATCATTTAATTTTAAAAGTATAAAAATAAGGTGATTTCGACGAAAAGTAACTATCAAACACCGATAAGTTTTCAAAAAAAAAAAAAAGAAATAAACAAATTAAATTCGTCCCATCATGAGTAACTCGCAATTCAAAACCGTAACTATAGCTGGTGGTACGGGTACTTTGGGTTATGCTATCGCTGAGGCATTTTTGAATGATGGATCTTATATCGTGAAGATTCTTCGAAGAAAACCAGAAAACGAAAATGAGAAAGCTAAATTATTAGCTTCCAAGGGCGCAGAAATTGTCTACGCAGATTATAGTCAACATGATGATCTTGTCAAGGCTCTTAAAGGAACAGACGTCATTGTCAGTGCTTTAAATTTTGATCCTAAAGGTGCAGGCTTTTATGACGCTCAAGCTCCACTGTTAGCCGCTGCCAAAGATGCTTCCGTGAAGAGGTTCATCCCGTCTGAATTTGGTGGAAAGTTTAAGTATGTTTATCTGTTTATTTCTTTTTTTGTTACAGTATTTTATAATGAAGTGTTAAACGATAATTTTTTTTTTTCTTTAATAAAGGCCTGGAGCTCATCCCCTCATAGACGATAAAATCAAATTAGGACAGGAAGTAGAAAAAAGTGGACTTGAGTACACGTATATCTATATCGGATTATTTCAAGAATATTTTGGTTGGTTGGGATTCGATATTAAGAATAAGAAAGCTACATTCCTTGCTGATGATGGTAGCAAATTGTTTCCTACTACTTCTCTGTCTGATATTGGAAAATATACTGTAGAGACACTTAAGTTACCAGAGGCTCGTAACGCTCATATTTATGTTGCTGGTGCGCTCTTGACATTAAATGAGTACGTTGAATTATTTGAAAAAGCAACTGGTGAGTATTAATTGCATATTGTAAGCGTATCTCATCGTTTTTGAACTTAAACATGAATTGACTAATTTTAATGCGTTTATGAAGGTTCAAAATGGGAAGTAGTTGTAGATAAAGATGTAAGAAATCGATTCCAAAACAATATCGAGCCGGTTCCTTCATTCTTGGATAATTTCAAGGCTATGATTGTACAAGAAGGGGAGATTGGAGAGTTAGATAATGATAAATTCAGTTTTACTCCTAGACCTGTTACTGAGGTAATTGAAGAACTTGTAAAACAAGCTTCATAATTTATCTTCTTTCTCTCTTTCTGTATTTTCAATATGTGACGAGATTATTTTGTTTCAATAAAATAATTTTCAAATCGGTTATTGCAATAATATTTGTTGCATTGTTGCTTACTGCAAGCTCTTTGATGATGATTTTATTGTCACATCATACGTCTATTGCAATTTTGTTTTATACTTTTTGTAAATCGTTGATCTTGTCTCGCTCAATAATGTATTACGAACTTGGTACCAGTATAATACTAATCACGTGATATAACGATCTGGCACAAACGAAATAACTGTCTTGACAAAATCAATGAAATATCTACTTATATAGATCTTGTAAATTTAACATTTCAAATTATACAAAACTCATAAGTGTAATAAACGTATCTGAATAAGTTTATAAAGCTTGTGGAAATTCTTAATCCTGCAAATCTGGCCAACAAAAAAAAATCATCATCATCATACAATGTCTGATATAAACTCTTTTTACAATAATAATAAATATATGATTTTTAATATATTCTTGAATTTGTATATTGATTGACAATTACGTGCGAAACGTTAAATTCAATAAATTTATTATTAAATTATGTCTGGTTTTCTAATAAATTGTAAAATAAATAAATAAGTAAATTGTAATAATATATATTATTAGACATTTATTAATTAATGATTTATGTTAGTACAACCAGTTACTAAGCTATATAATAAATACTGATAGGTGATTTTAGTGTATTTGTTCATTAGGTTTAGGCCATGCTTTTCCGTGGATCACAAAATTTGCTCGAGCTAGAAAGAAGCCTACCACATGATCAGTAACAAGCAGAACAGGAAGCGAAAAAGTAAACACAAATTGTATCTAACCAAAAGTATGAAATTGTGTTCTAATAATTGATCAATCATAATTATAACTTTACAACTATGAAACTCTATTGATTTTTTTGACATTTAATGGCACAAATACTGTAGAAAATTATACTTTAATAGAGATTATTTTTTAAATTAGCAATAAAATGCATTGGTGGTATATGAAAATTCTTTATTCAAAAAATTAAACAATAAAGATAAATATAACGATAATGTATACTATCGGAATTTATGTCATAATCCTAATTTGTCAAATCAGAACTCTTTTATTCATTTATTCGCCGCTCATCTTCTTTATGAATTAAAATTTATTGACTGCCTACTAAAATCTCTAATTATTTCTCGGATTATCATGTAATTATTTATCGCACGATTAAAGTTCAAGTTTATCATAATGTCTAAAGGAAGAAAATGAATAATGATTATACTTTCATTTTAGATTTAAAATCAATTGATATGTTATTGTTTTCATGGCAGCATAACTAAATTATACTTCCTTTTTCGCATTCCACCTCAAGTAAATACTAAATCAAAATTTGTATCTCAATTCTCCTTACACATTTTTCAAATTACAAAATTGTATCTCAAACGCACACAAAATAAATATTTACCCTTATTAGAGAACATAATCATTAAACGATATTCTACTTTCAAAATACTAATAATAAATTTTACCGAACCTTTTTATTTACCCTTAGTGCATTTGTACAATATCCCTTCACAACCGCAAAACCACTGTATACACTAAATGTTAATCCCAAAATATTCCTCACCCGGCCACTTCTGTCAAGAACGTACATAATATTAATGCATGGACAACTACACCAAAAATATACATGACAAAAAATATATTATCTCTGATTCTTTCAAATACTCAGAAGACTCGGAAAAACAACAAAAAGATGCGATAGAAAATACAACATATTATGAAATTTTCAAAAATCAAAAAAGATAAACTTTTGACAAACTTCCAAAGGATTCATCAGTGTTAATTGAACAAATAGACCAAATTGGATACTGTAAATTAAGAATTGTACAAAATGTTGATTAACTGCAGATATTAACCGATCTTTACAGTATCATCCTTAATGAGAAATGAGCTGGCTCATTATGATTCTTAATTGGCAATTGGATAAAAACCAATGATATTATCTTTTATTCTCATTATTGATACTAAGTTTGATATTTATATTATTATTTAACACACACAGTACAATATATTAATTAAATTTTATTTAAATTAAATGTATTTTACATAAAAAAAAAAAAAATAAAAATAAAAATAAAAACGAAGAATAAAAATCTACAAGAAAAATACGTTGAAACTGAATATACATAAATTACAATAAGAATTTACAATGAATTTTCTCTCTCCTCTAATTTAAAAGTCTTATTTTTTTATAATAGACATTTATCACTTTTGAATATTGAATATTCATTAATGATATTTAATCTTTTTTTAATCATATACCCAAATTGAAGCTTTATCATAACTTTTTTCTCTAAAATAACGTTTAGTAAATGTGGATTTTTCTTCAAAACCTTTATAAATAGCACCTTGATCATTTTTCCTATTATTATACCAATCTTCTAATGTTTTAGATTGTCCAAAATAATAAATATGTTTTGGTTCAGGTTCATGATTTCGAAAGTGAATATGATATAATGCTTCATAATCTGCTATATGATTTGCCCGATGTCTTAATAATGTTTGTCTACCTTTAGTTTGTGCTATTGTATAAACGCCACTAAAACAATAAATGCAATATATATATAAAAAAAAACTGTAAAATTATTACAAATTATTGAAAAGATAAAACTTGCCTCATAATAGCAATTAACATGTTTTGTAAAACAATTACGAGAAAAATACTGGCAATCAAAGTAATTAAATCGACAGCCCAAAAATCAAATTCATCTCTTTGATTCAAATTACCACCAATCCAAAAATATGCAGCTTCTATAGCTGTCGGAAAAAATGAGAAAGGATTATCTTCTTTAGATTTAGGATCAAATACGGTTTCTAGCTTAATATTAAATGTTGTATTTGAAATAGTGTCTGCGGCTAGTCCACTGTATGATGTTTCTTTTATTCTAATATTCTCGGGATTTCTGAGTAAAACAAATCTATATAATAAGAAATAAATTATTAATTATTTAACCTACAGTAAAAACGAGATGAATAAAAATAATAAAAGTTTTTATACGTTGTGTGCGCAAACGCAAGTATCACAATAAACATAAATAAGAAGAACGGAAATATTTTCTTGAAAATAATGATGACATAATAAATATAAATACCGATAACTGTCAAGTAAGAAATTAGCTAATTAACAACATTTCATGTAAATTTCATTTAATTAAATCATATAATTTCCTTACTTGATATTAATCGGAGATATAGAATCTAGAATATATAAAAAAAATCGGTAAATACTGTATATTTTGAATATAGAGGAGGAACAATTGCAAACCAATAACCTACCAACTCAATCCAAAGAAAAAATATAGAAAACGATATTCCAGCAATTAACCCAGTATCAGTTTCTTCAACCCTTCCAAAACCATCAGAAAAATGAAAATTTTTGAGCATTATTGTCATTACCGTTACAGAAAGTGCAATGGAAATTATATCGAAGCTATTAAATATTTCCCCAAAATATTTTTTAGGTCCACGATAATGAAACTGTAACAATTCAGTTACAAGTTGATAAAATGCCAAATAATAGAATATAATAATTAATGCAAATAAGAATTTTTCATTTACGATAATACTATGATTTAAATATGCCCAGCTGATTAATACAAAACAAATGGCAAAAATAAAAAATCGAAGAAAAAGAAATAAAAAGAAATTTCTAGCTTCTTGCCATCGAAAATTAATGACAGCTTCAGTTGCTGGATTATCATATATATTGTCATTATTCTCATATAAAATCATCCTTGAAAAAGGGCTCAGCTTATTCCATTCATTTCGACTAATTTTGTATGATCTTGGTACTAATATAATCCACAAAATATTAAAAAAAATTTTTTTAAAATCATAATCAACTACTTTTTTCTTCGTAATATTACTTATAGTAAAACCAGGAAGAGGAACAACCCGTAAAGCTAATGGTGATTTTCCAAGATCATTATCAAAGTCTTCAAAATATTTATATATTTTATGCTTAAAGGATAGATTAAATAAATTTAAAATCCTATAGTACCACTCATATTTATCGGACTTCAGTTTAACTATAGGTCTAAATGCTCTAAATTTGATGTTATTATTTCGTCTTTCTTGATACTCTATTGGAATAATTTCATTGGGATCGTTAGCCGAGAAGTGGTTTTGGTCCGCAAAACATTCTTTATTGAATAATTTTCTAGCATAATCATCTATTTTATAATGTAAAATTGTAAATACCACAAATTTATTTTGAATGAAATTAAAAATTGGATTAAAACGAACCATAATTATATTTAAATAATAAAGGAATTGCCGTAGAAACAGCACTCATCCAACCCGCACAATCCGTTGCATTTTTAGAATAATATTCTAAAAGATATGCAACAATAATCGTATCTTTAAGTTCACGGCCTATAAAAAATAAATTTTTTTAGATTAGTAATAGGATTGGCAAATAGGCTAGCTTAATGGTTGCGCCATACTGTTAGACGAAAATTAATAAAATTGAAATTGAATATAAATATACCCTTGCAATGATAAATTGCCAATTCCATATTATTTCCTGGCTTGATTTCTTCATTATCTTCCAACCTATTGTCTTTTCTATCAAATCGATCGAGGTCAAGATCATCATCTCTTAAAAACTTTTCTCCCGGCCATAATGTATTTCTTGGTATATGCCTAATCTCAAATTCTTTTTGTTCTCTCTCATCTCCAAACAACGTATATTTTATCAAATGATCGCTATCACCAAGTATTAAACTTTTCATGAAATTATACCTAACGTCTAACAACATAAAATCTTTTGGTTTATGCTTAACAAATCTCCAGATTATATGCTTGACATAAGTAACTATCTCCTCATACTTTTTTAATTCAAATAAAAAAAAAAAATTAATTTCTTTCTTTCAGAAGAAATATTGTCTAATAAATAATATTTAATAAATATTAAAAATGTTCTTACTTTATGAACTCTATTGTAATTGTCAGCAAGGAATTTGCTTTTATAACGCTTATTAAGATGTTCTAATGCTTTACAAGCGTGTCTTATTGCATGAAATTTTTCAGTAATGTCTTTTCGTTTAATTAACTTTTCCCGTCTTTTTATCTTTACACTATCATTTATTATCTCCTGTCTTCTTCTCTCCTTTTTAATTTCGTCCATTTCTTTGTCTTCATTAATCTCTATTATCTTTTGTTCTATTTCATCTATTTCATTATCTTCTTCATTTATTATGTCTTGCTCTTTCTTTTTTGCATATCCCTTCTTTCTTATATTCTCTTCATTGTCTTTCCTTTCATACCAATAAACCTTCAAATGAAAATCATTTAATTTGTCATGTGATCCATCACTCGGTCCACATTCAAACTTTTCAATTCGCAATCTTGTTTTATCCCTTTCTTGATTCACTGGAATACGATTCGTCCATATATATTCAAGAAATGGCTCTCCTTTGTTAGGAAGATCATCTTTATTTTCACTATCATCTTGAACTCGATGCCAAATTTGAACAGTTGATCTTCCGATGATAAGTTGTAAAGTTTCTGTCCTTGTTCCTTGTTTGTTTTGATATAGGCAATAAGAATTTCTTTCATAATCACCCAATACCCATGGTTCTCTCTCAATAACTATTTGTTTGAAAATTGAGTGCACATTTTTATCAAAATATATAGTATGACTTCCGTCTGGATCCCCATTTAATGTTGTACCTTTAAATTTTTCTATATGCGTGATCGTTTTTAATTTCTCTGCTTTTTTCTTATTTTTTTGTTTCAATTCATTCTCAATTCTTTTAAGAACTGATCTAACATTTCCTTCATCATCGACTTGCAAAATATTTCCCGAAGTTCTGGCTAAACAATCGTTAAGATTATTTATTCTAGGTAAAGTTGTTGATTCAACTTTTCCTGTATCATATAAATCCCAAATTACAAATTTTAGTCCTTCTTCCTGTCCTCTACCAATAATAAGCAATTTCTCGTCGCTATCAACGAATTCTAGAGAATGAATTTTCTCTATTTCATCAAAGTTTCTTGATGCGACTTGTAAACCATTTTCCATATAAAATAATCTATTAATTATAAAGTTAAATTATTACTCTACTCAAAGATGAATGATAATATTTAAAGAATAGTATGCTCCACTTACCTAATATATTTAATTCCTCTAGTAAAACATAGCTGTAGCCTACTAACAGAAAAGGTATCGTAATTGTACTGCTTTACGAATTTATCCTTATTTTCGACTCTTTTTGCAGTAGTTTCTAATTCCATATTTGTTAGATTAAAAACTAAATAAAAATATGTTATATTATGAATTTATTATCGATATGATGTTTGATATAATTAAATCTTGTGTTTTACCTTCAAGTGATTGTACATCATTTTTATACTGTGTAACGAGTAAGTATTTTCTATAAATGCATGATAAAAGTCGTTTCATACAATCATCTGAATGCCAATTATTAAATTCACGTCTAATACTTTTTGGATAATCAAATTTCTCGGTCAAATTAGAAAAATCAAAGTTATCATTAAACCCAAAATTATATATCCCTTGAAAATTCAATATTAGAAATCTCTTTAAGCTCTTAAATTGATCGACGCCGTTTTCAGATTTAGAAAAAGCGTATGAATCATCCTCTATGAAGTTACATATTCCCGAAACTTCATTGCAATGATAAGAAACTACAACATCGTTTTCTGAATTCAATGTAAGACGATAAATGGCCGTTCCTTTTCTTTTTTTTCCAATTTCAATAATTTCATGTTTAAGTTCATTATTTCGTCTGTTATTACTTGGTGGTTTGTTTGATTTATTATATTTTTGAATTCCAAAACCCTTTTTATAATCATGTTTCATGTCTTCACGATTATCTGTTTTTTTCATATCCTCGTCAACATCGATACGAGATATAGCGACAAGGATAGTATTGACGCCTTCTTGCTCTTGCATATTAGATATATCTAAAGACCACCTAAATTTATAATCATCATCATTGTCAACGCTTGAAGGGTCATTGCTGTCATCATTAAATAAAGGAGGAACAAAGTCGTTACTATAAAACCTATCAATAGAAAGGTCATGATCATCTATTTTAAAATATGCGATTGTTTCTTTAATTTCATCAGAATTAGAATTATTCTGATGATCGGGAATTTGCTGAGGAATATCAACCTTCTTGAATGGACGATGATCAGTGTTATCTAATAATCTAATCCGAAGGTTTGCTAGAAAAATAAATAAAAAAAAAATAAGTAATTTTTTTTTTTTTTTAATTTTCATTATTTGAGTAAAATAAAGTGTTTACCTCTATCAAATGTAACAGCGTGTTTTCCATCTTGACAAATTGCAATTTGATAATCTTCTTTCTTCGTTGTAGTATCACATTTATGAGTATAAATTTGTTTACATTTATTTTTATTTTTTGAATCATTCTTGTTTGTATTAGAAAAATAATTTGCAAAAAAGTTTATCATAATTATTAATTGTAGTAATTATCAAGGTTTTTTTTTTTTTGGTAACTTGGCAGGATTTTTATAACGAATTCGGGCAAAATTAACTTAAATATATGACGTATCACAACATATACAGTAAATTAGGAAATGCATGAAAGTCGATCCCAATTTAGTAAGTATCTGAAACAAATTTTGAACTATTTAGCTTATTCAAGTTATTCAAATTATTTAAGAATGCAATCACGCAATATTCTAGAATAAGAATCAAAATCCAGAATTCAATATTTATTTCTTGTGTAAAAATTATTATATTCTACAAATTTTTTCTTTTTTCTTCAGATGCAACAGGATTGATTAAATTCTGATGAAATAATGATGCCATTTTTTTTTTTTGTTCTTATAATGAGTTTTAAATCATATGCTTTTATTACTTTTTTCAGGTATCCTCAAGAAAAACAAAAGAAAAAAAAATATTGAATTTGTAACGAATACGTTATTTGTTTTGTTTAGAATTTCTAATTATTCTAATCATTAAGGCTTGAATAAGCAACAAAAACGACAAATTACTAAAATAAATCTATTAACATGCCATATAGAGACTGATTTATTTATTAATGAGACTTTAACCCATTATTATTAAAGGTGTAACGATAACCAAACAAAGCATTATAATGTTTTACATTGTTAATGAAAACTATAAATTTGTATATTTAAAATAAATATTTAAACATTTTTTACCTACTAAAAATAGTAGAGACAAAATTTCGGTAAATTCTATCGACATTCTTTCTAAAAAGAATGGCACAAGTCAAAATAATACAATGACTTATAGTGAACAAAAACCATAACACAAAAAAAAAATAAATAATTAATTAATTATAAATAAATAAATAATAAATAAATATGTGAAATTGAAAACGATTACCCGGTTAAGACGGCAATCGGTTAAATTAACAATTCTAATTCAATTTTCAACTTTTATTTTTATTTATTTATCGTTACAGAGGTAAAATACAGTAAAATTAATTACGTCAACATTACACTATATGTATCCGAAGCGCCCGCAAGCAGAAATCGCCAACGACTATTATTTTAAACTAACCTAGGCAAGGACTGTTACGACGAACTACTCTAGAGTGGGAACCCTAGAGCCGAATTTTTCTTTCATCTATCAAAAAATAAATCCATACGTAAATCCTGTCTGGTATGGAATGGTGTAAGTAAAGAAAAACTATAGAATGATATGTCTAAAGACTAAAACAAGGTCACGTGTCATATAACGCTCTTCGCATATAACAAAGAAAAAGGGCTATTGCTAAAAAAAAAATTATTAAATTTTTTTCATTCCGACCCAGTGCGTTTTTTTCCCTTTCTCTGTAGTGTAGTCTTTTTTTATCATATGGGGATTTAACCCCTAATTTTACCAAACCAACATTATGCTGGGCTTAAGTTTAGTTATAAGTGTGGAGACACAGGTGCTACGCTGCTTTATTAGTTGCTTCTCACACCGTCCTCCCTCTAAATAATGTTGTAATAAAAATAAAAAATAAAAATAAATATTGCTAAAAAAAAATTAAAAATTTGAAAAGTTTAATGACCCGGGAGGAGTGTTAGTAACAAAACTAATGGTTCGGTACCCACTTGAGTCCAGCCCAGCTTCCTCATTCGTTTGCGTCGTTTACTTGATCAGGAGTTACGTCGTAAAAAAAGTTGTCATGGTTTAATAATGTCTAGCCCTGTTGATTAATCTCATATCGGTAATTTCAATTATTTTCTTTGGGTCCATCATCTTCAATGATAGTGACTCGTGGTTGTAGGTAAGTAGATACGTTGGGTGGTAAACGAAAATTACTCGTACCAATATTAGTAATTACCAATTGATATTTTAAATGTTCTATTTTAATCCTCGATTTTTCCTTACGTTTCTCAATTTACATCGTTCATTGCGAAGCTCTAAAGTGAGCTTTTATCTTCTTCTGATAGTGGTGATAATTTTGAAGCTTTTTTATGTGATATGTGCTGAATTTTCTTAATTGTACAGAGTGGTTCCTTTACGATCCTTTTGTCCTTGGACGCGATTAATAGATATGAGGGTTGACCTTTGTCTTTCATCTTAAGGTGTCGCAATGTAATGTAAGACAATTCCATCGTTTTTCTTGTTGAGGACTCCGGATCGTATCGAATTCCAGAGAATGATATAATTTGTAATATTTAGCGTTAGAACCTCTAGTGATCGGTAACGACGTATGGCACATGTGTATTTAACGCCTAAACGTGTGGATTAGTTGCTACTGTTGTTTCCCAATTAAGTTTCCGTCGGGTTTTGCTGACTTTCGTAATCGATTCCATATGTGGAAGAACGTATGTTTTCAAATAGTCATGATGATGTTCATTGCAACTGCATCGTTTATTATGCAGCCGGAAGTTGACAAAATGTTTTGATATTGATAGCACTTGGTAGATTTGGAGCGACTCGAATGACGCCGCAATAGAGACAAAAACCTAGGTATATCACAAAATGCTTGTATCCAAAACGAATGAAGTTTTTGTTTTTCTATTATGATATTATTAGAAGCTGGAGAATTAAATTTTGTAGGGCTAATTATTTGTCAAACAATAAAGTTCTAAGACGAACATGCAAATGACATAATTGAAATTTGGTTTAGGGGTATTTGATAAATAATTTCTAGAAACGGAAGGTGTGAAATATTTGTGTTGCCTGTGTACTTTAAATGAATATTGATTGGTGTTTAGTAGATGTGTGCAATCTTTATATTATACAAAGTGCCACTTTCTCGAGAGAAATACTGTGCCCCTACACATTATGTGAAACACGTGGAAGTAATTGTATGGGGATTTTTTCGAAGGTTTGTAAAGTCGAAGAACGACTTTTTTGTGGTAGTGTTTGGTTGACGACCGAGGACATACCTGTTCGTGTTTCCTTGGGATATGTCGTAAGGAAAAAAGTCTTCAGAACCGTAAAACAGCATATAGACGGGGTCTAAAACTTGGGGCCGAGAAAAGACTACTGAGAAAATGTGAAAAAAAGATAGTAGTGGTGATAAAAAGTTGTATAGTGTTTAGAAGTATGGGAAAATCTCTCTGAAATATTAGTTTGTGGGACTTTGATCTTGGTTTTATCATTAAAACTACTTGAACGGAGGAGGGGTCATATAATAAAACAAAAAATTTGGTTTACGCAATTTTTTTTTATTTAAAGGAAGTTAGTTACACAGAAATACAAAAATAAAAAACAAAATAAAACAAGAAATAAATTCCTAAAAGAAATCTATATCTATCAATTATAAGTACTTCTAATGCCATCCAATTACCAGACCATGACCTACACTTCCAGTAATATAAAGAAAACCTAATTAAAGATGAGCTCGCATGTTTAATTAAGTAGTCCATTACAGTTAAGTTACCCCGGTAGCGATCTAGATTATTTGTGATCGTAACTACAATAAAGAGAAAAGATTCGTATTATTCTTTCACCATAAAACGTGCTACGCGTAAATATTGTCAAGCGCAGAATGTCGCATCTAAATTAAAAAAAAAAATAAGTTGACAAGAAGGATGCACCATTACAATTCCAAAATTGTCAACGATTTCTTAAGAATATCCGCTTTCTTCGTCTGAGAATTAATAGAACCAGTCCAGTAGAAGGAGCACCCTTAAATTTTTTCTGTGGTTGGTTCTTCCTATGGCTTCCTTTGTTTTGAGCGTGTCATTCTTCAATTTTCGGATCGTTTGCCAGGAATTGTCATCGAACTGGCGTATTTATGAGGCTAAACTCAGAATGTTTTATGCAGTATAAATAATACACTACAGCAGTAATTAAAATCATTCGTGTCACATGAAAGACGCAAACGTCAACTCAAAAAATGAGTTTGCCTTAGGCTATTAGAGATACTGTTTCTTTGTTTCTCCCTAACATTTATTTTGACATATTTCTGGATCTAAACAGTAAGTAAACTCATAAAAAATATTTTAAGCGAACTTGGACATACTGTAATTACTTTTGTTTATTAAAATTAGAAGAAATGATGCAGAATCACATATTATAATATATTCGTATAAGTTTTATTTTTTTTATACATAAGAACGAAAATAATAATCAACCGTTAGAATGTTCTAAATTAATTAAATATGTGTTGCAGGAACCAGATACCTTCTGTTATAGGTAAACTTTATAATTTTATTCTTAAATAAATACAATTATAAGGAATTAATTCATAATTTGATATTAATCATACTGTATCACCTTAAAAATATTACATAATTTCCATAATAATGCACGCACTTACAAATCTTAGATTGCTTAATTTGTTATTAAAAATAAAAAAAAAAAATTAATATACGAATTTTTCGCAATAAAATGTCGAATTGTGTTTGTCGAAAAAATTGTACGAATTTATCATTTCGGTACGATAAACTGGAGATTTCAGTCTTTAGTTAAAAATAAAAAAAATTAATATACAGATTTCTTGCAATAAAACAGTATTTTGTATCGGTAAGAAAAATTGTGCTAATTTATCATTTTGACATGATTCGCCTTGTTCATGACTAAATTTATCATATCGATACGATTCGGTTTTTTGATTTTGGTTATATGTAAAGAGATTCAGGACAATTAAGCGTCCATTTAAAACGATTGTTTTATATATTTTTGATTTATTAGTCTTGGTTCTAATTTCTTTGTCCCCATTTTCCGCTGCCTTACCATACCAATAATCAGCCTTTCTTAAATCTTTTTCTATACCTTCACCATATTCATGCAATATTCCAAGAGTGTACTGTGCACCATTATGTTCTTTTTCGGCAGTAATTTTATATAACTCAAATGCAGTTACTCTATTAATGTCAACTCCGATCCCTTTATAGTAACAATTACCAAGCCGATATTGTGCATTTTTACATCCTTGCTCAGCTGATTTTTGATATAATTCAAAAGCTTTTCTTTCATCTTTTATTACACCTTCGCCATTTTTGTAACAATCACCTAAATTATATTGTGCAAATTTATTTCCATTTGCCGCTGCCCTCTGGAAATAATGAAATGCCTTTTTATAATTTTTCTTTGTCCCAGCTCCAAAATAATTATTAATTCCAATCCGCCTTAATCCTTCAAAATAAATTAATCTATGAAATTTAATTTCCTTAACCTTCTCTTTTTTAATGTGACTAATTTTTTTATTATAATGTCGTTCAAAAATATTTTTTGTGATAATATTTCCATTATTGGCTGCCTTTTCATGCCAATAGAAGGCTTGTTCTTTATCTATTTTTGTTCCAATTCCATTATAAAAACAATTCCCAAGTTGATGTTGAGCATCAGATATTCCTTTTTCTGCTAATGTTTTATAATAATTAAAAGCTTTAGTTACATCTTTTTCAACTCCATTTCCTAACCTGTAACAATTTGCAAGGTAAAGTTTTGCTGTCACATTTCCGTTGTCAGTTGCCCTTTGATACCATTCAATAAATTTAGTTTCATTTTTTTCTGTTCCAATACTGAATTCGTAACAGTATCCTAGATAAAACTGTCCAATAATGCTTTTGTTTTCTGCAGCTTTTTGATACCAACTGAATGCTAAATTTTTATTTTGTTCAGTCCCATATCCATCATTAAAACATTTAGCAAGATAAACTTGTGCTATTGAATAATTATTGTCTGCGGCCTTTAAAAACAATTCAAATGTTTTATTTTCATCTTTACTTACTCCAATATTGTAATAATATAATAATCCAAGAAACCAAATATATCGCAATACTGATTGATTACTTATAAGCCAATTTATGAGATTATTTGTTGTTTGATTTAATGGAGTTAATCGTGTTATTTTTTGATCAATGAATTGTTGCATTTGATTAAAAGTATAACCTCTATCATGTTTTTCAATTATAACCATTATTAATTTATCAACAATTATTTTATAAAATGTCGAATCAAAAGAATCTGTTGATAAATTATTATGAGGATCCATCAACATCTGATTTTGTGTAATTAAGTTATTATTAATACCAATATCATTAATGTTTAATTCATTAATTGATAGCACCAATTCATTATTTAATTCTATAGTTCCTTTGTTTGACTCGGAAATCGTTTTATTTGTTTCTAATGAATTGTTTTCTTTTTCGTTAATAACAATATCATGTTGTTCAGCAGAAGAAATCATTGCTTTAAGTTTTGTAACAACATCTTGCATATTTGGACGTTCATTTGGCTCATATTCACAGCATTCTAATAATAAATTAATATCGTTAACTAACGAACTATATTTAATTTCCATTATATTGTTTGTATGATCACTTAAAAAATTATTCCCCTACCTGTGTATAAAATACTATATTTACCAGGAGTGCCACTGATAATTTCTTCTCGTTCACCATTTATTATCGATAGGATCAAACGTTCATCATAATGAGTGTATCTTGTAGAAAATGGTAAATATCCACTTGAAATTTGCCACATTAAAATTCCGACACTATATACGTCAGATTTTTTATTTAATTTGTAATTTTGACCTTCATTTAAAGCTTTTGGATCCAAATAAGGTACTACACCAAATATTTTTGATGGATTACTTGACGAAGAAATTTTTCTTGATAAACCAAAATCTGCTAGTTTTATCTTTTTCTGATGTACGAATATATTATCTGCGTGCTGTAATAATTACATTAATATTAAATAAATTATTTCATATAAAATCAATAAATCAACTGAAGGTTAAAAATTATTACCAGATCGCAATGAATAATATCACATTCATGTATACACGCTACTGCACTGGCTAGTTGCAATGCTAACTGATATTTATCATTCCATTCAAGTTCATTAAAATGCTCATTTAAGTAAGCTGTTAATGTTCCACTGTCAGCATATTCTAAAACCAGTGAGTATGTTCGAATTACATCTATGTGCGCGTTTAAAAAAAAAAAAAGATCATATCTATTAAAATAAAGCGTATCATTTAATAATATGATATTGTGTACGATAAAACATACCAGATTCTTCTACCTTTGTGATTCCATAGAATCGTAAAATATTATCATGAAAATCGACCCTTTTATGTAATTTTAACTTTAAAAAAAAAAAGATTTTAAAATTAATAACCATAAAAAATTATATATATCAGAAATTATTTATTACTAATAATATTACGAATTATTTATACCTCGTTGACAACCTCTTTTAGCGTTGTTTTATCACTATTAAAAATTTTAAGAGCGAAATATTTATCGGTATTTTTCCAATTAGCACGGGAGACACTTCCAAATGAACCATTTCCTATCGGTTGTAAATTTTTGAACTCTGAAATATCATAAAATATGATATGTTCTTCAGCAATTGATCTCTCTAACCAATACATTGGATTGGTTTCATCATTTGACATTTTTTTTTTTTTTCCTTCTTTTGAAGGAGTAAAAATTAAAAAGGAAGAAATATTCCCCTTGATCGACACTTTCATTAAATGCTTACCATGTTACACACATACTCGTGGCGGAATCATCGTAACAGGTAATTAATGCAGTGAATATAATACACCATGTACTGTATGTTGATGCATTTAGATGAATGAAAATATCGGTTGTCATACCAAACAATATTTTTTTTTGTCCATTAATCTTCTACGAATTATGTAAATATATAATGAAATTAAACAACATTTGTTGGTAGTGGTTTTTAACTATTGAAATTCCATACAGTGTGTTTGTATATTTTCCATATATAACTCATGTATTTTCCGCCGGTCCACAAAAGCATAAAGCACGAGGACACGCAACAACATAAAACACAGCATAATTTTCCATACAGATGACGCAACACACGTCGAATGAAAATATTATAATTTTAAAAACTAGTATATCTTGCTGAAAGTATACATACCGCAATCATTTATAATGTCTTTTTATATCCCACAATTCTAGATATGGCGTAAGGTAATATAATAGTCAAATGAGGTGAGATTTGGAAAACATCAATTTTCAGAATTAAAATTAAAGGACATTCATCTCACTACGAATTAAGATAATTACTTCATCATAGTCTATTTTAGGTATTAATTTTTACATTTTTCAATACCTTTCGAAGTCCTACTTTTGCAAATTATATTGACGATCAAACTTGTCAATATCTTTTGGATTTCGAGTATTTGTTGGTATCAGATCACGTTTTCTTCCTTCTTTAAGTAAATGTGTTTTATATCTCATTTATGTTAATAAATATGTGTTTGAAGCTTATATTGAACTTTTTTCTTTTAAAACAGTTAAACCAAAACCGCCCATTGGCCAGCACTATTCAACGCAGCAGAGCTGGGTTTTAATTTCTGCGCATTTGTTTAAAAGATAACATTGTATATATATTTTGGATATACTGAATTTTTATATTTTTTATATATATAAATCGGTATATTAAAGATATTGATTTATCAAATATTTGATATAATGACTCAAAATCACCTACACGAAAGGTTGTCATATCAGCTCTGACTATTCATATTGAAAGTACATTAATAACAGACAAAAATTATCAAATTCATCTCTTTATACACAATTACCAATGGATGTAAGTGGATTTAAATTAGCATTTGTAGCAACACTACGATATGTAGGTTTTAATATTTTTGTAGATATGACGTATTAATCATAGTCATAGTTTAATTTATTATGCGTGATTTTCATAAACAATTGAAATGAATATTTATAAATATCATACTAGGTAATGGAAACCATTGAAGTCTTAGTACAGTAGAAAACTACGAGATATGTTTAAAAATTAAATAATCAAATTATTATTGTAGAATTATAAGATAAGTATTACTAATAACTTACTAATCTCATTTACCAGTTCAATAATATATAAGAATAACTTGGCCAATTAAACATATTTTGAATTCACGTCTAACAATATTACTAATGTTCTATATAATTTAAATTTATTACTAAAGATATATATACAGTATCTTAACATATTAAAATAATAGAATTTTTACACATGTTACACAAGTTGCTGACTTGTATAATTTTTCGTCTTTAAATTTATTTTTTTTTTTTTTTATCATTGTAAGTTTATAATCACGTCATACCAAGAATTAATTCAACATTGATGTGAAAGTAAGTAAAAAAGCCGGGTCTAAATCATATTCATCCTGAATCATAATTTGCGATATGAATGTAATGATTTCCATTTTCAAAATATCTCATATGTTTGTTATTGGAATTTTTTTAGGAGTAACGTAAACTTACGGTGCAAAAAAATTTCCGAATGTGAAATCCACATATTTTATTTAATCATGAAAAATTATTTTTGTCAAAAAGTTTCAAAAGTTTTGCTATGAAATATTTTAAAAATAGCTAGTTATGTCACTATTCTAGTGACTATGATGCAAATTTGAAAATGTTGAAACAAGTTAAATCGGTAATAATTGTTGAAATGTAGATTTTCTACATTACCAATATTATTGGATAATTCTTTTTTTCTAACGATTTACAAGTATGGTTTGACAAAATGACATTGTACTACTCCATAATATATTGCGCCCACGTTGGCGCATTTTCATTGTTTGTATTAGAAAAAAAATTTTTTACAAGACCAAAAATAGACTATATATGAGAAAATCTTCACCAAAACTAGTCTTGGCAATAAAAATTCCATTTTTAGGCGTAAAAAAGAGTAAACTTTTACTAAGCTCATTAAAGCTCATTATCCAAATGAATTTTTTAAATTATTATTAGAATATTTACCTTTTCTTTAATGTGACTACTATTTAACATAAGGAAAAAAACTTTTTTTATAATCATTTAACCATACATATATTAATAAATAATTACCTTAAAGACCACTATTAAAAATTCTCATATCAATTCATAATAATACAATAAACGTAATAAACGTACAATAAAATAACTATATTTCATCAAACAAAGTGCATTTAACTTTAAAGTCTTTCATTTTTTAACTTTTAAAGTTCTTTGAAAAAAACTTATTTCCGTTTTCAAAATGGTTGATTTGATGTTGATCGTGGAACACAAATTTGTTTTTTTTTTTGGTAACGCATTTATTGTATTTGTGTTAATCCTCCGGATTAAAAATAAAGATAAGGATTACGTTCCGGATTAAAATTTTTAATCCGAATTTCAAAGGAGCGCATTGCAGATCATACATTTTTTTTTTTCCTTTGATTGTAAAAATCTTTCATTTAACAAATATAATGTATACTATATAGAACCATCATTAATATAATAAGCAACAAACTATCTAATTGTAACAAAACTATCTAATTATAACAAAACTATCTAATTATTCTAAATATAAATCCAAACCTACCTTTAAAATAACTTATTGATTTATCTACCTAATTTTCTTATTTTCCTTTATGATAGCGACCCGGTGTTAATCTATCTCCGACCATTCTTACGTTCGTAAATCTTCTTGCACTTGTTTGTTCCAGCCTTCCCGAGTAATTTTTACTTTTATCCATGTCTTATCCTTGTTTAGTGTGTTCCATTAAAATAACCCTTTACATATTGTATACTATGTATAAGCTTGAAGTCTTTTTACTAGAAGCATCCCAGTATATTTGCTATTTAACCTTAGATTGCACTTTCGATCACACTTTAGATCACTGGTCACACTTCGATCACATTTTCTTGGATTACGTGAAATAACGTTTAATTCAAATTTATTATGTAAATCACGCAATTACAGTACTAATAAAATATACTGTATTTGTTAACTTATTGAAAAACAATAAAATTAGCATACATATGCATGAGAATTAGCATTTATGTTGAAGATATTTTAATTTACAAAAATCAAAATTTATGTATTTTTTAACCTTAGAAATAAGAAACAAGAGTAAACAACAATGTCTCTGGTTGTTTTATGAGTCCAGTATGAGATTTTGTTATCAATTATAATGTAAGATTTAAAAATATGTATGTTAATTAAAATATTTTCTCATAGAAAGCAATTAGATGTATAATAAATTGTTTTACTCTTTAAATCTATATTAGAAATATTAGAATTTATCAAACAAACAATAATTTATATTTAAGTTTTCTTTTTTCTTTTTCTTTAATTTATTACAATTTTATTTGTTTATTTATTTCGTATTTTTTAATATATTCTAGTACATAAAAATAATGAAAGAATCAAGAAGACGAGAACGCAATTTTTTATATATAATAAATTATGAATTTTGATTGGTTAATTGTCACGTAGTTGATGTTCCATATTATTCGATCACATAATACACCGAATTCTTCGATTACGTATTATTGCATAGTGCCAGCCTGGGTGCTGTTGGGGTAGTTATTTTGTTTGTGTTTGTTTTTTTTTGAATGACGATCAACATCAGAACCACCATTTCAATAAATGATAATCTGGATATGATCGGCACAATTTTTATAATAAAAATATGGGGTTTGGCCTTGCGTAACCTAAAATTGGATGTCTTCATAACGTCAAACCTTTACAAATAACTCAACAACATATAAAAAAATTTACCAAACACTGCTCAATAACCTAGATAAACGGGATTTTTTTTTTTTTTTTTTTTTTTTTTTTTAAAAAAAAAAATTTCTTTCATAAACTTATTTTGAATTTTTTTTTTTTTTTAAAAAACTGATTAACGCTTAATGTTGATCATACACTTTCACAACTCCGATTTATTACCCCACTCTTTTAATTTAAGTTTGTGTTCACCTTATTTATATATACTTTTTTTCCCAAAAAATCTTTATGAAAAACACAAATAATTTCCTCGAATTTGGTGGACATATCCGGTGACTAAATAATGCTAACCTAATATGGTTAAAAAGCGTTTAACGTAAATAGTTAAATAGTTTCACTTCGTGTAACTTAATGATCATTATTAAATGACTCGGTCAAACGCAATAGCTAGAAAATATCAATATTTTTTTTTTTTTTTTTCCTTATCCCTCTTAAAATTAATAAAAACCAGAAAATAAAAACCCCAAGAAAAATGTCAGATTACGAGAATAATCCATTAGATTGGTTGGAAAAATGTATTGCCGGGGGACATATCAGATACTTTGAATTTTCAGAGTTTAAAGATTTACAAAAAATTGGAAATGGTTCATCTGGATGCGTTTATCGGGCTAATTGGAAAAATACTGATAAAATTTTCGCTCTAAAAATGTGTAATAATAATAAGACGTTAGAAGAAGTTGTCAACGAGGTATTATTATTGTTGTTGTACTGAAATTTTTTATAATAATAATTATAATGTTTTATAATTATTATTAATTAAATAATCTATTGATTCTTTTTAAAGTTAACTTTACAAAGAAGTGTTGACTTTCATGAAAACATTATACGGTTTTATGGTGTCACGAAAAAAGAAACCGGTAAGTTTTATTATCTTGTATCATACTATATTATTAAATGATTCTTTTTTAACAAATACAATTTTTTTTTTTTAATGTGTATCCAGACGTTATTCGAACATACCCTTTGGTTTTGCAATATGCTGACAGTGGTACATTAACAAGTTATTTAAATGAACATTTTAATGAGCTTGAATGGAATGACAAATATCAGTTAGCACTACAATTAGCGAGCGCAGTAGCGTGTATACACGAATGTGGTATCATTCATTGCGATCTGGTAATAATTTTTAACATTTTAATTTGTTTGATTTTTATATAAAATAATTTATTTAATACCAATGTAATTATTTTTATAGCACGCAGGTAACATATTTATACATCAGAAAAAGATTAAAGTGGCAGATTTTGGTTTATCAAGAAAAACATCCAGTAGTTCATCAAAAATATGTGGTATAATACGTTATTTGGACCCAAGGGCTTTGGATAAAAGTCAAAATTATGAATTAAATAAAAAATCCGATGTATATAGTGTTGGAATTTTGATGTGGCAAATTTCGAGTGGCTATCCACCATTTTTCACAAAATGCACTCGTGATGAATTGATCCTATCTATAATAAAAGGTGAACGAGATGAAATTATTGATGGCACTCCTGTTGAATACAGTAATTTATATACAAGTAAGATACTTAGAATTCATTATACTGTTCGTATTATTACTTAAAATAAGTTTCATTATTAACGTTAATTATTATTATTATTATCAGAATGTTGGAAATATGAACCAAACGAACGCCCAGAAATGCAAGTTGTTGTTTCAAAGCTTAAAACAATAATTTCTTCTGAACAACATGATATAACTACTAATACTATTCTTAATGAAATAAAAAATTATTCATTAGAAACAGATAGAATAATTTCTGAATCAAACAAAAGAACCACAGATTTAATTAATGAACTAATGGCATCAAATGACGAATTAAATATTAATAATTTTAAATCAGACCCTCATAATAATTCATCAAGAATATCAGTTGCATTAATAGAATCTTTTGATTCAACAATTTATAATTCAACAATTTATAAATTAATAATGGTTATAAATAAAAAACATGATCGAGGTTCCAATCAATTTCAACGACTCATTGACAAAAAAATATCACAATTAAATCAATTAGACCAGGAAATAGATAAAAATTTCATTATAAAAAAATCGATCAGCATTTTAATTTTTTTGATTATTTTATTATTGCAATATTTAATTAATATCGACCAACATTACAATATATTTGGTTTCTTGGATATAATTTTTCAATAGATACTGTACTTCTTATCCAATCATGGATCTTTTGAAGATAGCGCTTATAAATAGATTTACTTTACACATATATTAAAAATATACATCATGTAGAAATCTAATATCTAATGTAGTAGTAGTTGAGGATATCTATTCATGGGTTCTATATAAAAGAGCATGTGCTGCGCGCATGTGATTCTATATAAATAACCGTTGTGGAATATTATAATTTATTATTTTGAATAATTTATTATAGATTCCATTTGTAAATTTATCATTAAATACATAATAAAATTTTCATAAATGAAACAACCAATAAAATTAACATACTGATGAGATTGGGTGTCAATTGTCAAAGACTTTTGACCGGCTGTTTGACCGATTCAGTCGGTCTCACTACATAATAAATTCACTTAGCTATTACACTGCTCCATTTTTAGTTCATCATTGAATTGAATGAGCTATTGTATTATGATATATATTAATCTATTTCAGCTTTTTTATTGCGTACAACTTAAATTTGATACATGTACTATTTTGATATGTTATAGTAATTTTTTTTTTAAAAATTTTATATTCGTAAAAAGTATCTTATTTTACAGAATAAACGGATAACCAATGTTCGGAATTTGGAAATGACATTGTATAACATCAGCCGTTTGATTTTGAGTATGCGCTTGTCTATCACAAGTCAACCATGCCAAACGTATTTGAACAACGTTAGACGTATGTTTTCACGGTTACCTATCTAACAGATATCTATATCAAAACAAATTAAAAAATTAATATAAAGCAATGCTAGTATAACTATCTGATCTAATTTTCATTTATCTGGATATTAGCGAAAAAGTTAACTATATATGTGGCACCTGTGCGACTGTTGAATTCGTTTGCAACTTCTTTCGGTAGTCGTGCTTCAAAATTCGCATTAGGCAATGTTCTCTGATTTTATCTTCTAATAAGTCTTGCTTGACCGATTCATGTCATTCTCTCTCGAGGTCTGATAACTTGATTTCGGGAGGTTTCCTTAAACTGCTTATTTTTCTGTGTCTACTTCTTGTAAATTCGTGTCGTCTTTTACGTCTTCCTTATCTGAACGAAAATTTTCAAAGTTGTCTTTGACGATCCACGCGCGTTTTTCTTCATTCGATGTTCTGTAAGGCTGCGTTTAATTTTCCTCCTATCTTGAAAAAAAACCTAATACAATATTTCTTATTTTTAAGTAACATGATATTCCTGTAAATCATCCCATGCTAGCTCAATGAGATAATCTTTTTCTTCCTCTTTAGCCGTCGCTTGAGTTCCTTTATGACTTGTCAACGGAATTTATTTTGGTGTTCTTTGAGATTCAACATACTCAGGAACCATCTGAAACATCCTATTAGATACGCGATTCCGTTGATTTGAACTCAATCTTTCAGATCCAAAAATCGGCATACGATAGTATTGAACCCTCTATTAAAAGCTTATTCATTTCTACGTATTGAAATTATATTCACTTTAATAGTCTTGCATTTATATTGTTTTCTTATCGAAACCTTGCTTATTAAACCTATTTGATAATCTTATCATCATTATATTGAATACTATGAAAAATTATATCATTTGACGTTATGTATCTGGTAAAATTCCGACGAGGTTTTCAACTCGTGTGTGCCTTCGTTATGAGATTTCTGGACTGTTTATGTGATGTTTCTTCGTTTTTTTCTGCGCTCCATGAAGTCAATTATGGAGCGCTTAACCTTATATTTCGACTCGTAAATTTGAAAACCTCGTAATTTGAAAGCTCTGGATGTCCATTTTGTCTTTGAACGCCGAAGTAGATAAAGAACTAAAGAACTGATATTTCTAAAATGTTCATTAATAAAAGCACTCGTTTTTCAATTATATACTTTTAAGAGGTTTATCTAATATATAAAAAAATTTTTTTTTGTCTCGAAAACTTTGGACGAGATGATCGTCGGAAAGAGTTTATTACTACGATTTTTTTTCTTTTAAAATTAATTCTCGTACGACAGAAATAATCATCACAAACCAATGGTTTACCAATCAAATCCTCCAATATTATTGTCATTACAAATTTTTTGACTATGCACGTAATAGACAGAATTACCAATTCACCGCTGGAAAATTAAAAAGAACTGATCAAAATTACAAACAATTTTAGGCTGCACTATGATTTTAAATTGAGTCCTGACAGTGGAAATTATGTCAATGGCGTCAAATATTTCACCGAAATATTTTTTTTAGGCTCAATAAATGATAATAAATGATAAATGAGAAAAAATGATTGGTAATACCTCTGTTAATATAGTACTACTTTTACGAAGTCAGTCTTTTTTTAATAAATTATAAATAAAATTTATTATTATTTACTTTTAATTTTTTGAATTATATTTGTTATTGTAATAACATATTTGAAACAACAAAAACTAAGAGTATTGAGATATCAAACAAATCTTATAACAGATTAATATTTTAAGTATCAAAATTTATGGATATTATTTAAAACACGCTGTATTTATTATTTTAGAATAAAAAAGGTGATCAAAGTGCTAATTGTTAATTACATTTACAAAATATGTTAAAACTTAATAATATGTACTGTATTTAGAAAATCTTTATAAAAATCGATTAATAAGTTGCAATACTAATTATATTAATTATTAACCATCAATTAAGTATAAGAAATTATCTAACGATAGACAAAAAGCAGGGGGTGAACGCTAATGATAAAAGAGTCAACAGAGAAGATACTAACGAGCGTACAAGAAAGGCGTATCGGATGCAACAAGGGAAATGAAAAAGATCATTAGTTATTAGATAGTTTACTAACAAATTTTTTCCCATAGCAGTATAGATCAATAAATACAATTAATTATTAGACCTTAGAGTAATTTTCAATATTTACTGTATGTAGTATTTTAAATGTAGTAGATAGGTCTCCACTTGTTCGAAGTGGCCAAATTGTATAGATGTATACTTTCATATGTCTAAATCAGCGTGTTCTATAAAATTTTTATAATAAAGCACGAGGACTTTCAATTTTGGAAAAAAAAGAAATTATCTAACGGTATGTAAAAAAAGAAATTATCTAACGGTATGTAAAATACTACATATTCAATTAAATAAAGCTTATTTTGAAAATGTGATTATAAGTAATTTATTTCGTCCACATGATAGAGTAGCATTCTAGTGTGTAAATCAGTTATCATCTACAACATGACCGATAACAATTACTTATCATATATATATATTATCTTAATAAAAAACTAATGTGTGTTAAAATGTATCCAGTATTTCCTAGAAAAAGGTTATCAAAATTATGATACGATAATATATCCGCAATAATTATACTATTTCATTAAATTTTTAAATTTTTAGGTTCATATTTCAATGAGTTTTCTTTGAGTATATTTTATTAATCATGATAAATGTGGAGTTGTGAGTGTGGAGTGTGTGTATATGAGTGGTGTAAATATATGAGTGTGAAGTTGTAAATGATCATCAATTAGTTTTCATGCTAGGTTTTATTCTCTGATTCTTAAGTATAAATCACCAAGTTGCATGAATGATGATTAGGCATAATAAATAACTATTTTCTAATGCTTATTATATACAGAGAAGTTATATGAAATTGTAAAGGTTTAAAACTTAAACTTGGTATGATTTATTTGTTTATTTTTTATATTATATTTTAGAGGATTTTAAGCAGTAACAAAAGTTTACTATTGTTGTTGATAAATTTTATTATTCAACTATCTGAGATGGTAAGAAGGATTTATATAACCTTTAATACATCTTTATTTAATTTTTATTTTGATAAATTTTGAAAATTTCATGTATGTTTATTAAATTAATGTACTTTGCATGTAATAATATTGTTTACTGACCGTTTCTATAATAATTTTAAATTTAATAACAATTCAAAGCTAATTCTGCAAATCTATGGATATGTTTCCTAATCTCAATTTTAGTTCTGCTATGATATCGCTTCTTTTCACAGAAAAGCTTCTGCTTATGCCTTATTCTTTATTCTAACTTATCTAATATTTAATTCATCTTTTCAATAATAACAGCAAATGGAAATTAATATCTGTTACACATTGGAAATTAAAGTAGCAATTTTGGTTTAGCTCTGCACATAAATTCAGCCTTAATAACAAGCTATTACCAATTGCTACAATATAGACTTCCACTTCATTTGTTTTAACTTGTTCAGATTTGTATTTTTATAGCAAAAAAGAAAATACTTGTTCAAATGATCCATGTCCTATTTGTTTTACTGATAAGTATGCCAACAAGTTTATTACTGCTGTAATTGATTCTACACCAACAATTGTTTCATCTAGTTCATCTGAATCTTTCTTTAGCTTTTTCTCAACCTTTGTACTATCTTCACTCTGGATAGATCCACCAATCTATATCCAACAAGAAGAGGTCCTTCAATTCAAAAACTGATTCCCACCCATTCTAGGAGGATACCATTGGATATATATATAATTTCCACTTTTCATTCCATTAATATTGACGGGTTTATCCGTTGAATATTATTTGAATTTGTGTGAAAAATTTTGAAATATTTAATACGTGACAAAGTAAAATATTATGAAAAAGTAAAAAAAAAAAAATGGTGCAAATAAAGGAATTTTAAACGGTAACTTACTGACTTTGCGATATTATCCTTAATACGTAAAAACTCACCAATATATTGGCGAAGAAATTAATAAATTCTAGTGAAAACTTGTAAAACAATTATCCACGTCATTGCCACGTTATACAAGTATTTTGTAACGAGGTTTTATCTATGCGTACTATTATGTCATGTTTATGTCATTTTATTATAAAAATTCTTTACACATAATAATAAAATAATGATATTTTTGATAAAATAAACATACACATCAGTTAAAAATAATAAATTTTTAATTTTCGTAAAAGATATTTACTATAGAAAGAAAATTTTTTTCATAATACACTTAAGGTTATATTATCTTCCTCGATTTCCATTGGTTGATCTATTTCGTTATTTTTTCTTCC